>VZTJ01002359.1:77088-96094 GCA_013397795.1 Orthonyx spaldingii | reverse complement strand
TTTTTTTTTTTTTTTAACCATAGCAGTGAAATTGCCATAGGATGAACCTGTTTGGAAGAACTTTGAGATTTTTGGGGAAGAAAAGTGGGTTTATAGAATGAATTTTTGTGTATTTTGGCTGGCTGCTAAGTAGACTAAACATGCTACGTGCTTTTTAAATCCAATGTTTGACAAGGATGTTGAACTGCTGTGGTTACTGCTGCTGTTTCCAGAATACCATAAAGCTCTTAAAATTTACCAGTTAGTTGCTCGTTAACAATCTTGTGATTCGTTGTTGAGTCTGTTGATCAGAGTGAAGCCATTGCTACACTACCTGTCTCCTCTTCCCAGTATTACTGAGGAGATGAGTGAGTTAGTGTTGTGAAGTGCAAACAATGTATTTAAAATTGTTTATTTTAATTATTATTATTATTTCATTGTCAGAAGTTTTGAAAAGGTTGAGGCTCCTTTTAGAAGAAAGACAACTTCACCTATTTTACTCAAGAAATCACTTGGACAATTCTGATAAATTTATGCAATTAAAGTTGCATATATTCTGGTAAAATTTGCTAATCTTTAAATGCTCTATCTGACAAAGACCTCCTGGAAGGGTTTTAGTGGCAAGTTGTATATACCTGCAATATATCATGGAGGTCAGTGGAGTCTTCCATTACGGTTTTTCTTTCAGAAGCTGCTACATTTGACAGGTACGGGCAAATCATCCTGGTAACGTCAGACCGGACTGTGCTGTGCTGGGGATGTTTGTGCTGTGCAGGTACAGCCACAGCTTTGGGGAGTGGTTGCAGCACTGGTCTGTCTGTGCTGAGGGACTGCTGCCTGTGCCTGTGCACAGCCCTTGCTGCAGCTCCGCCATACCCACATAAAGCTGCCTTGGTTCCTAACTAATGCAAATTCAGATTTGGGAGAACTGAAGGGTGAGGAGCTGCTGATGGGGAGCAGAGGACTAAGAAAGAGCAAGTGGGCCCTGGTCATGCAGCGTATGTGATGTGAAGGCAGCGGGCCTCCTGAGCAAGACCATGCCCATGGTGGTGGTGTTACCCCCAAGTGCACACAACCTCCTCCACTGGTGATGGATCACACTGCAGGAGGGTGGTAATAGGGAATTAGGAGCTGCAGAAGTGGAAACGCAGTGCTCAGGGGAAAGCCCTGCTCAGCTGGTGTGAGTTCAGGACACAGCAGTCTGTGCCTGTGCTGGCCTGTGTGTCACTTGGGTTTCTTCTCTGTTCTCAAACATAGAAGTCTGGTTTATCTTCTGTGCTATTCTCACATTCTTTGGTGTGCATCTCAACTAAGAGGATTTTGCTTCTCCGTTTATTTAGTCTAGGCAAGGATGGTGGAGGCCAAAGACCTCTGCTTCCCAGCACTGTGTTTTTTAAAAGCTGTTACTTCTAAATGTATTTGTTTATGTTGATGTTCATGTTTATCAGCTAACGGAAGGGAAAGCTCCGCTCATGGATGTACTGTACACATTTGCAAAATGGCTTCACTGGCTTCCTGTGTAACTCCTGAGGCATATCCTTTGCTTTCAGGTTTATGAAAATGCCTTGAGGGGGCTACAGTGCAGGAGGGCTGTATCTCCCCTGCAGAGTTGCTCTTTCACTGCACTTCCCAATATAATGGGGGCTTGCTGGGGCCAGACAAGCGTTGGTTTTTAAAGGGAGGACCTAGTGATTGGGTGGACAGCATGGCAAAGAAGTGGCCTTTCCATAAGGAGCAAACCCACAGCTGCCATAGAGATTCTCCTGTGCCCTTTGTGGCCCATGGTGGCACAGCTCTATGGGTGGTTGCCACCATGGCAGCCATCTCTTACCTCATTCCCAGTGCTGCTTAGAGAGGGCTGCTGCCTGTGAGAGGAGGGAAGGAGGGAGTCCACCTTGGCAGTTCCCTCTCCTCCTGGTTCTGCCTCCAGCCTGGGTCTGGGAAGCGCTGGGAGATGGAAGGTGGCTGGGAGGGGCTGCATTGCCTACTGGGCTGGTAGCCACCACTGCCTCTCCTGTGGCCTCTGCTTAGTTTTGGTGACATTGTGTTTTGCCTCCCTGCTGGAACCGTTTTGGGGCAGGCTTTCAACCACACTGAACACCCATACTCAAACTTATTATGGGCACCCCCTATGCTTGTGAAAATGGGGTTGTGCACTGAACAGCAAAAGCAAAAGGGCCAGAGAAACTTGGAGACATTTCTAGAAAGCAATGAAGCTCTGCAGGTGTGGATTTATTGAGAAGATAGCAAGAATACTGCCACCTGTCTTGCACCACCAGCCACCACACCATTGTAATGATGCTGTTTCCATCTTGCCGGGTTATGGCTAGATCCAGCCATGTACCTCTGGCAGGATGGTAAGTGGTTGTGTGGATCCATCCCACAAGGCAGCGAGAAAAATAAACCTGTGTGATTTGTTTCTGTGTCCACAACCTCTCTGCCTCATGAACAAGACAGAAGTTTGCTGTTTGATTAGCCTTCCACTTGTATACCTGGGGATTGCTAACGCCAATTTCACCAAACATGTGAGTTACAAGACAGGGTGTTTGGATCTGTGCTGTGCAGGACAAGGAACAGTTTGCTTTGTGAGCTCCAGGGTAGTTGTATATGAGGTGGGTTGTAAACTCTGCAACAGCCATGGGGGGTTTCTGTAACAAGATTTCCTGTCCTCCCTGCAGGTTTTTTCAAGTTAGCAAGATGAGGAATGGGAACTTCTTACCTGTATCAATTGGCTCCAGTTTGCCCAGTCACAAAGCAGAAGAGCTGAGTGACGTTTGTTAGCAATGATTACCATAATCAAATTTAGGAAGGGTCATGCCCTTTGAAATGTATTCCTGAAAGCACTTGTCACTGGATGTTAGAAGCCCTGGAACATGCTCTAATCCTCAGCTGTCAGTGAAGTAACACCAGTGACTGCAATACCAGAGGATCCTACTGGCACCTGGAACTTTTTTCATTTCTTTGAAGATAAAACTAAAAGTGAAGTTCTTGTATAGGAACAAGGTACAAAACCTACCGGATGGATACTCACTTGGTAAATACAGTCTTCTCAGCTGGAGGCTGAGCAGTATCTGACAGTCCATGGAAATAGACCTGCTAGTAGATAATGCTCATGGAAGGCTTTATATTTTAGTGGTAATGCCATTAGTTTGTATTCACAAACCAGTTATTTGCTTTGAGCTGTGCAGAATGGAGTTCTATAATGTGATATTCTAAGAATTTCCCTAAGTAAGCAGATACCTTGATTGTTTCCAGAGTTTCCTGTAAAAGAATGTGGTTAGAGGAAACAGTTGTTTCAAATGTCGTTTTTGTCCAAATATGGAACAACAGGAATAACTATATTTCCTGTGAACTAACGGGAAGCCCTCTGGATTTGCATTACTTTGTGAAAACGATGTTCACATCACCAACAGGAAGGTCATGTTCACAAAGCAGCCTTTAGGGTAGTCCCATGACCCTACCTCCAGGATAGACCCCTGAGGAATTTGGAAAAGAATGTAAAAAATGAGGTCCCAGCAACAAAACATTTCAGCGCCAGCAATCTGATATTCTTTTGACTTAAGAAGACATGACTCTGTTTTAAACAAATTTTTATGAAGTACTTCCAACTGATGCTAATTTACAAAATAAATATTTTCATGAGTAATTAATTTAAAATTTACTAAATTCTAAAAATTTACTAATATTCCCTTGAGTGACTAAAGTACACTGGAGATAGATAAGAATCTGTGATCTGTCTGCAATTTTTGTATGAACATCCTGCATGATTCTGATAATACTAAAAACAACAACAAAACAGCCCTCCCATCAGCCAGACAGAAAAACCCTGCCAAAAATATATGAACAGCCCCCTCCTGTCCCAATAGCCATAATGAATTTTTTCCAATTGTATTTTATAGAGTTTTTCTTAAAATTAGATTATTTTTTGAAATTGTACAAGGCTTTTCACAGATTCACAGAATATTCTGAGTTGGAAGGGATCCACAAGGATCATTGAGTCCAGCTGTTAAAGTAAATGGCCCCATACAGGGATTGAACCCACAATCTTGGTGTTACTAGCACCATGCTCCAGTCAACTGAGCTAAACTTTTAAATAAAACTAGAGCTGAATTGCTGTAATTAGTTCAAATTTCATAATGCGCAGCAATACTTCAGACAGTGACTTGCCATTCCTTTCATATATTATGAATATGTTAATTTGGGACTCTAAACTTAAATTTTCCCTCAGACTAACAGGACTACTTAACTCATGCACTGACATACAAGTAATCATGAAGCACCACAGTTTTCCACTGTGTAAGTTTGCTCCAGGAGATTTTTCATCTGATCTAAAGCCATCCCCAGCAGACATGTCAGGAGAATGGCTCTGCATTTTCTGAGGGAAAGAGTGGGGACCACTTCTGCTTCCTTCTGTTATACTCATGTACATCAACCTACAACCAAAGAAGGTCTTCACAAGAATGAGTATTTTAATTCTTGAATTTAATGAGCCTTTGGAGATTATTGAGTTGCACATATTTTCGTTACTTAAACATAGGCATCTGCTGCCTTTTGAAATATTTACGTAGACCAAGCAGATAGGACCAGGAACCTAGGGGAGAGCTGTTCCCACCTGGCCTGGCAGCTGAAAGCAGGTGGTATCCCACAGGGTGTCTTGAATGGCACTGTTCTGCTGTCCTCTGTGAAGACTGGATCTACAGAAAATTGAAATGACACAACCAAGAAATTTAATACCTATTGCATGACAGAAACTTCCAGTCACTGCTGACGAGAGCTGAACTTAATGTGGTGACCTAGAGGGTTAAAGCTTCAAAACCAATAAGTCTTCCCTTGGTTTGGGGAATTCCCTGAACAGTCATAACTGGAGTCTACCCATGATTTGCTGGGAAGAAAATAGAAAAAGGGACATGAAGATAAGCTGCCAATTGTGGTTTGTAGAGGGGTTTTTTTTGTTTGTTTTGTTTTTTAATAATGAAAAAAAGAACTCGGGAGGGGAGGAAAGGCTGGAGCTTGCTGACATTATAAAATTATGAAATTTGTCCTCTTGTCTGCTATTTTTCTGTCTGTAGACGTCTGAAATTGATGGGTTTACAAAAGACATGAGAATTGTGCTCAGTTTTTTGTCTTTGCTGGAAGAATGAAGGAATAGCGGATGTTCCTTTTCCTGAACCAATTTAAGAGCTGAAGTTCAAATCATCAGTCCAGAAAAACTGGCTTTGTATCAACTCCTGTAAGGGTGTATAACTAAATTTTGCTAATTGTTAAGACAGTCTGGATTTTTTTTTTTTTTTTTTTGGTTGTTGTTATCTTCTTTGTTCTAGCTAAATGTAAATCAGGAGTTTTAGCTATATGATTTTTTTCCTAGTTCTTAATGGACTGTAAAATCAGTTAACAAAAATATTAAGGTTAACTGGAATATAGCAGTGGTTTCCTCTAGTGGTACACTGCACACAAAAGAGCAGTTCTGCTAATTCAGTAGTTATATCTAAAGGGTGAAGACAAGAATAGTAATACAGCCAGGGAGCTATTCTGACATTCTGGAAAGAGAAGGAAATATGAGAGGAATGCAAGATAAGTGTCCTGCAGTTGGCATCACCTCCCTATTTCTGTATTTGGTGAGATGTGAGATGTGAAGACATTATTGATCCAGCTCTCATGTCAGCTACGTGAGTTGTGTGTACGTGTGCTTAGGAGGAAGTGCGGTGTCTGCTGCATAGGCATAAATCTCCCTTGGCCTTCCATGAGACTGGATTTACATAGAGGTGGAAAGGGGTTGATTTTGTGGAGGTAGGAGATTCAGGCTTAAAGTTGTCACTGTCAAACAGCGCTCCTATTGGCCTAACCTTTCTTGTGATTCAGCTTGAAACTGGTATTGGAATTCAGCTTAAATTGGGGTTTGACCTAAAGCAATGTAGAGTGGGAAATCTACACTGTTTAATCAGAAAACATCATCAGTTCAAGCATCCTGTCTAAACAGAACTTGTCATTTTATAATGAATTAATCACAAGATGAAGTAGTTATGATTATTTTTACTTTTTGAAGCACTTTGGCTATGAATTAGGTAATTTGTGAATAGTCAGGGGATTTTGATATCTGTGCTAGCCTCACCGTTCACCTGTTCACAGGATTTTCTGTGATTTGAAAGACATTATATTTTGTGCAGAAGTGACTACATTCTCTGGAATGGTATTTTTAACATGAACAAAGTAAACAGGGAGAATTTAATTAAATTTTTACCTTACACTTATGCTTTACAGGGTACAATGTGAGCTCTATTGATACGTAAGCAATTAGCTGAAGCTGGTGGCTGCTCAGCAACTGAAACTCAGTAAGCAGAGCCTGAGGTGATGTTGTGGGAAAGGGAACTACATTTTGTCTTGAGAAATGCACTGCTGTAGGAGCGTGGAGCTTCCAAGAACTGACTCTGCCTTTGTATTTTTTTGGAGTTGTCTGTAGCCTCCAGAAATGGTGCATTTCCAAATACGGCAGTCGTCTCCCTCCTAGGCTGCTCATCTGGCTGTTTGCATCGTTCCTGTGCAAGTTCCAAGCAGTAGTCCTCAAATGCCAGGAAAGTAGCTGGACGTGGAAAAACAGGGCAGAACGCAACAAGTCTGTAGCTGCGATCTGACGGATGTCTTACAGGCTGCATTGCAGAGCAGCGTTTGTCCCGTCTGCTGCGGGGAATTTCAGCAGCTTGCTCAGCCCTGTCACTGACGGGGCTTAAAGCTCCTAAGGCTCAGTATGTGGGTCATGGAAGCTAGAGGTCCGGACTGGGATGTCCATTCATTAGCAGAACTTTTTTTGAACTATATGCTAATGTGATGGTAAATAAATAACTGTGCTTTAGGCAAACACTCAGGCTGCATGTAGCACATCCATGTGTGTTGTGTTGGAGGGACACAGTCTTTTTATAGTTTAATACTGATTTGCTAGGATGATTCACTAAGCTTATCAGTTGCAGACAGTCTAGGAGAATGAGATGGAATGGAAATGCTTGTCAAGAAATGAAACAATTTGCATCACTAAAATAAGCTTCTGCTTCTGGGCAGACTTATATTTTGTGGGAGGAGTAAGATAAAATTAATGTCCTCTAATATTACATGAGAATCTGGCCTGTGGTGCAAGGAAGCTGTGGCTATTTGAAAACTGTGAGTGTACAATGCAAAATAGGGGCAGTACCTGGTGCAGTGCACCTGGCCAAAATCTTTGGATTAGTTTGTAACTGGCTCCTACACAAGGGATAAAGCGTCTGTCTTTTCATCTACCACTCCCCCCCCCAGATTATGCTTCCTGCCCAGAACTGTTCCTTCTCTGTTTTGGCACTTAAAGGACAGCAGTGATTGTTCCAAGATCCATGCAGTTTCTGGGGAAGGCGTTGTTTCAAAGAGGATGTCTGGGAGATACGACAAAGTTATTTCTCTCTATTTGTCTCATTATCTCTAGTCATGTGTAGTGGGAAATCATTAAGTGGATTATTCATATAATGAGACTGATTTAAAACCAAAGAAGTTTAGAAATGAACAATAATTTGCATAGTTTCAGTTTAATTGCCTTGTGGTAATTCCTGTACTTGCTGTAATCATCTTGCTCTCTTCCAGTATCTCATTACTTAAGTGCCCCTTTGACCTCCTTGAAGTGACCTTTGATCCATAAGCTTCTTCCAGTCTGGCCCTCCCATCTTCCTAGACAACCAGGAGGAAAAACCTCATACTTCTTCCTAGTATAGGCAGAGTGTTAGCACATCCCTCAGATTCTAAATTTTGGTAGTTGAGGATAATGCTGTTCAGCAGTGGCTGTCATTGTTGGCCAACCTCCCACCCACCCAAAGAGGTTGCAGTCAGTGATAGCAGGAGATGATGCTACTGTAAAACAAAGGCAGAGTTTTTTAGGGCAGGTGCCTCTTCTGGCTGCAGCCCTTGCCCACGAATAGGACCTTGTGCAGCTGTGCTCCCTGGTGCTCAGTACCTTCTTACCTTCCTCGTCTTTGGTTGTTCTAATCTGAGGCAATGAGGAACAGGAAAAATTGAGTATAATGGACTCATTTTTGTGGGGACAAAAAGAGACTTGAAAGCACAAGCCCATTCTTCTGGCTATGCAAAATTTGAGAACAAAACCGTACTTAAATAACAACATACTTTTTTTCTAAAATGGTGCATGTTAAATAATAGGCTGAAGGAAATATGCAGGGATTAACTTGAAAACAGATGTTTATAATGATTCAGTGACGTATTTTAAGTACATTCCCAGACGCAATTAAAACAGACGTCTTCTGAATTTAGGGGATGTGTTGATAAAACTGATAACATTCTACATGATGCTGGAGGAGGAAGTATGAGCTGCAAGCATGCATCCTCCAGCTGAGATCTCATCGGGTCTGAAAAACTGAGAGAGGTCACACCAGGTCACTTCTTGTAATGGGAGACCCAATGTTTTTCCAGGCATAACCATGTCCTGCAAGGAGTAAAGCCGATTATTCAGTGGGTGGCACTTTTCCCTTCTGGTCCTTACTGGGGTTGCACTGCAGCATGTGTTGGTGTTGCTTTCAGATCCAATTCTTTTTCTGCATTACATGATAAAAACTCATTCTAATCAGTGTTAATTCTCACCTTTGTGTGAATTTATAATATAACATGGTAAAATGTTGTAATAATGTAAGATAAAAAATTGTAACTATTTTTGCTTTAGGTCAGTATGGAGAAAATTCTACTTCAAGAAACAAATTCAGTGGATATATATATACAAAAAAAGGGTGTCAACAAAAGCAATAAATTTTTCAGGAGATAGCACTGTAGTGTCATTGCACAGGATTTAACTTTTTTTTTTAAGTATTAAAGCCCCATTTCTCTTTGATACTTTAAAATAAAATGTATTCACCAAGTAAAAATGTTACTGTATTATTTAACTTTCTGGAGTAATATTTACTTTTCTCTTTGGGGACTTTCCAAGTTCAAAATGGATTAGGTACATTTTCTTTTCATTTCCCAGAAGTACTGAGATCCCAGTAGACTGTGGAGCCTGCAGGTGTAGAGGGACAGGTGCCCAGCATCTGTGCTGAAAGCTCTCTGAGGAGATGCTGTCCTGACTGCTTCCGAATAATGGCCTAGAGGGCCTGCTGAAGGATCTCCTGTGCGTTGGTGAAATATTCACTGATACAGATGTTTTGCTTCTTTTTCTCATAGATTGTTTCTGAGGGGCATGACGACAGTGAAAGCAATTGACTGCTTAAGTGAGTTGCTTACCAGTTAATTCATGACTATGAGGAGGAAGAGTAGACAGTAGCCCAGATGCACTGAAGAGCATCTTTGGTAACAGAAAGTGACTGTCAGGTTTTACCCGTGCACCAGTTAATCTGACTTCTCTCATGTTACCATATGAGCTTAAGCAAACATTCCCCGCATTGACCAGCCTTGCAGTCAGTGTGGTGCTGCTGACATCCCTGGCTCATTGCAGTATGTTCTGCCTGTTGTCCAGTTCAACCATTTAATTCTCAATTTCTTTTACTTTCAGGGATGTTCTGGTTGTGGAAAATGTGATTGCAGCGGAGTAAAAGGGCAAAAGGTAAGTCAGCTCTGTCCATTTCAATTTCTTGCCTATTTCAACCACAGGGTATAAAAATCTACTGGGAGTCAGGTGAGCCATTGCTTTCAGTGAAGGCTTGCACCACCAGGGAGCATTGCCAAGGCCCAGCCACATGCCTTCAGCAGGGTTTCTGAACAGCAGCGGTCTCCGTGTCTGTGGCTGCAGAGGGCAGGAGGGCCAGGGGTGGGAAGCAGGTGAATGCGCTCTCTGTGGGGTGAAGCCCCCAGCCCAGTGTGACCGTGCCCTCTCTCCTTCCCCATCGAATGGAATGCTAACCCATCACTCTCACCTTTCCCTCACCTCTTCTCCAGCTTTTTCAGTGGGTAGCAGGCTTGACGTCCTGACCACCTCTGGAAGTGAGGCAAGCAGTTCAGTTCAGAAATGCTGCTCTCAGCATGCCATGCAGATTGCTCTCCAGGACGGCTGTCATGCATCATAATCAATGTACCCTGACCAGGGTTAGCCCTGGGAGGCAGACTTGCAGTAGGAAGAAGGAGGTTAATGATCAGCTTGGGTACAGAAAAGTGTTGCAGGTCAAGAAAAAAAAAAATTAAAACTTTTGTCAGAACGTTGCAAATGAGTTTTAAAGTTCCCATTCAGTTATCCAAACTTCTTGTGTATGAAACAAAAAATGCACTTTAAAGTCTTCTTTTAAACCAGTAACAGGGAAGAAAAATTATAGCGTACTTAAGCATTCCGTGAATTCCCCCTGTGAGTTACCTGCTTTTGTAAATATTGTAGACATTCAATCACTCTCCTTATCTCTTCCAATTTTGCGTGTGGAGATTTTAATCTATGGTGTGTTCTCTTGTGCATGCATATGTGCTGTATATCTACTATTATAAATGAATGTAAACCAGTTTTATCATCCTGTGGTTGCTTTGGATATGTTTTCGAGGTAAGTTGTTTAGGTCACCCAAAGGAATGCTTAGAAGAGATGGGAGGGTTGTTTGCTTTTTGTTTTGGGGATTGTTTTGTTCTTTGAAATAAATAGAAGCTGGTGTTCTGCATTGTCTCAAAGGCAATAGCTGCATATTTACGGAGGAGGGATTTAAGAATGTCTGTTGGTGGCTTTTCTTTGGTGTTTTCCAGAACTAGGAATGTAAATTACTTAATTGGAGGCCCAAGCAAGATAATTTTCTTTGTAACAGAGCATAGATTAATTTGTGACACAGATAAAAAGTGTCGAGGTCCAAAACATCATTCAGATGGAGTCTCCTTTTTTTAATGATCCGTTAATGTCTGTTTAATAAAAGTCAGCTATATATTGAAAACAAATACAGCAAAGATTTGGAAAAGGTTCAAAACTCTGAATTTATTCCTTGATAGCTTGATCTTACTGTTCAGTAACAAGTACAAATGAGTCACGGTAAAATGAAAGAGACATGTTATAACTCTTTTGTTGAAAGACATTAGTTTTCAGTTCATAGAGTATGCCAGCATCTTGTAACAAGATCATTTTGAAAAATGATAGCTTGGGGAAATAAATAGTATTAAACCTTATGCATCATTTATTTCCAGCTGTATTCCTGTCTGTTTGCTAGAGCTCTTGCTGGCATTTTTCATTTGCATAGTCCAGAGTCTCAAAATGTTCTCTTTAGAAGAAATATATGCTTGTCTGGTATTCTAGAATTCGAAACTACCTCACATTAATGTAGGCTGTTTAAAAATATAGATGACAGAAAAATATCAGTCCATAGTAACAGAAGACATACTAAAGTCCAGTGTGTCATTGTACTCTTTACTCTTCCTAATGGGTTCCATCACACACTGCTGTGACTTTAAGCAGGTCTGTAGTGAAATATTCATATAATTTTAGACTGTGTAGAAAATGTAGATATTGACATTGGAGACATCTAGACAGGTGAATGAATAGTTACACTTAGAAAACGATAGTCAAGAAAGGCATTTGAAGGTATTTTGGAATGCATTTAACATGCATGAACTTGGTTCAGATCAATGCTTGCTCATTATGTTAAATATTTCAAACAAACTTAGGATTTTGAACAGAAAACTGAGTTTTACTTAAAAAAACCCTGCCCCCTGCCCTTGTTTCAGCCCAGTGTAGTTTTTCATTCTGATTCTTTACATTTAGTGCCTGTGTAGAATAAGGACAGCCTGCCACTTGGTCCCAGGCCTGGAGACAGAACCTGGTGAGGGAAAGTAAGAGGAGCATTCTTCCTGCTTGCCTCTGTAATATTTCTAGAAATGGTCTTTCCGACCAATGCACTTGGATTTGAAACATGTCCCTGCTAGACATGGTTCCCATTAACACACACATCACTAATGGTGCCTGTTACTTCAGAAATCTACATGAACGTTGCTTAATCAGAGGACAGATTAGAAAGACTGATCCTAGCCAAGATGCGGGCTAGGAGCAGGCTGCCATGCCCAGCTCCTGTGGTACCCCAGGAGACCACATAAGAGAACATCTGCTCTCCACTTCTCATGTGGGAGCACGTATCCACTCTGCCCTACACCATCCACAGCCAACGTTCTGACTACACTGGAAACCCTTTTGATCTGGCTTCCATGTCGTGCAGGAGTGCACAAATGCTGAAGGGCCTTTTCCAATCCTCCCACACTCTTCAGCAATCCACCCACACCACTTTACTGCCATGGGAGCTTCGGGAGCTGCGGAAGTGTGTGCTGGGTTTACTCTTTAATGCCTTAATTATTAACATCTGGTGAGATATTTCCTACCGTAGTGTGGGAAGAAATTCCAAAGCCTACAATTTGGTGGGGTTTAATTAAACTTCATTTGGCCAAATAATCATATAATCAGAAAAAGTGCTGAAAATGGTATTTGACTTAAAAGCTGTGAAAGGGCCTAGAAATATTACCCAAGAGCATGGAAGAGAAAATTACATTGCCATATTTTTCCCTCTCATTTGAGAATAATTTCATCAATATGATGGCCATATTTAGAGTATATTTAATATGTTCTCTCATCAGACTGTTTCCATGAAAATTGCATTTCTATGCCAAACTCCTTTAACATGACTCATACTTTATCAAGGGCATATAATTGACAGACTCTAAGGGTTTTCATCCCTTTCAGAAAATTCAGAAAGTGAGCATAATTGCAACAGATGGCCCTTATCCTATAAAGCCTTTATTATTACACTGAACATCAAGCTGTTGTTTTAAGCTATATAATGTCAAGTATCACATATTTGCCGAACAAAAGGTACAGAAATTTTAGAAAAACATAATATTGCTAAAATAATAAATAATACCTTACTGTTTTCCACTGGAGGCATTACCCTAAAACATCTTCATTTATTACCTCTTACGCTTTTTATTTGGTTTTCTGTATAACAACTTGACTGTTCTTAAACCTCGCTGAAGTGTGAGATCTGTTTAAACTGATTAGAGTTTTGAATGCTTGCCTACATTTTATTGAGCTACTCAGAAGAAGACTGAAGCTATGTTTTCTCTTTTATGCCTACCTAGATTTTGAGAACAATTTCAAGCAGCTGTTGAGATAAGAAATGCTAGCCATTAGTGTGTGCAGAAAAAACATGTTAAGCATTTAATTACCATTCAGAACAAAGACTGTACAAAGATGAGTAAAATTCTCCATGCACTGACTTTTTCTAAAAATGTTCATTCTCTCATTCATGACCATTTGCACTACCTTTACTCTGTATCAGAAACATGTGTAAATGGAGGCAACACTGGAACCTTGCTGTAAGTAATACAGAATGATTAATCTTAGACTTATCTGTTAGAATGCACTGAAGTATAAATCCTCATTCTTTACTATAAATATTTTATGATGATTTCACTGTCTCAGCATTACCCACTGAAAGTTGAAGTCAACAAGGATATCAAACATGCTTTTGTCATTGAGCATGAAGTATTGCAAGTTTTTTTAAAAAAATCTTTGCTAAATAAAAGATAAGAATAGAATTAACTCTTAATGTAACTGCTGGTTTTGACAGGTTTTTTTTGTTTGAAAGTAGGAAAACTTGAGCAAATAATTTTATTTTGGCATATATTTGTTTCCCTAATTCTGAGACTGTATTATTATATCTACATCAATTTTAATTCTGTGTTTGCCTTGATGGGTGCATCACCCCTGTGTGGATTGACCATGCTGCAGAAGTACACAAACTGGCTTTGCTTGGGTGTTTTGGATCTGGAATCCAGGTAGCTCTGACTTAGACTGAGAGTCAGTGGGACATCTCTGGAGTTCCTCATTGACAGGAGCAGAGATCAGTGTTTTGTCTCCTGCACTCTTCTACAGTATTAAAAATCACACCTGGTTTTGGTGTCTACAGGAGACTATGCTTCTCCCTTTGCTTTGTGTAGTGAAGAATTGACTGTTGCAGTCGACTGTCCCCCAGTATTTTTTTTTTTTTAAGGTTTACCAGACTGGGAGGACCTTTGAGGGTTTTTCTGTCATTTTAGGTATCAAAAGATGGAACAAAAATATTTCTGATACTGATAACTTACCACAATATAAACCCACTTGTTGGAGAGAAGCCCTGTCAGTCAGTGGGAAGATCTCTGTTAAGTACTTTGAGTTTCCTTGAAAATATAGCAGAGGCAACAAGTCAGTTCCTTTAGCAGAGCAAATTAGTAATCATTAGATCTGTGCTTTTCATAGTCAACTTTTATTAGAGTTTTTAAAATCAAGAATGTTAATTTTTTTAAAATCACTTTTCATTGACACTGTGTGGTTTTAGTAAGCACTGCTCAGTGTTCCTGTTTAAGTGTCTGCTGTAGGAACTTTATGTACAGCACCAGTTTATGCCTGAGTAGGAAAGACCATGAACTGAGGACACTAAGGAAACCACAACCAAATAATGTACTCTGGAGATGGCCAAAAAGTTGGAAAGAGGGGTAACAGGCAATGTGGGAGGCAAGAATGTGTCTGCAGTCTGGAGAGGGCTAGTAGATACCATGAAATCATCTAATCATGCCTGAAAGGGCAGATTCAGAAGACAGTAATAAAATAAGCAGATACTGATCAGCTGCAGATCTAATGTTCTGCAGGAGAACTTGTGATTCATAAATATTTTTGAAAGTCAGGACATTATCACAATGCTTTTGCCAATTCTGCTGTCACAGTAGTATATTTTTATTGATTTATCCTTTACTCAGAGAAAAATAATCTTTTCAATTCAAATCAGGGAAAAAGAACACCCACGTTTCATGAAGAGAGCTGATATTCTTGAAAAGAACAAAATGTCAAATAACATTGAATACTATTGACTGTGATATGCTAAATATTGAAAAGTTTTCTCCTCTTTCCAAGCTGTCAGACCAAACTGCTAAGTGGCATCTGAATCCATTAGCTTTTCTTAATTTTAAATAGTTATAGGAACCATTTGTCCCAATTGTCTCTGACAACATTTTCTATATTAAGATCTAGTTTTGCACTCAGTACAGTGGGTATCTTTGATTAACACAAACCAGTGGATTACACTGATTAATTTATCTCAATGGAAAGAGGGCTATAAAAGCAGATATCCCAGTAGCATTATGTGGTGGGACATGCTCATATTTAGTTTTCAGAGCTAACTTCTGAAGGTTTTCACAACGTAATATTTCATTTGGCATAATATGACCTTTTAATCAGCTGGTGCTAGATGCATTATCTTTGATTATACGGGTGTTGGCACAATGAGCTCAGGCATTTCTTCATGGAATAAAACAAGCTCACAGGGCTTGATTTTAAATTTGTACAACTGCCATTAGTGTATGCCTTCATTACGATTTCTCGAAGGATTGCAGGGCCTTAGTTTGATCTGAAGTCTGTGAGCCTCCCATGAAATCAGTCAAGTTTCCCCAATATGAGATCAGAGTAAGATACAAAAAGATGTGTAAGATCTCTGCTTCTCTGAAATCGTCATGCTGGGGAAGCAGAGCTGCCCAGTGCCTGTGCAATACCTGTGCATACAGCTTGGAATCTTCCCAAATTTAAAATGATGTCCATACAAACAGAGTCAATATCTACTGACCAGATAGTGGTTACAAAACTTTCATCCTGATATGCAGTTTTTCAGCATCTGGTCTAATTGCCCCTTAAAACTCTGTGATGCTGACAGGATTTTATGAGTATAACTTAGAAGGCTGGGACAGCAAACTCTGGGGTACAGCAGTAGCTGCATTTTGTAGTTAACCCTTTAAGGTTCTTTAAATCATCCTCCTCTTCAATTTATATTGTATTTACTGGGGATCTCAGACCAAGACAGACATTAAAACAGACAGTTCTGTGATATGTCAGTTCCCACACAAGAATTTAATCCTCGATGCACTTAATAATCAGTGTCTGTGTACATTTTCTCTTTAGCAATATTCACAAGAGGTGACCTGGGCATAGATAATTAACACTAGGGAACCAAAGTAATATGGTAATCTCCTTAAATCACTTTCTTGTCTTTCTAGCCAAGAGCAAAAAGTGGTGAGGTTTTTTTTTTGTTTTTTTTTTGTTTTTTTGTTTTTTTTAAATCTCATACCTCATGGTAGTTAGTTGTTTGCTTCCTTTCAGCTACTACTTATTTCAGATTTTAGACCTATGCTTTCAGAGAGAGGTCATAACTTAGATTAGTCACTGAAAACATCTGGCCATATATTGTTGGCCTTCAGAAAAGCAGATCTGGATTTTCTCAAAGTTTGGATTTCATTAAGGAAGGGTAAAAAGCCAAATTTTATACAAAGTTCTCAAAACCACTTTCAGCAGAAGCAATATCGCACCTTGTAACCATATATGCCTGGAAGGAGACAGAACAGTAAGAAGCAGCATGAAAGTGAGATTTTCAAAGAGGAAACCTGAAGTAGCTGCTAAACGAGTGATAATGGAGTTATTTATCATACAGGCGGGTTTCTAACCTGCTGGAGAACATTTTAAGTTCAGCCAAGAAAGAAGTTTAATATCACAGAAGGAGCAAAAAGAGTTGAGGAACCATATTTTAAGAGATGATGAAAAGGATTTACATTTCTTTTCAAGTAACTACAACACCTGAGAAGGGGCTACAGAACAGTTAATTTAATTGAACTATAGATAACATAGCAAAGAAAGATGAATTAAATGATGAAAATAATTACTAACTTTCAGTAATAGATGAAGTGCTCTCTTATATAATCTTTAACAACAGAAGAAAAGCAAAATTAAGGTGAAGCCAAGGGAAAAGAAACTTTGTCTCCTGTCTGGAAAATCATGTTTATATCTCTCAGAGTATTTAACAGTGACTAGAATGGCAAAACCCACCCATAAATTTTGTAGCTCTTAAAGAGAGCATGTGACAGCTTCCACCGAAGTTCAGCTGGAACATTTTTAAATGTATTGATATGCCAACAAAAATAATTCTCACAAAGGCTTGTGTCAAAGTTCAGTGTGCACAGTGTACTGAGCTGAGCGAGTGAGCACAGTCACTAGCATCAAATGGGGTGTTCTCTCACTCTTTTCTCACTGACTGTAAACAGATGCAACAAAGGCATTTCATGGCTCGTTAGCAGAATACTTAAAGCCTTGAGGGGCTTTGGTAATCCTTAATTTTGTTAGGTTTGCTCGAATGCCAAGCAAAGACTGAAAGATGATGCAGAACTGCAAAAGACATGATTTTCAGTGGTGGTGATGGAGGGGCGGGACTCTAGTACAGAGGAGCAGTGTAAAATGCCCTCTGGCTCCAGTGTCAGTAGTTAGGTGAAATAAAGGGAGGAATACGAAAGCCTTGTATGGAGAGCAATGAACAGAGAAGCCAGTGCTGCTTCTATCTGTATTACAGCACCTTTAATGGGGATTGTGAGTTAAGGATGTGATCGCAGCACCTCAACTCAAACTTCATTTCTGTCTGAAAGTGTGGAAATAGAGGCTGGAAATCCAGCAAAGACACATCAAACCCTGTGAAATTCCTACAAAAGCATCTCTGTAGGAAGTTCTAGGTATTAAATGCAGTGAAATCAGTTCCAAGGCAGGAGAACTGAGTGACGCTGTATCCCTCAGCAAAAAAAGGGACAAGGTGTTTGTGAAACTCTCCAGGGTATAAGCTTTAGATAGCAAAAATGCCTTTGCCCGCTGTCTGTCACTGGGCTCCATCAGCTTTCAAGAAGAGCAGGAGACGGGCGGGAGGGAAGGGCCGTGCCTTGGGGCTGGCAGTGTCCCAGGAGCCTGGCTGTGTCACTTCCCCGCGAGGTCCTCTGGGTGGCAGTCAGACATCACGGATGTCCTTTATTCTGACAGGTCTCTTTACGTGTCCTTTTTTTTTTTTTTTTTTTTTGTCAGGAAAAGCTTAAAGCCATCTGCTGAGCAATGCACCAACTCCTGGTTGACACTTACTGACAAGGATACTGATATCCTATATATGGCAAAATAAGAAAGATAGTTGTTTTCATTATTATTATTGATTATTGCATCTTTGTTAACTTTATTGACTTAGCTGAACAAGCCTGGAGGTATTACAAAAATAAATATTGTCACGTCTGTTTTACAATGCATCTGGTGGAGTCAAGAGACAATAAAGTGAAGAAGCACCTATTTACACTTTTGAGGCACAATGTTATCTGCCTTGTAGTATTTACATGATTAAAAGTCAGAAGCCAGAATATTTCCTCTGTCTTGTGGAAATATATTTTACTCCTATGGGACTTTCAAAATGTTTAAAACTTTAGAAATGCCATTTCCAACCTGGCCCAAAAAAGCAGCTAGACTAGCACTGTCTCAAATAGTACTGTCTGTTGCATACCCTCAAGATATGAGCTACCTCATTATGAGAACTTTATTGCAGTCTGTACTGTCTAGGACCAGCTGCCCATGTTTTTACTATTTATGGAAGAGATTATTTTCTGTAAATATGTCCATGACAAACCTTTGGCAAGAGAATAAAACTTGCATGTAACGTCACATTTCATTCCTGGTCTAGGATCTGAACAAAAATAAATTAAAAAACCCAAAGAAGTTCAAGAACCTTTTTTCCCCCTGCTGTTTCATCTTTAAATGTGAGCCTTTAAACAATGTCAAATGCAAACAAATGCTAAATAATTTTCATTAATGAAGTAGGAAGGGTGTGGAGCATTTTTACCCCTTATATTCTTGGACCTTCAACACTGGAAGTGATTTAACACAATGTGTAATAAAACAAAGGAAGAGTTACTCAGACCTAATGTGTTCAACAGATGATTAAAAGGGGTGGGAAATGTAGCACCCTTTTGATTCAACCTGTATGCAGGTGATAGAATTTCCTTTTTCTTTTACAGTGCAAACACATTGCCCTTCAAACGTCCTCTTCCCTTATGGTTCTTTGAGATTTTTCTGTTCCCCAGAGTGACTCTAGCTGATGGGAAGAGGCTCCTTGACCCATGTGCCATAAAAGATTTAAAAAATGAAATAAAATTGGAGAACCTCACATGTACCTTTGTTACCTTTGTAAAAACATTTGTGTGACTTCCTCCTGAAACATCATAAGCTGTGTTATTGTGTTGGGCTTTTTTTTTTTT
>VZTJ01002359.1:0-69328 GCA_013397795.1 Orthonyx spaldingii | reverse complement strand
GCTGAAAACCATAAGAACTGTATTTCTTGTAGAGAAGTCAACATGGTAAAGCAGGAGAAAACTCCTCTCCCTAAATGACTGAAGAAAGACTAATTTAAAAGTGGTAAACTGACTGAAAGTCAAAGTGTTGTTTTTTGTATTGTCATTGAAAAAAATGGAGAGGTGGGAAGAGCAAAAGTGTTCTGACGGGTTTGTTCTAGTTCTTAATTTTTTTTCTTCCTTTTAAGTCTGTTAATAAACTTTCTTTATATTCTTTAAAGTTTGAGCCTGCTTTACCTACTCCTAATCCTTATCTCACAGCAAAATTAAATAAAATCTGGTAAGTGTGCTGGCGTTTAACCAAAAAACTCAAGTGAACGAACTCAAACCACTACACAGATGTTCCCATGTGTGCTGAGTCCTCAGCTGACCTCTAAGTAGCCAACATATTTCTGGGAATCTTTGTCCTGAGCAAACAGGAGAAAAGTTCATTGTCAATCATCATCCTGGAATCAAATACTAAATTGGTTGTTAATTACAAATTACAGTTTCATCTCTCACTGTTTTGCTGGAAATCCTTTAATCTCTGTGGTGTCCTTTTATGTGTTTTGAACTTTGTTGATTTTCTTTTTGCTATCCTTTGAAAATTACTGGTTTGAGTTTCTAAAGCAGGTGCCATGTTTTTTAGCTGTTTTCCAAAGGTGTAAAACTTCTTCTTTTTGCCATTTCACACTAACTTTTTATTCATCCAATATTCCCACTGTTTTTGACAGTATGAAGTCTTTCTGCTTGTTTCACATCATACATTGAAAGGACAACTCTGGTTACTTCCTGCATGGAGCAAGTGGCATTTGATTTGCTCAATTTACTGTTTCCAGAAATTGACATGCATAAGTTTTTCGCCTTCTCCCTATGTGTAGATTTTGCAGCCTTTATTCAGACTGAGTTCCTCTTGATTTCACTGGGAGTCCAAATATAGTGAATGTATAATAGCTGCTATATTGATCTAGGGTGTGGATGGGGTTTTTGCCTCTAAATTTTTCTGATTTAAATACATTTGGAGTTGTAGGGAGAGGGACATCACAGGTGTCCCATACAGCATTAAAGTAGAATCAAAAGGATGACACATACAATGTGTATGTTCAGCTTCTCAGGAAGATCCTGTATCTCGAAGCACCCTGTCTCTGAACCACCCTGAAATTCAAGTCGAAGTGACAAACCTGGTCTCCCAAACCTGCTGTTGTGGATGATGTATAAGAAGAGTGGTATTTACTATTCCTACATTAGTTGACCAAACAGTGATATTTGTGGTTTTCAGAAATTTAGTTGCTGATTTGGGCTGTTAGATTTTCTGCTGGGATTTAGCAGCACCTCTGGAGGAAGGCAGGTAGGTTTTATTACAGGGAAAGTGACCTTCCTGATCCCAGGAATAGAAATCTGCTGTGAACAGTGCTATCCAGAAAAAAAGGTTTAATTAACTTTTAAAGAGTACTTTTCTATTATGCCACACTCAGCCCCTGCCAATCTATTATTGAACCATAAATATTTCTTTATTTATACTAATCCTTCTTTCAAGTACCAACATGAACTCTTTGCTGTCACATGTAGCTTCTTACCACTTACAGGTTCCTTGAGCACAGAAATGGGATATGTGAGTTACTTGAAGAAGGGGCTTCAGCTGTGTCGTTGCTAATCAGTTTTCTTCTTCCACAGGGAGAAAGAGGATTGCCGGGACTGCAGGGTGTGATTGGATTTCCTGGAATGCAAGGACCTGAAGGTCCCCCTGGACCACCAGGGCTAAAGGTAGCAACTTAAGCTTTAGTATTCAAAACAACCAGATTTCCCTAAATTGTTGTCCCAAGAAAAGATAAAGCTATCTCTTGTCTTTTTCAGGGTGATACTGGAGAACCAGGACTGCCAGGAACAAAGGGAACAAGAGTGAGTTCCACCTTACTTTCTTGCAATTCTGATGTCTGTGAGTTTATGTGTCTTTAACCCTTTATGGCTGCCTTCAAGTACAAGAGGAAGTTAGTCTCTGAGTTAATGAATGACATCCCCTTGGGCTGCACAATAATTGCAAAATTCTCACTCTTACCTTTGAAGTTCTCGCTGCATTGGGCAGCCAGTACCTTTATTCATCTGCATTTTTACCTGATACTTATCACTGCATCAACAGCACTGGTTTTAATATGCCTTTGATATCTTCCAGACATACCAAAAGGCTTTTTTCCAGCTTCAGAATGAACCAACATTATTTCCTATTGCAAAATTCTCCTTTATATTTACCATCTAACCTTGAAGCACTCCAGCAGAGAAGCTGACACACTCATGAGCACATATGTGCTAAAAATGTGCACAAGATACAGAGCAAATTAAAGCCAGGGACAAAGATTTTTTAACTTTGCTAGAAGAGTCTCTGAATATCTGTGATCTTCCTGATGTAATTTCTGTTTAATGGGGCGCTTATATAGCACTTCTTTTAGCATATTATATTGGCCAGGGCCAAGCCTTTTGGGATTTTGTGAGGTGCCAAGCTTTTTTCTGAGCATTTTCACATTTCCTAATGTCATGATGAAAGAGGATTCAAATGACTTGGCCAGTAATGATGTATACATTTTCAGCTATACCCTCTTGCTCACAGATTCTCAAAATGCCATCTCAGTTTTGTTCTCCATTTGCCTGCAGTTGCTGCAGCAAATTGAATTTACTGAAGTAACTGCAGTTTATGAGGTGTTACAGAGAGAGTATTCTGCTAGATCAAGAAATCCATATTTCAGTCCATGATGTTCGTGTTAACTTGGGGTATCCTGAGTGTTAATGTAAATTGGCATCTCCTGGAAAATGTATTTGTTTGCTGCAGAGTAAGTAAAATGTATTTTAGCAATTACAAAGTTTTGAAAGATGCAAATACACTGTCTGAGCTCAGGATTCCCATACATCTTTTCTGGTTCATAATACACATCTGAGGAAATGCTGCATGGATAAGTAAGATGATAGGATGAAAATGATGTGCCAACTTAAATACCTGAGTCATTACACTGAAAAGCTGTTCAAGGAGAAAATTTATCTCAGCCTGTTAGGATTTTTGATGATAAGAATGAATTGATACACTGATGAGTATGAAATACAGAGAAGCATCTTTATCGTGTGTTAACATTATCTTCTGATATGAAGAGATGCCTACAGTAAATTTAATTTTGGGAATGATGTTTGTGAGAAGGCAACACCTGTGCATTCCCTTTTACCTCTACATGAGGTTCTGATGTAGTTCCTACTGCTTAAAAAGTTAAAGAAATATAAAAAGTTGCTTTCAGTTATTCATTACTAAGGTGACATATTTGAGAGGTTTTGAAGATTAGAGCTGTTTTGTCAAGGAAGTTTAAATGCTACTGGTTTTTACTGTCAGCACTGGAGATGCAAATTGGGCTGCAGCTTGTCCCTTTTTTTGGATGTTTTGTGGATTTATCATTTCAGTTTGTGTTTTTCTCAATTACAGGGCCCCCCAGGAGTATCAGGCTTTCCAGGAAACCCAGGCCTTCCTGTACGTATGACGTATATATGTTTTTACAAAGAACATCAAACTTTCAGTCATGACATCTGACCTGGATTATTCCTAATATTGCTAATTTCTTTACTTTCTTTTCATGTAGGGTATTCCTGGACAAGATGGCCCTCCTGGTCCTCCTGGCATTCCAGGATGCAATGGCACAAAGGTGACATTTACATGTGTTTATAAGAGCATCTCTGTGTTGAAATAAAAACATCCTTCAAGCATATGGTCCCTATACAAAACCAAATTCTCTGTTTTACTTAGGGTGAAAGAGGTCCAGTAGGTCCCCCAGGTTTACCAGGATTGACTGGAAGTATGGTAAGTAGATTCTTTCCTGCTTGATTCACTTTTTTTAACGCTGACTCTTGAAATGCAAATATAACTGTAGGAAATTATATAGAGTTCAAGATGTAATATATACAACATTGAGGAGCGATAACAACAAATATGTCTTTTTTTTTTCACAGGGACCTCCAGGACCTCCTGGAATGAAGGTACATTTTACTCTAAGTGTATTTATATCCTGCTTCTAACAATAAGAATTTGTGTGATCTCTATGTCCTCTAAGACTAGCAGTCTGAGACTGAAAAAATTGTATTGCCTTATTTCACTTTATAATCTGTTTTGCAACCCCACTAAATAAAAACAGTGGGGTGACCTCCCCACTTAATAACAATTGAGCATATGTAAAAGACTAAGTATTTTATAGATTTCAACAGAAGAAAAAGTAGTATATATCATTAATAATGTATAAACACTATTGTGGATAAAGATTTAGATAAGTTTTATGATTCAAACATTTGGTTTTATATTGGCATTTGATTTGTCTAAAAAGTTTCACATGGATAATGTTTGTGGAAGGTCATATATCCCACAATATGAGAATCATCCAACACCTACTAAATAGTTTTCACAAAGAAAAAAAATCAGACTAACTAACCAGGTATCTGAGTGCATTTTGTGAACTGGAGAATGAAGCATTGAATGACATCAGAGAGCTTTTTGTCTTTAAAATGAACAGATATTCTTTGGAACCATAAGCTAAATATAAGTCAAAATGTAATCTCAAATTTATAATGACATGGCAATCCAAGCTGTAAAATGTCCAATTCTTCTACTCTCACGTGGGAAGAACTGACTCATTTAGAAACACTCAGGTGTTTCTTCCCTAGGCATGTATGCATAGCTACAGAACTGAAATAAAATGACTTACAATATTGTAGCTTTGTACAAAAACACAGAAAAAATGGGATCTTTTAATCTCAAAAGAAGGGATATAAAGAAATGGATGGTGATCAGAATGGTTCTCTAAAGTAAGATTAAGAGTACTAAGAGTTTTTCTGAAGAAAAAGAACACCATAAATGGCCTTTATGTCAAAATTAGGTGTAAGCATGAATATCTCAGTCTGGGAAAGAGATTGTGAGGTTACTGCTTCTCTCAGCAGCCAGGTCAGATGCTCCAGTTGTGTGGTGACACTGTAGTGATAGATTTCATGGAAAAAGCATTCCGACTACCTTCACAATACAGGAAATGAGGTGTGAAGGTAGTTTTGGTACTGGATTCTCTTCAGGCGTCTTTAAAGTACATTTGGCAATTAAGGTCTTAGTTTTTAATATCTCTATGTTTCAGCTGAATTAAAAGAAATAAGGTGATTTTTTTTAAAATCAGCTTTCCAAATGATTCCAAAGTATGCATAACTCCAACTTTCCTCTCTAAGTGGGTTTGAATGTATTTGAACTCATGTTTAAGACTTCTTCTTTTCTTATTATAGGGAGATCCAGGTGATGTGATTGGTCTTATACCTCCTGGTGTGCTAAAAGGTGAAAAAGGGTTTCCTGGCCAACCTGGACTGCCTGTAAGTCTAAGTGATGTTTGAATAGCTGTGAGTTTCAATTAAAATTATGTCAGTATCATGAAATTGCTGTATAATTATCACTTCCTTATGATGCCATTTGAATTTTTCATAGGGTCCACCCGGAGCTTCAGGGTTTCAGGGACCAATGGGGCCACAAGGTCCTCCAGGAGAGCCAGTAAGTTTCCTTTCATGGTGATTTGCACTTCAGTTATAGATCTTTATTACAGGAATCTTCTAGATGGTGTGTGTAGCAGGTCTTGGTTGGGAAAGATAACGTGTGGTTCCAGGCTTCATGTTCATCCTTCTGAACTCTACCACGGCAGAAATTATTAGGCAACACGAGTTTTCAGTAGCAGCTGCTCCTACAGTCCTCTTCTCTTCTTACACTCTTGGAAGGTATTTTTGAGGGGGAGAGACTGTAACTGTTGGTCCTCCTTTCTGTTCTTCCCCAATTTAATTTATAGAAAAAAAGCTACATACCAAGCATCCAGATCAAAATGCAAATGTTTACTGAGGTTATTCTTATGGGTAGCTGCACTGAATGTTACCATGAGAACAGGTTATCATTTATCTGTTATTATGATAATTAATGAGATATCTCAGATTCTCTTTGTTATTATTTTTTATTCTAAGTTGTGAATTAGGCACAGCAAGAGAAAAATGAAATTACTGGTTTAATGAAAAGATTTGCCTTTTTGCTGTTTTCATAGAATAAGGCATTATTCCACTTAGTGTACTCTATACACGTGCATGCTGAAATGCCTGTTTTCTTTTAGGGTCCCCCAGGGGCACCTGGACTTCCAGGCGAGAAGGTAAGACTCTTTAATACAAATATTAAGTCTATTTGTGCATTTATTTTGCATACCAGATCTTCAAAACTCTGGAAACCAATGGTCCTGAAGGTGTGGGGTTTTTACACTTTGGGATCTATTTCTGTGTCTTAATGGATATCATAAAGAGAGATTTTTACCACTTTTTTTTCAAATTTATCTAGCCCTGTTATCTCACTTGATCAAATCAGTAGTAATTACAGCATTCTATGGCTATTTGAATTAATTCTAAAATGTGAACATTTTAACTGAACTATTGGGTAAAAGAGCATATTGGCAATAAAATTATCTGATAAATTTCAATCTATTTTTTCACAAGTTGCTGTGACATAGGGCTTAAAAAACCAGCAGGGAGGTTAGGACATGATTATTTATTTGTTTTACACATGCATTTAAAAGACATATTCTGTCTTTTATATTCTCCCTTAGCATTTGACATGCACATAATACCTTCATATGCTTATATATATGCATGTGTGCACTGGTGATAAAATTTGACTAAGTATGTGTAATTTACATTTTCAGGGCTACATGGGCTTGGGCTTTCAGGGTCCCAAAGGTGAAAAGGTAGGTCTCTTGTAAACTTCTAGAGAACAACTGTCAGAAATATTCTTGATACTTGGTTTTAAATAAAGAAAACTGTTGAAATCAATCAATGGAGAAAATCAGTATTGTAATTTTTGAAAGACTTGAGTAAATCTGCAACTTACACACACATGAACAAAAGTCGTGAGCAGTTACAGACTTTTTTAATGATGATGTTATACCTGACATTAATTTAGGTCACCATCCTGTTTTCCAGCTGTACCTGGAAAGCTTCTTTAATTTGCAGTAGGTAGATCTGGAAAGATTTATTCCGTATATAAGGACTCACCATGAGGTTTTAAAAAAAATCAATTTAGTTCTAAGGGATGAGATTAAATGTGCTGTTCAGAACGATCAGAATTAATTGTGGTAGGACTCTAGGGCCTGTCTGCCTTATTTTGGTTTGGTAATGTACACATTTGAAGCAGATCTTTTAGTTGTCCCCTTTTACTGTGTTTTGACACAACCATGAAGAGGTTTCAGATCACACAGACTGGTTTACTTTTGAATGAATCTAAGCCAAAAGATGTGCTCCAGGATCCCATTTACTCTCTTAATCAGCATCAAATGGGAAGTAATACATGTCAGCTTTAATCTGTTACCTCTCACACTGAGAGTTCTAGGCTAAAGTGCCTTATGTTGTGTTTCTGAGAGCCAAGAACTGCATGCATTCAAGGGCTATTCAGTAAATTCATTATGTGTTTGAGCACTTCTCCAGAAGCTTTTCATGAGTGTCATTGACAGAGGGCTTTTGGGGTATAAGTAAACTATATTACTTAGGTAGGGTTTTTTTTAAACCACCACCACATTATTATATTTTGAGTCACAATATTCCTAATGCATAGAATTTTTTGCAACATGACACATGGTTGAAATTAATTTGTTATCATGAAATTTATTGAAAAATGTTGGAGAAGATGACATAGAAGTATGTGGAGATTTCCTGGACACCTCAGGTTTGTCTTTAGCAGAAGATAAATGGTATTGCTGTGCATTACAGCTTGACAGAAATGTATGGAGTCTTTTCAGAGGTGTTTTACTGTTAAAGATAGAGCTTTTACATTATAGAAGGAGGTGAGGTTCTGACCTTGCAATGGACATGTGCGTACTGAAAACTCCTCCACAGTTGTCATCTTGAAGTTGGCCTTTATGGAGCTCTGTAAAGCTTGTGGAGCACTGTAAACTTTGGCTAACATTTTCCTTTAGGAGTTGACTTTCTGTACCTGACCTCTTCCCTCCTAATTTCCTTCCTCCTGAAGGAGGGATTGTAAAATTTTGGTACTATTACTGTATTTATTTGGATATGTTTGTGATATTTGGTATTAATCAATCTTCTCCTTAAGAGTAGAGTCAGAGGGCTTTCTTCAGGGCAGTCTGTAAACTAATTACACAGTAGTGACTTCTGTAACCCTTTCTCTCACTGATATTGCTGAAGAAAGAATTTTTTAAAAACCTGTTTAGCTATATCTTTAAAAGCAAGTGGTAGTTCTCTTTACTGTGACTGGTCTTAGCAATGTTTTATCTCAGTGTCATTGTTTTTTCAATGGACAATTCTGGATTTGCTGTTGACAGGGAGAACAAGGGGTAAGGGGCCCCCCAGGACCCCCAGGACCAGCACCACATATGAAAGAAAAAGGGAGTGAAATCATAAAGGGAGAAAAGGTGAGATGTTAAATGATTAAACTTCTCATACTCTTCATTATGGTATAATCAATAGGAATTAGCAAACAAAAGTGAAACAGGAAAAAGAAAATCCAAAGTCACCTAGAGCAAATTTTCCAAAAACTTCTACATGTTTTACTTCATGGATGAATTTTAATTTTCATTGCAGAAGTCTCTCTAAAAATATGCATGATAAATAGTAAATGCATCAATAATTGCATAAATAAGCAAGCAGCAGATGACTTACTGATGAAGAAGGATTGATAAGGATAGGATACTGTAAAAATATTCTGAAAGTTTGAATTAAGTAACATGTACTCAACTTTTCGTACACACATTCATGAAATCTTACTGCTAATGAATTTTTCAATTACTGAATTAAGCAGTCGAAGCAATATATACTAGTAAAATAAACTAGCTTAATGGATTCACATTTGATGTTTGTCTAAATTCTTGCAAATCATACTATTAGGCATAGTACTTGAAATGGAGAACAGGATTAAATGTGCTTTTGCTGAAATGAGGAATTATTTACAACCTAAATGAATAATGGTTAAGTTTTTGTTTACTAATTTCCTTTTTTTTTTTTTTTTTAATAATTTCATTAGGGTGATCCAGGTGAAAAGGGTGAACAGGGAATCCCAGTGAGTATTGAGTTATTTTTTTTTACTACTATAAAAATTGTAAAGAATCTGATAATGGCACTGAATATCTTTATACCTGTTAGGTAAAAGCAAATTTACTTTGTAATTAGGCAGTACTTTTAATCTGCTGAGTATTTCTTTTCCAGGGATTGCCAGGTTCAGGTTTCAAAGGAGACAAAGGTGAACCTGGGAAGCCTGGTCCACGTGTAAGTATACTCAATTTTATCAATACCATAATTGTCATTATTGTATTGTTTCCATTAGCTAATTAATTTAATTAACCATGAGTTAAATAGCAAATTTGTTATATTTCAAACAAGCAAGTTTTGCTGTAGGAGAGGTGTGCAATCAAGGTAGTAGTAACATGCAGTAATGTTAGCATGTAACATTTCAGATAACTAAAGACACTTAACAGTAGCTTGCAGTGCTGAAGGTGAAGGCAAAACTCCCATTAATCCCAACTGAAGCAAGAATAAGTCATTCCAGAACAGAAGAAAAAGCATAGAAAAAAAATCACTCTGTAGGAGTGACTTCAGCTAAATGTAACATGTTGAATTTATTTCAAATTCTCTCATGTGCAATCAACAAAATCAGCCTGCTTAGCCTAAAGGTACAGTTTTGTACAAGATAATGAATGGAGCAAAAAATTTAGGTGACTGAAAACCTTTAGCTTGCTGGTTTCTAGCCTGATTGTAGATGTGTGAGGCCTTAAGGTCTGTTACATTTGTTTAATTGGACCTATATCATAGTCTCATCCATACAACTTCTCCATGAGTCATGTTGCATCTTCCATAGCTGAGCAGGTAGCAAAATTGTGCTTTTTTTCTACATTCAAATGTATCTAAAGTATTCTAAGTAATTCTAAGCTTCTCAAGGTGTGGGTCTTCATTAACTATTAGGCCCACCACATCTATAGGCATTTGATCGTACTTCAATCTGAAAAAGAGAAAATCTCCCTTTCTACTGTGCTTCAAAGTCAGATGTTCTATTAACCTTTCAGTAAAGTTATGCCATGGGATTATCTTTTCTATCATATATGTATTTTTACTCTTATTGTAAATGAGGTCTTGAACCTGGAAGAATGGAGATATGTTGGCTTAGAACTTTTTGAGGAAACTGAAGCAACTTCGTTTATCAAAAGTATAGTTTTCGGTTTCTGCAGAGTTCCCTGAACAAAGTTTCTAAGATATTTTATATATAATTCTTCAGGAAATTATGGCTACTTTTGAAATTAAGCTGAGCCTTGAAAGATGAACAGATGTTACGATCTGATATTCTAGTTTAATGAAACTAAACCATATGATTAATTCTGATCGCAGTGTATATTTGAAGACTCTTGACTTTGCAGATCACGTTTTTAATTAATCATTAAAAATTACTTGTAACCCTTTGTTATAAGAAACCATAGCTGCACACCTCAATGGTGGTGGCCTGTTCATGTTTGCTCTGTTATTTTTATCCTTCAATTGTGTTGTTTTAAGACAGAATTTTTTGACCTAAAGTGATGGGATTATTTTTTAGACTGAATTACATGCACTGTTACTTTGTGTATTAAGTATATACATGTCCTTGGTTTTGTGGGACAAATTCATATTGCTTATGTTACACATACAATCTAAGCACTGGGACACCAAATGAAAGCCAGCCTCCAGTGGATCAGGCTACAAGCTGGTGTCCCAGTCCTTTTATGGCGCAGAGGAAGAGCAAGGGAAAGTGCTGAAAAGTAGGTTTGTCCATTTAGATCATTTATCATGTATCTGTAGACTACTTCAAGGGAATCTAATCCCTTCAGTAGGTTAACACAGTGGTCTAATAGTTAAGGGAGAAGGGAATTTTGACTTATAGCGTGTCATCTGCCTTGTGACTTGAATTTCAGTGTGAGGCATGTGGATTTACCACTACATTACCACACAATGTGATACAGGGCCACTCTCCAAGCCTTCTGCTGAAACTGAACCACTGAATATCTATGCATAAATGTTTTGTGAAGTTGAAGAGTATATATATAGAAAAGGATTTCTATATATTTTCCCTGTGAAGGAAAAAGATTCTGGATCTGGTTCCAGTTTTCTGTGCTGTAGATATATTTTGTCTTGAAGACTCCATGACAGGAAAATCTATGTTATTTCTGAATCTGGGAATAGATTTGCAGGATTTTATTTAATTTAGCATCTTGAAGGGTGTTGGGTAATACAAGCACTAGGCATATTCATAATTTGTACCCTCTGCTCTGGTAGCTGCATTCACACACTTCAATTAATGCATTGCAATAGTGATGATTTTTTTCTAGTATTCTGCCCACTGTATTTAGAAATTGCATTTATGTTGTTGTCTGTTTAAGCAGAGTGGAACTTGGTGTTTTACAGGGAAAGCCTGGAAAAGATGGTGAACCAGGATTGAAAGGAGAACCTGTATGTATTTTACTCAATTTCCAGTTCTGTTTCTTACATTCAAAACAAAGAACTGTCTGTATATTATAAATGGTTGACATTTTCTAGTCTTCTGAATTGTTTACTTGAAGTTGTTGCTTTCAGTGAATTTGTGACTTTGAAAATTTAAAACTTTGCTGCTGCCACAGCCAAGATCCACCTATATTTGTCTTTTCTGGTTTCACTGTCTTCTACACACAGGGTTTTCCTGGAGGGTTTGGGGTTCCTGGACGACCTGGGGAGCCTGGCTTAAAGGTGAGTAGTAGCAGCTTTTGCTTCCCTTCACATGGAATGAGTTAATAGTTTTTGTGGTGTGTTTGTAGATTGCATTAAAGCAATGAATGCACATAAAACACTATTAAATGAATGTTGCTAGGCTATATGTCATCATTCAGAGACTAGGAAAAGTCAAAATGAAGGTAGTGTAGGTATCCCCAATTTAGATCTCTTATATGGGTTGATTAATGCAGGCTTTATTTTCACAAGCTCTTTGTCCAGCCAGCATAGGTATAAGTGTACTTCCCTAAAACCCCCAGGTTCTCATTAAATAATGCAAACTGGTACAGGCTTGCAAAATAATTACTAATGCTGGTTATTATAGTGTTCCAGGTACTTACCATTTGGATGTTGTTTGAATCTGTATCAAAGTGTTCATTTGTTGACGAAGTCTGATTTTGTTGGGGAAGAAAGTCTGATCTGGATTTAAAACATAAATTCTATTTTGATTTAGGGTGACAAAGGGGAACGAGGTTATCCAGGACCTCCAGGAAGAGTAAGTAAAATAAATTTGTATTTTATTTTAAACTTAAATTAAATTAAATTTTGGGTAAGTCAAAGTGCTCAAACAATAAGGAAAAGAAAGAGATACTATGCCTAGTCTGGCCTTGTTTTCATCAGTCATGTCCATATTTTTCCTTAATGGAAGCAAAAGGTGGGTACAGTTCTTTAAAGTATGTTTAAAATTTGGGAAAGGAGCCCTCGAAGAATATGAATTTCAAATGTTTTGGACTGTGACTATTTTAAGTGTTGCTAATCACTACACAGTATTCAAAAGACAGTTCAAAAGAGTAAATCAGTCAGCTTTGCAGCTGTGGTTTAACCCCAGCTGGCAACTAAGTACCAGACAGCCGCTTGCTCACTCACTGTCCCTCCTTGACATGGGATGGGAAGGAAAACTGGAAAAAGGTAAAACTCATGAGATAAGAACAAGTTATTAATCAAAATAAAGTTAATAATACTAATAGTAGTAGTAGTAATAATAATAATGAAGAGAAGAAAGATAATAGTAAGAGAGAGAGAGGAATAAAACCTGAGGAAGACTAGTGATGCACAGTGCAATTGCTCACCACTCACTGACCAATGTCCAGTGAGTCCCCAAGCAGAAGTTTGCCCCCTATACACAAGAGGAAACCAGGACCGCAATTTATAATTTTTTTAACACTTCAAATAAAAAATGGGGTTAGTCAGGAAGAAATAGATGATTGGTGGTGCTGCTTTCCAATTACAGGGAGAAATTCCCAACATCTGATAATTGGGTTTGAAAAATTGTACGTACTTCCTGTATATTTTATTGTAAATGTTAGCATCCTGTATGTTGAGCTCAGATCAATGTTAGCAAAAATTGGCAGAACATAATATTTTAAAATAAAAGGTAATACAAACCTAATGGATTGGTGCTTAGACCATGTTAAGGTTTTTTGGCATCATTGTTTTTGAGGAAGATGTTGTAAAAGTTCTCCACTTAATCCTTCAGTTGATATAAAGGCATTTGGGTAGAACAGGAAATATTTATTTTCTCTGGTAATTCCTCAGCAGCTACAAGCCTCTCACTTGCTGAAATTGCAAGTGTAATGAAAGCTGCTGAGAATTGTCACTAAAAACTAAAATGGCCTCTGTACCATCAGATGAAGATGGGGGAGGTATGACGGCTCAGTTTTATGTTTCTAGTCTTTGTCCTGTGATTTAGATGATAGATGCTGGACCAGTAGATACCTTTGGTCAAAAGGGAGACCCTGGAGTTTCAGGTTTACCTGGACTGAAAGGTCAAAAAGGTGAAAAAGGTATGTATTTTGTCTTGTCTTTTACTTGAGTTATACTTGTAGTTTTCTCACTAAAGGAAATTAAAATTGTATTGTGTGTGCTCAGGAGCTCTGTATGACAGTGTAATGTTCCAGTTATTTATTTGCTTTCAGGTTATTATATTTTGTAGGAACTTGTAGAACACTTCTGGTTCTCAACATAACTAAGATTGCCTTTCAGTTATAGATGAAAAATGATACACTGGAATCAGTTTTTACAGCAGTTAAATAATTCAGTGAGATTATCTAAGAAGTGTGGAAATCAACATGAACATAAGGAGGGTAATAATGCAGAGAATCTTTAGACTCCTTTGTAATAGTCAGTAGCTAATTTTTGATCCTAAAATTGGCTTGCATAATTTAAAAAAGTCTTCAGTAAACAGAGAAAATCAAGCATTTCCCTTCCCATTTTCCCCATTACAGACCTTAGCCTATTCAAGAAAAATCACTGGGGAGGTTGGCACACAGCAGGACCTTTTCTCTGAAAGTATTTCCTGAAGATATATATAGATTATTTAACTTCAAATTTGATTCAGAATGTGAATATGTATGAATGTGAATTAAGTAATATCTCCTAAAAGTTCACTTTCATTGGCATTGCAGAATTCATTGCCTAATTGAAACCTTCTCTTTCTAAAGGCTTCCCGGGTGCACAAGGAATCCCAGGACCTCCAGGTATGAAGTTATGACCACTGATTTTTTCACATTTTTCATGTGTTCTGGAGTGAAGAGTCCTGAGGGATATTCTCCTTAGCTGCTTTCAGTTACTTCCTGACTTTCTGAACACCCAAGCAGTGACCTTTCCAGGGGTCTAATCATCCCTGCAGACCCTTCCTGTAGATTGCTTTTCTCATGTCTCTGATGTGATCCAGCCTTGTTCTTTCTGTTCTGCTCTGATAACTTTCTGCTGAAATTGAAAATGTAGTACACAGTCCGTCAGTGATAGCCCAGAGAGTATGACTCCATGGGGCAAGAAGGGTTGTTAAATGTGATTGTGTGTGAGTGTATGCATATATACCTGAGTATGTATGCTCATATGTAGATCTTTTGTCTTGCTCTCACTTCAGCTCTATATGTGTTTTCATAGGTATAATAAAACAAGGTTTGCAGGAAGAAATAATACTTACTAGATTGAAGTCATTCCTGCAGGCTTCCTGGTCTTTTTTCACTGTCACTTGGTCTGATAAGTTACTTCTTTTGCCTACAAATGTTGCCTTTTTCAGAGTCTTAACATCTTCACATCCATGTTAACACTGCTTTTATGTATATAAGTACATGTACATGTGTTTGAACTACACCATGATATTTGCTTTTTAAAAATTAGGCAAATCATCTGTGGAGACCTGACTCTTAACACATCCTGCAGTGATACTACTATTACCTTCCTTGCTTTCATTTTTTATCTTGACAGTGAGCTAAATATGAAATTAATGTGAGCAAGGGTCAGATAGTTTCCAGGAAATTTTTCACAGGATAGGGAGAAGATGCTATATACCACAGGCTGTAATGATAGCCCTTAGTCTGTAATTACCCTACAGAAACTGAGCTTTGTGTGACTTCCATATTTTCCTGCAGTGTTGCAGAAGACTCAAAATGTTTTAGTGATCAAGTGTAGTGATGAGCTGTGAACTGAAATAAGTCATTAAAATATGAAGACCTGTGTGACTGTACAAATAGCTAAAGGGAGATCTTCAGTAGGGTTTTTTGTAGTTGCTTAACTGCTTACCTTTATTGGCTGTTGTTCACTTATTTTTCTTGCAAACTATTTTGGTTTTAGCATTCCTGAAATCTGCTATCATTGTTGAGTACTTATTTATTGAAATTATCAGACATGGGCTCCCTTTCTGGGTGTGTTTTAGATTTGGTTTGTTGTGAGGTGAGGGAGTGTGTAATAGTTTCTAGATGCAATAACTAAGTTAACTCCTGTGTTGCCACTATTTACTACGCAGCAAAAGTGTGTCCAACTAAATCTCAGAAAAGCACTTTTCTGATACAGATCAGGTGTGTTTGTCTAGGGACCTAACAGAAGTGAGTTTCTCTCAGCTGTAGTGAGTATATAAGCTCAATTTTGTATAAATCACCAATAATTAAAATACAGTCCCTTTTTTTTCTTTTGCATTAACATTTCTTCCTTTCTCTCTAAAACTCTGTGAAAGTTAATGTGTTGATAATGTTGCTGTCTTTTCACTTGTCATTTTTACATGTATGTTTTACTCTGTCTAAAGGTCGACCAATTCCAGACAGGGTAGGATCACCTGGTGTCCCTGGAGAGAGAGGTGAAAAAGGTGAAAAGGGTTCTCCAGGATTCCCTTCACCCGGAATCCCTGGAAGAGATGGTTTCCCAGGGCCCCCTGGGTTGCCTGGCCCACCAGGACCTCCAGGCGTAACAGGTAGGTAAAGCCCTCGGTTGCTCTTCACAATGGAGACTCATAATGCACATTAAGAAAAGAAAAAAGAGACAAGATTTTGAAAGCTATTATCAGGGTGCATCTGTGTCATGGAAGAAACATCTGAGTTGTTGATGAACCAAGTAAAAGCTGTTGCACAATGCAAGAAACAATTTATTTCCTCACTGGAAAAGGACAAAGATTCTTTGCTAAATAAATGCTTTTAAAGTTTCTGCAAAATTTATTGTGAATTGTTAGAGTATAACCAAACAATTGACCTTAATACACATTAATTTGTTCTATGTCCTATTGTGCCAATCTAGTGATATTTGTATATTTTCAATGAAAAAAATTGCAGATACTAATACTGTTCTTAGCATAAAAGATAGTTGTTCAGTGTCATGATTTACAAGTCTGCAGTATCAGTCTGTGTAACAGATTGAACAGGTGTAAGAACTGCAGTGTGAGGTACTAGTTTGCCAGAAGTTTTTATTATAAAATAAAATTATCTTAGAGAAGAATGGGGTCGTAGAAAGGCTTGGATTGGAAGGAACCATAAAGATCATCTGGTTCTGTATCTTTGGTGTTTCCTGCCCACTGCTACATGGTTCCAACCCTCTGACATAGGCAAGGATGCCACCCACTAGGTCAGGGTAAACTCCTGCTTTATAGAGTAAATGAAAGGAGAGTAATGGTGTGACAAGCATACAATAATATCACTATTAATGATAACATCATTACACACATTTTATTAGATTGTGATAAAGCAATTTTAAAGAGAAAAATAGTTTTGCTCTGCAATGAAGCAATAACCAAGTAACTGTGGAAGTGGCCCATGCTAAATAGCTCCTTACAACTGATGTTCTAACTCTTTGGTAGAAAACTTTTGCTATAGGTGCTGTTGATTTTGTGAGTTAAATTGTCATTTCAACATCAAAAATAGTATCCCTGTTACAATAGTTTAGCTGCTTTAAAACTGTTGAAAGAAACATTATTGTCTATGGAATTCCTAAACCTAAGATACTTTGTTCAAAAACAGGTAAAGATGCCTAGTTGTTGCTGTGTTTGCCAGTGAAGCAGTACAAAATCCAGCATGTAGAAAGAATATGGAATTAAATGGCTAAATCTTACATTTTCCTAAAAATAAGAACAATTCCTGTTTTTCACACACGTTTCTGTTGTTGCTTAATTCTGCTCCTTGCCCAGATACTTCTTTAGCCTTCTTCAAGTACATAATGGGAAGCAATTTTTTTTCATTTAACTTGTTTTCCAAACTTCACATTAGCATTTTGACTACTGGCATTGGCCAAAATGATGTCATATTATATTGGGTGAGATTCTGCATCATATCATCAAACAGAACAAGCACTATTTATATCCTTATATCAAGCCTGCTAAATATTCTCATTTGTTACCTATTTCATATGAGGTTTGTTGTCTTCAGGAAGCTTGATTGGTGTGAAGAAGTTAAATAGAAGTGAAATAGATGTTGACAAGCTGCTCTTAGCTAGAAAGTTTCCTAAACTGTTGAAAACAGAAGTCAGGGTACAAAAAAACATTCTTAATGAATTTTTTCAGAACATCAATACTCTCCATTCTCTTCAGGGTCAAAACATCAGGTTTTCACCCATGGTACTCTTCTAAGCCAAAACTTAAAATGAAAATAGATTTTATGTTGAAGTTGTTTGTAACCTTATTATGGCAGAGCCTGGCTTTTCTCTGTAATTCTCAGGGTTTCTTAAACAGTGTATATGGAAAAAGAACACAGAATCCCAGTTAAACTTTTCCAAGTAAATGAAATAAAGAAGTAAAATGCTATCCTGACTTACCACTTTTCATAGGTAACGTTTCAGGTATAACATAAATGCAGCCCTATAATGGAAACTTGCACTTGTCAAAACAATATTCTTTATTGCATTTTCATTTCAGATGGAATTGATCAGTGCCAGCAGGGAGAACCTGGTGCACCAGGCAGTCCTGGACTTCCAGGAAGAGATGGATTTCCAGGAGAGATGGGAGAGAAAGGTAATAATATTTTAAAGTGATTGTATTATAATGTTCAGTAGCTTGGAGCTTGGGTGTGTAAAGAGGCTGAGCAAATTAGGCTGGATCCAGAGAAAGTATACTTAAAGTTAGTTAAATAGTTCATGGACATGGAAGATGTTTCTTGACTCTCTGGTGAGTAAAGAAGGATATTACATATTGAATTGTGTGATACGAACTTCTCTTATATTTCACTTGGCCTGCTCGTTGCTGGGAAGTGATAAACAATGGACCAGGGCTGCAAGACGAGCTGGGAAGAAAGAAAGGATTGAGCATAACCCCATCCAGTGGAAATTGAGCTATTCATGGCAATTTGAGATGTGAATTCTGAGATGAAGATTTAGAGAGGGGCAGATGAGCTGAGAATGAAAATGGTTTATAAATCATTGCCATGAGTATAATTGAAGATAAAATTTTAACACCTATAAACAGCCTTAGACTGAACATTAGGAAGACATTCTTCACAGAAAGGGTGATTGGTTATTGGAATGGGCTGCCCAGGGAGGTGGTGGAGTCACTATCCCTGGAGGTGTTTAAGGAAAGACTGGATGTGGCACTCAGTGCCATGGTCTGTTGACATAGTGGTGTTTGGTCATAGGTTGGACTTGATGATTTCAAAGGTCTTTTCCAACCTACCTGTGTGATTCTGTAAATAGGACTGTCAACCACATGTGTTAGCAGCATTGACTAAATGGACATTTAAAAATTTGCACCTATTTGCATGGTGATTGATCCTTATCTCATTCTGTTCACTGTTTTCCTGCAAAATTACAGTGACTATAGAAGTTATCCTTTTTCTGCTTTAGTAATTTTATTTTCTCTATACCCAGGTGAATATTTCTTTTCTTCTTTTTGATCCTCTTTAACTTGGCCCCCTTTAATCATTCTCTTAAATATTAACCCTAGGATAAGACTTATGTTGATTTTCATGCCATTCCTTTAAGAATTTTAAAGAATGTTGAACATCAGCTTGCTGATATTTTTCTACTTGAAGCACAGAATTAAAAGTAGCAATTTATTTAAATATTAAATTGACATTTGCCCTGAATCCACCTGCTTGCAGTTGTCTTGGATCTTTTTCTTGTTATTCATGTGCTTTATTGTTTTCTCTTTTTCAGGTGACAAAGGTGAAGCCTGTGCCTTGTGTGATAAAGTAGGACCTCCTGGACTTCCAGGACCACAAGGGCCACGAGGTCCAGCAGGTAAAAACTCTTTAATTACCTGAGAATGAGCTATGTAGGCTAAATTCTAAAAAATGCAGCATGCATAATAAAATTAATTACTTTTTGTCCCACTAATCAAATGGTTTGTGAAATTAATGGAAGGACTAATGAAAAGAGAATGGAATATTCCTATTTTTGGCCTGATTCCAAATTTCCAATACAATCAACCAGAATAACCAGGCAAGCAGAAACTGGCCACAATGAAGGGTCTTTGCAAATTGTGGCCCAAATATTTTCACAGTGAGAAATAATGTGGGAAGTATTTGCCTATGTGCCCAGGCTTGACAGTGACCCATACATTTGTTTCCAATTGCAGCACTAAATTCTGTGGCCCAAAAACAAAATTACTTTTTTGCTACTATATGAGACAAGTGCCACATGCCAAAAATTATATCATACCTAATGTTTGTTCTAGTGGCTGTTCAGAAAAATGAATGTGGTTTAGGTAGTTTCAGTTCTGCATTGGTTACATGAATTGGTGAATACATTCCTAAGTGAAATGAATCATCAGTTTCCAAGTTTATGAATGCAGACATGCAACACGAGTGCATGAATCAAGACAGCTTCACTGGCTTTAGCAGCATTATGCTGATACAACTGGGAATGGAATGAGACACTTTAAAAGGGATCCCAAAGAATTCATATAAATGAACTATTTGTAAAAGCATGTAATAAACAAAACTGTATTTTTGTCTCTCTGAAAAGGTTCTCCCGGACAATGGGGTTTCAAGGGTGACAGAGGCTTACCTGGACTTGATGGCCTTCCAGGGGTACCTGTAAGTAATACCTTGCCAAATACATGTCCTACTAGGCATGTGATCAAAAACATATGACAATCGGTATATCAGTGTGGTTGTGTAACAGTTCTGTTTCAAAACAGACCAGTGCCCTGATATGGTAAAACTAAGGTTAACTACGCCTAATAAAATAAAGTAGGAAGAAGTGGGTTTGAACTGTAAGAGCTAAAAAAGAGCTGTCAGATATTGCTTATATTTCTGAGTTTATCCATCATAAGAACTCAGCAGGATGCATGACCTTCGGTCTGAGCAAGCTAAACAGTGGAGTTGGGTAAAGAGGAGGATTTCGCAGGAAACAGGTGCAGGTCTTCCCTGACCTTCCTGTGAATTGTTCCAGTAACTCTTTGCTGTTGAGTACAAGTATATTGAGAGAGAGACAGTGCCATCTAGTGTAGTGTAAGCAATCTAATGTTAGCATGCAGCATATTGTGGCAGTTTTTCTGAATTTTGAATCATAGAGTAATGAAATATGCTGAGTTGGAAGGGGCTCATCAGGATCACCAGGTCCAACTCCTGGAAGGACATCTCAAACATCATACCATGTGCCTGAGGGAGTTGTCCAAATGCTTCTTGAACTCTGTCAGGCTGCTGTTGTGACTACTTCCCTGAGGAGCCTGTTCCAGGTCACAGCCACCCTCTGGGTGTAAAACCTTTTCCTGCTATCCAACCTAAACCTCCTCTGACTCAGCTTCATGCTGTTTCCTCAAGTCCTGTCACTGTTCACAAGAGTGAAGAGATCAGTGCCTGCCCCTCTTTGCCCCTCACAAGGAAGTTGTAGACTGTGATGAGGTCTCCCCTCAGTCTTCTCTTCTCCAGGCTGAACAAATCAAGTGACATCAGCCATTCCTCATAAGGCTTCCCCTGCGGACCTTTCACCATCCTCGTGGCCCTCCTCTGGATGTTCCCCAGTAGTTTAATATCTTTTTTATAGTGTGGCACCCAAAAGAGTACTCAAGATGAGGCCACCCCAGTGCAGAGCGGAGTGGGACAATCCCCTCCCTTGCCTGGCTGGCGATGCTGTGCCTGATGCCCCCCAGGACAGGGTTGGCCCTCCTGGCTGCCAGGGCACTGCTGACTCATGTTCACCTTGTCATTGACCCCCAAGTCCTTTTCTGTGGCACTTCTCTCCAGCATCTTATTCCCTGGTCTGTCCACAAATTCAGGATTGCCCCATGCCAGGTGCAGAATCTGGCACTTGCCCTTGTGCTGGTGATTGCCCATCTCTCGGATTTGTTGAGGTCTCTCTGCAGGGCCTTTCTGCCCTTGAGGGAGTTAACAGCTCCTCCCAATTTATTGTCATTGGCAAGCTTACTTCTTCGAGTATTTCTTCAAGTCCTGCATCCAAGTTGCTAATGAAGATTTTGGGAAGGGTCTGCAGTATGTTCTGTAAAGCACAATTAGTAAGCAGGAAAGTTAAATACTTCTGAAGAAGCGAAGGAAAGCTGTGAAAGTGGGTAGCATCCTAGTAAGATCACTTGTTAATTATATTGACACAGCACAACATGACTCTCAGTACGGCCAGAGAAAGAACAGCCATAAGTGTAACACCTGTCTAAAATGTAGCACAAATGACTCCTAGATGAGCAGGGTACTGCCACAACTGCATTTGATCTTCTCAGAGTCCACTTATGTGCCCCTATGGACACTGAGGTTTGCTGTGAAAACCTACCTCAGCATACACGTTCCTGTAGCATAACATGGGTTTTGACACCATTCCTAGTGTAAGTAGACTGAGTCTTCCCAGACCTTTTCTCCCAGAGCTGTCTCTTTCCTTATAGCTGATCCTTTCTGGCAATGTAACTTCTCAGTGACAGTCACGTGCACATGCACCAGTGGTGAGAGAGAGGTACCTTCAGAAGTAAAAAAACCCCACTTGTACGAATTAATTACTCGAGGAATCTATTTCTGTCCTTGAAGTATAAATAAAGCCTTGATGCCTGAATTCAGCCAATGAAAGTTCAGTAAGATGAATTCTTTATGTATTGCCACCACAATAAATTGCATTACTTGTGACTGAATGTACTATAATATCAATGGGATTCATGAAAGAAACAGTGGAAAAAAAATGAAGAACATTCTAATGTATTTAAACTTTTTTGTTGTCTGGCATTTGTACTTGGCATGTGTTTTGCCACACCTTTGTACTTTGCTTTTATTGCCTCTTAAGTTCTGTTCATGTCTTTAATCAGACAAGGACTGGCTGCTGGTCTGAATGCTTTGAAGCTTGTTTTGCTCCACAAAGTTCAGCCAGGTGGTGATCCAGCATATAATTTAACTTGGAAAAACTACATAGAGGCCAGCCTTGCAAGCTGACATTGTTTACAGCCATGCCAGAACATCAGAGTCTGATTCAGAACACTCCAATGCTAATGAAAAAGATTACCATTGACCATGTTCTGGTTCAGGTGGAAGTGGAGGGCACACATGAGCTGTACATAGTGGACATTGCCCATGAAGTTTGTGTTTTACTACCCTCCTGAGTAGCTCTGATTCACTAGAAATTATAGAGACTGTTCCCATAAGAAAAGTTCATTCAAGTCCTAGAAAATATGTAGGGGAAAATTTGAAATTCTAGAAATTCTGTAGATATGCTATTAGGTAGATAATTTCTTTCCAGAAGAGGTTACAAAACTGTTTTCTGAGCATGTGCATAGTATTTTGATATTACCAGCTGACTGTACCAGCTGTTCAACATCAGTGAATATTAATAATGAAGGAACACATGTATTCACATCCACTGAATGCCATGAATAAACTACCCAAGGAGAAACTTTCTGCTTCCAAGATAGATGTGTCTTGGAAAATATTCTCATTTGACCTCCTCAGTGAAAAACTTGGTGGTTCCTTTGGTTTGGGTCTACACTTCAGTTTCTGGAGTTTTGTTTTTCTATGTATCAGTTGAAGGGTTTGTAGGGCAACTGATGACATCTGAATTTATAAAATTTCAGGGCCCCCCTGGCACTCCAGGACTTATGGGCATCCCTGGGGCAAAAGGAGAACCTGGAGATTTTACTTATGATGCTCTCCTGAAAGGTGAAAAGGGAGATCCTGGTTTCCCAGGACAACCAGGTATTCCTGGAAGAGAAGGAAGACCAGGAAAAGATGGATTTCCAGGTCCCCAGGGTCCAAAAGGAGTACCGGTATGTTTGTTTCTTTATATTTGCATATTATCCTACTGTGTGTTTACTTACGTTTACTTACTGTGCTATATATTCTGTCTTTCAGATCAGAATTCACATACTTTTGTGCCCTGTACATGCTTTATGTTTATTGGCCTCATTCATTTTTCCATATCCATTCCTTGCCTTGAGTAGTACATTCTTCCTCAGCGGAAGACTCTATTTTCACTGGAAATAGTGAGGAAGACAGTTCTTCAGCAACAGACTTATTCAGAGCTAGATTTTGACAACTTCTTTTTACATGCCATGCAGATAAGTGAGCTGACTCAAATGCATTCAGCATGGCTTGTTACTTTCAGGGCTATATAGAAGAGGTTTGGACATGGACAGTAGTTTTATTCCTTTCTGCCTTTCTCACAGTTTGTTAGTGAAAACTGGTGTAAATGATTTAGCTGATATTTGGAGATGATTGAATGAATGCAGTTATCCAAGTAGTAATTGTGAAGACAAGATCAAGTCTGTTGTAGCATATTTATCTTCTTGTGGAAATGAATGCTTCAAAATCTTGAACTCATAGCTGATGTGGATATGAAGCTAAATGTGGAACTCACATCTGCTCCCAGATCCACTACTGGAAACATGACCTATGTGATCCATTGCTAGGTGTGATTGCTAGGCTGCATTGCTAGGTGTGATTTCCATGTGCTATTCCACATGGAACGTAGTTCTGTTTCCATTGAGCTCAGTAGAAAAAAATCCACTTTCTTCAACATTACAGATACCTGTGCTAAATCCCAGTTAGAAGATACTCAGAGAGGATGATGTGTTCTGTCTTGCCAGCCAGGCAAGAAGTACACTTATACTTTCCAAAAATTAGGGTACAGCTGGCTTGAAAGGAGAACGTGGTCCCCCTGGCCAGCCTGGATTCCCTGGAGTACGTGGTGAAAGAGGTTTTCCTGGCCCTCCTGGGATAGGTACTGCAGGATTACCTGGTGAAAAAGGAGACAGAGGCTTTGCTGGAACCCCAGGTTTACCAGGACTTCCAGGTAATGCTGTAATGTGCTTAAAAAAAGTAAAATAAAAAAATTTTTAATAATTGTGCCCTTTAAGTGGTACAGCCTAGACTATCATTAGAATTCAAGCCTGAAATTAAAAGATTTTCTAATTTAAATCAGTGTTTGCTTTCAGCAGTATAATTGCAAATCTTTGAGGGCACTTTTCTTGTAGAATTTGCTAGGCAAAATGGGATGGTTTAGGTTCATCCTAGTTTTCTATGAATCTTCTACCAAAAAACCTTATGGATGAACTAATAATGCTGTCAAGGTAGAACTCCCTTGTTTAATTTCATTAGTTCCTGTACTTTAATATAACTTTACATTTACAGGAGCAAAGGGTGAAGCAGGACGAACTATATCGCTCCCTGGACCTCCTGGGGCAGATGGCCTTCCTGGGCCACCTGGTTTCCCTGGACCCCAAGGTACAGCAGTCTGTTAATCTTTGTCTGAGTATCAGAATGGTTCTGTTCCCCAGAAGTTAACCTTTGTGTTAACATTTGTCTTGTTTTCATTTGCAAAGGTGACAAGGGGAATCCTGGGCTTCCAGGTAGACCTGGCCTACCAGGAGAAAAAGGTGCTATTGGACAGCCAGGTATAGGGTTCCCTGGACCTCCAGGTCCCAAAGGTAAGATAAAGCTATCCATCTAACAGAGCTGGCCTAACTGAAGTGTGGATGGAGGCCTGCACTGTCATCCAGCCATAGCTGCATGGGATTTGGGAGGTGCAGCTGAAGAAGCTCCCTTGCAAAAGTCAACCAGCACCACAGTGAGCATTCTTTAGATGCACACTTGCTTTGTGCAGTGCGGTGGTGCAACTACAGATGATGTCACAGCTACTGCCAGAATAGAAAATGATGTAGTACAGCATCTTACATTGCAGCAACTGAAGTTGCTGAGATAAGATGGCCCTTCTGAGTGATGCAAAACACTGTGTGTGCTTGGTCAAAATAATATGCTGACGTAACTACAACAGTTTTGGGCCAGAGCTTACAGCTCTGATGGGCCCCAGACAGCTGAGAGTGGTTTGGTTAGAATTCCAGCTTACTCGACGTAAGTGTAGTCTTCCCTCCATGGCCATTGTCAGGGTATGCAAGTAGCTTAGACAGAGTCTGAATGTTCATATTACAGTTTTGGATTTTTTGAAGATGTGCTGCTGGTCATTTAGAACTAGATGACTGAACTTTCAGCAGCCACCTCAATCACCAAAATTCCTGTGTGTCTTCATTATTATTTCTTATGATTCCACACACCAATGAACTGGGAGGGTCGGAAACTTAATAAGGAGAAAGGGCATATTTTTGTCTGTAACCACATCTGGTTCCTCTGATACTGCATTGAGACCTGAACAGAAAAGGCCCATTGTATCCAGAAAAGAATTGCTGTATGCACTTTGATGCCGGAAGAAAGGAGTGACACATTAAATACATTTCTTTAAAGGACTCTTACATGAACTCAGCTCTGCTCAATGACATTCTGAGGTCTTAACCTAAAAGCAGGATTTCTGCCTGTGCATGTGCTGGTGTTGAGTGAGTACCATCTTTAAGGGGTTTGCTGAATGCCATTCCTTCTTGCATTCCCAAGGTGCAGTTCATGGGCTAGCTGTGGCATAGAAACCTTCTGTTTGCAACCCACAGTGGGATATATAGAACATGTCACAAGACATATACTGCACAAAAGGTGTTGATTTACAGGTGGACTTTGTTGTGCATCCCTCAGTCTGATGCCCCACACATTAAGTTTCCTTTTCTGAAGAAGACTTTAGGAACGCAGTTTTTCAGGTTGTTTCTCACAAAGGAGATGAGAAATGAACCCACAAGGTTATTTATTTAGGAGGAGACACTCAGCATTTATTTATTCTGGTAGTTGTTTCTCATCAGAAGCCAACTGCTGCACATAAGTCAGTGTTTGAATCTTTGTTGGGACACTTGAGTACTGACTTGTCTAGCAATTTGACTACCCAGATCCTCTTTAACACATCCCTGCGTATAGTTCAGTTAGAGGCTTCAGCAGACGTCACTTACAGACAGAGACAGTTATGATGTGACTATTGTTTTGTGTTGTTTTGTTTTGTTTTATAGGTTTCCAAGGCCAGCCTGGCTCACCTGGTCTGCCAGGAACTCCTGGAACCCCTGGTCTAGACGGCTTGCCAGGAGTTCCAGGTTTCCAAGGCCAAAAGGTAGATATCAGCTGCTGATAGTGTTATCTTTGACTCCCCATGTTAACAGGAATGTGTGCAAAGAACAACACTTGAAAAGTGGGCCAAACTGTCCTTCATTTTATGTTTCCCACTGTGCACACAAGTGGACAGAGCAGATGGATAAATACCTGACATTAATGCTAAAGGGCTTACAGGTCTCTCCTGAAGTCATGTGTAGAGGTCTATACATTAGCCCTATGCTGCATGATTTAGATACATTTAGTAAATGATATCTTGGTTTTGATGTGTTGATTCCTAATCTATTATGTTTCTTTGACTAGGGTGAACCTGGTGTAGGTCTCCCTGGCCCTAAGGGATTGCCAGGCCCCCCTGGCCCAGCTGGCATTCCTGGAGAAAAGGGAAGTCCAGGACTGCCTGGCTTGCGTGGCGAGCAAGGCTTTCCAGGCATACCTGGACAGCAAGGATTCAGAGGTAACATCACTTGAAAAATACAGTTCTGTATTTGTATTTCTTTTTAAAGTCACTCTCCCATAGATGCAGCAAATTCATAACTGAAATATTCTACTGATATCTTGGGGAATTGCCCCTTTTTCTTCTGTTTTTTTGCTACCACCCACCAGTAGCAAATGCTAGCAGCAAAGCACAGCTCTTCCTCTAAGCCCAAGCTTGGAGGTGTTGGAGGCTGAATGAGGTCTTGTAGGCCATGTGCTTCCAAAGCACCTTGTCTGACACTTTCAGCAAGTAAGATGTCAAACAGCTTCAGAGAATGCTTGGTCTGTATTTCTCCTGTCTCGCTGCAGGTGAGCCTGGTCTCCCAGGTCTCCAAGGCTTGCAAGGCCCTCCAGGCACACCGGGGCTGGGCCCTCCAGGATTGCCAGGACCCGCCGGGCAACCGGGACCCCAGGGACCACCAGGTGAGAGGAGAATACTTCCGTGATGGTGCTTAGGAATGGAATTTTGACGTAAGTGGATAACACCGGTAAAAGTGTTGCTTGAGAACTTTTTGCAGAGCGAGGTTGGTAGGGGTTGATGCCAGTGGGCCTCTTCCATCTGGTCCAAAATGCAGGGTGAGGCCTCCTGAAAGGATGCTGGCGTTTGGATTGGTGTCCTTGGGTCATTGGTGGGTCGTAGATACAGGGTCAAAGCCTCTCTTAGAATATGAGGTCTGGTTCTGCTGTCTGCCTTTGAGTCTTCATCCTCCAGGCCATGTAATTTGTGAATCACAGGTGGACATGGTCAGATATGCTTATTAATGGTGTTCTTTGTTAAGGGCTAACCCTGTATCTTCTGTTTTTCCTAGGATTTCCTGGAGTAAAAGGAGAAAGGGGCTTCCCTGGTGTCCCAGGTCTAGATATGCCAGGACCAAAAGGGGATAAAGGTAGCCAGGGCCAGCCAGGAGTCCCAGGCTCTGTGGGGTTACCCGGCCTGCCAGGTCCGCAGGGGGCTGTTGGACTGAAAGGATCGGCAGGTAAACACCTTGTCCCTCAGAAACCAGCATCTTTGACAACTGTTTTATTAAATTGTGGTAGCATACCCTTTCACTTGGTTAGGAGCTGATCCATCAAAGAGCCCGAGCTTGGGAAAACACATGGACTGACATCAGTAAAGCAGCTCTGTGCACATGTAACTGAACTGCAGCTGAAGTCCTTTCATGGATCAAGTCCAGCAGCTTGAAGGAATGAGCCTTTCTCCTGTAATAATGAAAGGGGATTATTCTGCACAGTTTTAGTGACAGAGTATGGTTTTAATAATGCCTTTGTTAATGACAGCGTTGTTTGCTGTAATAGGAAGTTTTGAGAATTTGTCAAAAACCCGTTACAAACTGTTTTTCTCTGGTTTTCATAATACTGTTTTTACTGTTGTTTTCTGTATTGGGCTGTTTTAGTTTAATCATCTTCTTTGTCCCATTTTTCCTTAAGTAGTGCAATTCCTAAGATGATAGGCAGTAAGTAATTCTGTCTCTTGCACGTCTTTACACTGCTTGCTTTAATTTTTTTGTTTACTCTTCTCCTTTGGCTTCAGGACCCAAAGGAGAAATGGGAGTTATGGGAACGCCTGGATTGCCAGGAACTCCTGGACCAGTTGGAGATAGAGGGTTCCCTGGTGAAAAAGGTAAGAGAGATATTTTCTCAAAATAAAATTTGTAAAACCCATCTTTCTCCCAACAGAAGTCGGGAAATAACCAAATATAAGGATTATACTCAGCCTAAGGAATGATTTATGTCAAGTAACTTCTCTCTAAGTTAGAAACAGTAAAAAAGGCAGTATCTTAGGAGCAGTCATATGTTTGGGCACCAAGACATGGTTTTTGATCCATTCTTCAACAACATAAGGGTTTGCTAGGTGTGGGGCTGCTATACATATTACTCCAAGAAAAATACAATATTTGAAATTATTAAAAGCCAGCAGGAAGGTCTTAATTAAGAGCCTCAGATAATGCTCTGTATAACTGCCAAACTCTTGTCCTTATTGTTTCAAGATTCTGAAATTAATGGCTGTGCAGTGGGAAAAATATGTCAACTTTTTGACAGAGCTATTGTGGAGTATAAAAAAAAAAACTTCACAAGAACTGTTCCAGGACATGGTATTTGGTGCTCAGAATCTGAATAAATAGCTAATTTAATTTGGTTTTGTCTACTAAATGTTTTTGCAAGCTTTTATATATGCCCCTATAACATTCAGTGCTGTCTCTTTACAGGTAGCCAAGGTTTCAAAGGTGTAATTGGACCACAGGGTGATCCTGGTGTTAAGGGAGATAAAGGTGAAGCTGGTCTCCCAGGAAAACCTGGAACAATAGACAACATGGACATGGTTAGCCTCAAAGGCCAGAAAGGAGATCAAGGAGAAAAAGGTAACTTTAGTCTCTAACTGTAAGTGGAATTAACACTTGTATACTACCAGGCAGCAGTACTTTGAATTCAGTTTTGTGCTAGTTTTAGGCAGAAGCTTTTAAAATAAGATTAAAGAATTTCACACAGCAAATGTAGATATTTTTCTGGTGTTTTTCAACTCCATAGAAACAAAGATTAATCACAGAGCAAAAGGGTTTTGGTTGAATAGAAGAGGTTCAATTTGTCCTTTTATAATTGATTTTACCTCTTTAATCAGAAGACTCTCTGAAAAGGAAAGAAATTTTAAAAGTAAAAACTACAGTTTTCCAGAAGGGAAAAGCTGTCTTTCCTGTGAAACATATAGTTGTGGCCATGAAGATTGACTGATAGTGTAAGAAAAAAAGTGAGCAGCCTTTTTTGACACATGCTTCTGTGTGACCTGAAGAAAATTCAGGAAAGAAGTGCAGTTATGCCACTGATATCAACAGATGAACTTATGTCAGTTTAGAAAGATCTGGAAGTATGCAGGAGAAAGGCAATCAGTTTTCTGTTTAGAAACTTCATGGTTATAGTTTTGTTAGCTCTTTCAGAGCTAACATTCTTCTTGGATTTTTATTTTTACTGCTAATTGGTAAATTAGTTGTTTGAAATAATTTTTTCTCCTACATTTCTATTCAAAGAAAAACTTGTGTATATTTTGCATATTTTTAATATTTGTTTGTATTATAATATACGTTTTATTAAAAGAAAGCCCATAAGAGTTTTTAATAAATTATAACTTTTTTTAGTTACAGTAGAAGTGTAGAAGTGTAGCACTTAGAAGGGAGCTACTGAGATTTTGTAGTCTTTAATTTCCCTCAACCAAATCCTTCAGGCTTTAATAGTATATCATGTTTTCTGACACAGTTATCATTCTTAAGCTTTCTGATTTCTCCCCAATTTGGTTGCATCCTTGTTAGAGTGCACATTGCTGAAACAAGCAAAGTACTTCAACTCAGGCCTGGCTAGAACGAAATTTCCTTTTCTTGAAACAACAGCTGTGTTTTTGTTTAGCTATAATGCTTAGTCCCTTAGTTCTACTGCCTGTGTAATAATTTTTCATTTTGTATGCATCTTTATGACTTCTCCTTATCACATGTGTGGTGTATTACACTTTTTGAATTTCACTGTGATGATTTCCAAGCTTTACTCCAACTCTTCAAAATCCTTCTGTAGTCTAATCCTGTCCTCTTTTCAAGCCTTTCCCTTTGAGCACCATCTGTACCTTTCATCGGTGTACTCCAGGGCAGACTCCTTTCCAGTTTGGCAGTGACTCACCAATAACTATGCTATGTTGTATTTGCACTGTGGAAACAGGAGAATGTCCCAGTCTTAGCTACCACTTATCTCCATGTCCTGGCTAATTGTCAGAAGGAGATCTGGGCTCACGTGTTCTGGTTGGGTCTCAGAGAAACTTGGGCATGTGGGTAAGTAGTGCCTCACAGCTTGAGCAGCCAGGGACTGCCGGGGCGGGCATGAGCAAGTGAGGAGTACATCTGCCCTTCAGCTGAGATGCAGCTTCTGAGAGGACTTTTAATGAAGCTCCCAACCCGTAAACATTTAATCTAGATGTTTTTTTCTCATTTGTTTCTGATCTTGATATATACAGTGGTATGTAAACTCTCAAAACAAATCCACATAGGTTGTTTTCACCATTTCCTTATCTACTACTGGTATGTAGGATGGTAAATTTTGTTTTATTTCTAGAAATCTAGATTAGGCACGCTGGTTACATGCAAGTAAAGAAACCTTTGCTGAGAAATTCAAATGGTTCATTTCTTTGGTTTCTGATTTACTAATCTCTCCAGCACTAATAATGCATGCTTGCAAACTTCTATGCTCTACCTTTTCCTGACTACACACAGTCTACAGATTGGCCTGGCTCACATGGCCTGGAAGAGTAGGTTCCAAACAGATCCCAGCTTGCAAATTTCTGCTCTTATCTCATCCTCTTCAACCAAAAGATACCTAGTAGTAGCAGAGAAAAATAACTTAGTCATATTCCATAACTTTGCTGTTCTTTTGGCTGCCTTCATTCCTCTAGACATGAATATCACAGTAATGTTATAAAAGCTTCCAAAATACAAACTGTGCAGAGAAGACACAGAATTTTTATGGCATATTGTCAGTGATGCTTAATGAAAAAGTTTGAGTTTGGACATCTTGAAATGTTTTTAATAAAAGCCTTAAAAACATTCAGGGAGTTACCTTCAGTAACCTGTTGTCCTGCAGCTCTATGCTAACAGAATTGTTTATGACCAAAATGCATGGACATTAAATTGGAGAAGAGGCACACTACAGAGTAAGAGATCAAGCCTTCTGAAGGTGGTTTAACACTAAATGGAACAGGGAAAACAGCAAATTTCTGGCTGTTTACTAGGTTGTTCACATGTGCCTATTTAGAGAGCTGAACAGTCAAATCAATAATTTCTGTTAACACCTGATTTTGTCTGCCACTTTTCAAATAACTCATTAATCTAACTCAAACACACATTCACTTCAATTTCTTTTATAGATATAACTTGCTTTGTAATTTGCACAGACGCTCACAAAATTGCAGTAGTTTTCAGCCTTTCCTCAGTACTGGTTTAATGATTGGAGAGTTGTGTTTTACTCAGCCATTTCCTTGTTCAGCAGAGAGAAGCAGAAAAAATTAACTAGAAGGATTATTATATGTAATTACAGTAAATTGTGATAAAACTGATCTCACTGTGTTTGTCTTTTTGGTGTCCAGGGGACCTTGGAGCAACAGGAGAAAAAGGGCTACGTGGGGATTATGGAGAACCAGGAATTCCAGGGAGGGATGGTGAACCTGGTACTCCAGGACAACCAGGTATAACTTAAGCTAATAGCAGACAGACTGTTCGTCAGGTATTTTAAACCTTATTAATGAATAAGATTCTTAATTCCTCTGTTGTCCATAGGACCAAAAGGTGATCAGGGCCCCCCAGGGTACCCAGGAGATCCAGGAGTTCCAGGACAAAAAGGATCGGTTGGTGAAATGGGTTTGCCAGGTACTGATTGCCAGGAATATCTTATTATCTTTTTCCTCAAGTTAATACAGAACATTGTGAAGGACATGTATGGATTATTTGTTGGTGAAGATCTGCTAAACAATTGCACTATTTGAAGTGACTGAATATAAGGCTTTTGGGATATGGCTGTTCAATCCTATTGTGATATATAAATAATAGGATGGTTTCCTAAGTTTCTACGTGCAAATCCTTTAGCTGGATATTTAAGTTTTTTGCATTTGTTTCAGGCAGGCAGTTTTTTGAGTGGTGCCTGTTTGTCTGCCTCTGATAGTCTGTGAACTGCATTAAGCTTCTGGTGTATTTTCCCCCTTCTAAAAAATTTGGGTAGTTGCTATGTATAGCATGCCAATTATGAACTGTAGGGGTCTGGGAATAATGTTGTTGTGAAGGAATTGGTAAAGAATAAAATGGAGAAAAACCTATAACTCAACATGGAAACTTTGTCTCCATTGGGATGGCCTTGTGTCTAGCATATTTAGGAAAACAAATGTGAAAGTCTGACATGGTAAATGAGGACAGAAAAAACATGCTGCAGAAGAGTCACTTTGTCACTGTAGTACTATTGGAAATTATTTAAATAAAAAGAAAGTTTTATTCAGTTCATATTTTTAGCAAGATCTCTGTTTACTCTGAATCCAAGACTATGACAATCTCTTATGAATAGAGTTTATCATCCCATAAAAGTCCCATTTAGAGAGTGAATCTCAGAAGATAGTTTACATACTTTTATAGCTCTGAATAGCTAAGGCAATGCTAAAAAATCATTGTGAACACTGCTAGGGCACCACTGGTTCTGATGCACCCATTTTTCCCTTTCCCTTACTAGGAACACCTGGAGAAAAGGGTCTTCCTGGAGTACCGGGTTCACCAGGCACACCAGGGTTCCCTGGGCAAAAAGGTGAAAAAGGAGACAAAGGAGCACCAGGTTTTCCTGGAATTGGCTTTCCAGGGGTTCCTGGTGAGAAGGTATTTATACCCTTAAGGATTTGGTTATCTCTACCAAGCACTTGAAAAGATTCTGTTGGTCTTTAAGCTGTTTTGTTGTATTTTCTGTTATGCTAATTTAACTGCCTTATGAGAAACTTGAAAGGTGTGCATATGCACAGGTTTATATGCATTCTGTTTGATGGAACCAGTATCTGCAGTGTTCTTTTTTATTATCTCTGTTCACAATAGGCTAATTCACAGTGCTAGAAAGGTAGGAAAGGGGAAGAACTTTTAAAAATGCTAAGTCAATAATGTGAAAAGGGCATTTGACAAACAGAGCAAATAATCACACTGAAGTAATGTTAGTGTACTTTTACAAAGATACTACACAGTGCTTAGATACTACTGAAAAGTGAACTGTATTAATACTGTCTGTAAAGTTTAATTTAATCTCTAATAGCATCTGATAGGATTCTCATTTGTTTCATATTCCTTTTCCTAGCTGTACAATGACAGTTATCAGGAATTTATAAGTAAAAATGGTAAAAATAATACTTACTAATCTGGTAGCAAACTTACTAAGGACTAAAAAAAAGACATTTTTTAAGATGATGAAGTGGAATGAGTAAGTTAAGAGGCTAATTTTGAAAAGACTTTGTATAACCATCCTAAAAATGCATAGAAAACTGCTCATTTTCACATGTAGGTATTAAGCAATTGCTAGATTACTTAAAAACTCTGATAGTGGAATTTAACGGCAAATTTAATCCTAAATTACTTTGTTTAGGAGTGGAAAAACAATGGAATTCTTTAAAGGTCAGATAGATAAGAGGGGTGACATCTACCATCGCAAACAGAAAAAACTGTTTCTGAATTAATGTGTGAATTTTATGTGTGCTGCTCCTTCTAGGGAGAACCAGGAAGAACGGGTAGTCCAGGTTCATCTGGAGATAAGGGTGAAAAGGGTAGTGCAGGAATTCCTGGAATGCCGGGTGCCCCAGGTCCCAAAGGATCCCCTGGCATGCCAGGATTTCCAGGCAAGTATTTATGCTTTTATAAAACTGAAACTGCAGTGAAAAATAAAAGTTATACCAAATATCCCCCATGTCTTCTTACTTTCTTTAGGAAGCCCCGGCCCCCATGGAGATAAGGGTGAAAAAGGACTTCCTGGCTTAAGTGGCATTCCAGGTTTAAAAGGAGAACCAGGTAAAAAAGAAATACAAACTACCAAATGATACTTAAAATATTGTTAATCTCCTGGCAGTGGCTGAAACAAAATCTGTTGCATTCTATGTTAATTTTGGCTCAGATATTTCACAGTACATTTGTTCATTTCGTAAGCAAAAAAGACATTGCTGTTTCTCAGGTAAATCTGAGTCATTGTAGTGGGGGGGCTAATATTTCTTTGCACTGTTTAAGGAATCGATTTTACCACCTTCCACAAGACTGGTTGTTGCTACAGCCATTACTTCCGTTGTTTCTGAGTTAATTTAAAAACAATTCCATTGATCTTTATACCCAAACCTGAATCACCACATTAGCATCATTACACAGATGTTAAAGAGGAAATAGAGCATGGAGGAGAGTAAGTCCATTGCTGTTATAAATATAACAACATTTTTGATCTTGGAGTCTTCTGTTCTCAGTTTTTTGGCTGCAGGACACATCATCTTACAGGACAATGGACTGTGCTGTTCACAAGTCTTTGCTGGAGTTCCTGCTTTCTCAACTTCACTGAGATTCGTGATAATTAGTTGTGTCAAAATCTTTAATACTTGTGCCCTGTCTCAGACTGATTTAATTTAGAAGTAAACTCAGAGAAAAGTCACACTGAAGTCATCATGCAATATCTGCTTGGTCTCTGTGGGAGCAAAAGAAAACGTTAAGTTTTTCTTGAGAGAGAGAAACAAAAAAGTCATAGTTAAAATGAAAATGTCAATGATTTTTCAGGTGAACCTGGTGTTCCGGGTCCTGCTGGTGCCATTGGTCAGAAGGGTGAACCAGGTTATGATGGGATTCCAGGTGCAGCTGGTGCAAAGGGTGAACAAGGTACCGTGACTGTCATCTTCAGTCCCTGTGGTGTGAAAATGCACAGAGACAGGCTGCACAAGAGTAGCTGGTAGCAGTGTGTACTGGGTTTGAGTTCTTTGGATGAAACCTTACAAAATAAAGTCAGTATTGGTGTGTTACTATCATCCAGCATTGTAAAGCTGATCATTTACATGAGCAACTGTGTTTAATCAATGTAATCTTGAAAGAATTTCTTTCACTAAAGCTGGTAATACTTTAAAGAATTGTGTTTTGGAATTAATTTCAGACTGAAACTTAGCTGTGAAATAGTGGAGCAGCCTTGCCTTTTCTTGTGGTAGGATTTTCAGTCATACAGGACCCATTGTGCTAAATACAATACCAGTACTTAACAAAAACAGCCTCTGCCCTGAAGAACTTTTGCATTAGCCATTTATTTGGAGTTTGTATTTGCTTTATAGAGTTTTATTCATTACAGGTTAGATGTAAGTACTTTCCCAACTTTTAATTTTTTGCTGTCTCTCTACTGCAGGTCTTCCAGGTAGAGGACTTCCAGGATTTCCCGGTGCAAAGGGAGATAAAGGTAAAACACTTATTTAAGCAATTTTAAACTTCCTTCCCAACATACTATCACTGTAATTCTGTAATGAAGACATACTTTCTACTTCATTCTTTTACACCCTATGCCTTCTCAGAGCAGGCAGAAGCTCTGAGAGTTTCAAATAATAATTTCTGTTACAGTGGCAACATCTTGGAGTTAGATATACCCTAAAATAGGTAATTATTCATAGTGTGGAATTTACTGCAAGCTGTGCTGTGATGAGGTAATATAAATAACTCCTGTATTTGTGTGCTGTGCTTTTGACTCCAAGTATTTCTGTTTTCCTACTAATTTTGCAAGAATCAAAATTTAGTGAGGCTCTGTGCACCAGACAGCTTTAGGTAGTAGTTTTGTGGCCAGGATGCTGCAGTAATTTTTTTGCCTGAATCTGTTTTGCAGCCCAGATGTATTAATTACTAAAATAGTTATTCTCTGTAGCTCAGTAGAGCATGTCTAAGTGATGCACAGGAGCATGGTGCAGAGATGCAAAGGATAGCAAAGTCCTGATGAGATCTCACTGAAAATTTTTATTACCTGGGCTCAGGACTTAATAACTTGGGTACAGTCACATAACTATGACAATTCAAGTCCCCTTATGTTCTTTGAAAAGTGTGTCACTACACTGTGCTGTGAGAATGGTTTGATTGGCTTGAGTCAGTGCTTGTTCAAGGTGTCTGTAATGCACCATGCTCCATTTTATGAAAGAAGTATGTCCTAGACACTAGGCTGCAATAGATACAGTAGTGAAGAAATGTCAAACTGCTGTTGATAAAGGACATTGTGTATAATTGGGGAATTTTCAGTTTTAACTGTCTGCAAAAATACAATTCAACTAGTCCATCCATGAAATTAACATGACACGGCAGATTTTGAAGAACTTACATAGCTTTAACTATCAATGCCCTACCTCACTCATTCATTCTATTAATACAGGAAACGTGTCTGGACAATCCGAAGTGATAAACCAGAATTTCAGAATATCTTTTATTTACCATCTTAGACTAATTAACAACCATTAACTGCTGTAAAGGCCCTAATGTTAGAGAACTTAATAAATTAAGCAAATTTTCTAATCATAGCTCGGTAGGCATGTAAAATACTAGATTACAAGAACACTTCTCTCACCTTCCCTATCTCTCATTTTGTCAGCTCAGCACATTTAAAAATATGTGGGTTTACAGTAAATATATTCTACTTACATAATTTGTGTTCTAAATGAATTGTAATTCCAAAGAAACAAGTCCAGGATTTAAAAACCTTGTTCTGCTCAGGCAGAGAGCCAGGGATAGCATTCTCTATAAATTTTATTTCTCTTATTATTGTACTTATACTAGTTACTCTATATTCTTTTGCTCAATCTAAAATTAGATTGAATTGCAATTGTTAACTATTTGTACAAGCCTGAAAGTAAGTACAACAGGTCTAAATCCAGATCTTAGTAAAAAAGTATTCCATTTTTCTCTAGGAGCAAGCCCTTTTGTGCTTAGTCAAGCACAACACCCATTACTTGACTATGACAATAATAATTGCTGTGGAGTAAGGGTTTGGGGGCTTTATAATCTTTGTGTGAGGAGTGATAGAGGGATGCTGAATGTTAATCTGTTTTAAGAGTGAGACTAAAAATAGCCCAGTGATCAGTTTAGATAAGAAAAGGTATGTCAGTCAAACTACTTTCCTCATCCTTTGTATCATAATGTGAAAAATAATACAGGTTTCCTGAAGTTTTGCATTTTTATAGAAATGTATAAAGTTAAGGTCAGTGTTTTCAAAAAGAATAAAGCTTACTATGAGTGGATAATAAAGCAGAAGATTTCAGTGATTGTGGTCCTCTTTCTAATCATGTTCTATGGTTGTTTCAAATCTTAGGTGCAAAAGGCGAAGTGGGTTTTCCAGGATCCCCAGGAAGTCCAGGGATCCCAGGCCTGAAAGGAGAACCAGGATATGCAGGTCCACCAGGCCCTAAGGGGAGCCAAGGTCTTCCTGGACTACCAGGCAGTGCAATTGAAGGCCCTAAAGGAGACAGAGGACCCCAAGGCCAACCTGGTCATCCAGGTAATTCTTTGTCTTTAGCATTAATGTATTACTGATCATCAAGGCGCACTTAATTAATTAATAATACAATGAATATTGCACATCTTTGTTTATCTTCTTCTCACAGGTCAGAGAAAAGCCTTGTTCATAGACAGTTTTGGCATTATGTGCTAAAATAGGCTGATTTTATGTCCTCAGGCAGTTGATTTTGTCCAGAAGTCTTTCTAATGTTGAGAAGGTTGCCTCCCATTTCCATGGACTTTATTTACTGGTTTGAGGCATCTGGGGCTGTGTGTTCCTATGTCCTGGAGTGTTAATGTATTTAAACATGGCACAGCATGGCCTTTCCATGGCAGTGGACCTGTGCTAGACACTAAGGAGGAGAGTGCAGCAGAGCTACAACATATCTTTAGAATGTTTATGCCTGAGGATGTGCTATCTGCTTATTCTGTACATGTGGAACACTCCCTCTATTTTCAAGCCACAGGCTGAGAGATGATTGGATGAGGAATCTCTCTGCAACAGATTCTCCTACTTATTTTCTTGAAATGTTGCAACAATTATTTTGGTTTTGTCCATCTGTAGACCCTATTTGTCCTCCATCAGGTACTGCTGTAAACCAATTTTACTACTAAATACTCTTTTCTTCTGGTTTTTAGGTTTACCAGGTCCAACAGGGCCACCAGGACCTCCAGGCCTGAAAGGGGCCAAAGGAGAGCAAGGAAGCAATGGCTGGCCAGGAAGTCCTGGGGGTCCAGGAATGAAAGGTGATCCAGGTTTCCAAGGACTGCCAGTAAGTTACTTTCAGTACACACCAGATTTGCTGAAAGCTGGTTCTTGTCATTAATGGATATATTAATCACAGAGTTTCTTGCTCAAAATCATGATATTTTATGCTCAAAGTGCCTTTGGACTCACTGCTGATGATCTAAAGTCAGTTTTGAAAGCATTTCAGTGCTCTTCTTGGGAAGGCTGCCCTGGTGAGCTAATGAACTTATTAGAAATTTATAGATAGTGAGTGGTAACATACAACACCCAAAATATAATTTACAGCATTTTAACAGTTACAGGATGGCTGAAGCACATCCATAAATCCTACAAATGCATTAGTAGTTAATTTTAAAGGTTGAATATTTCAAAATAAATTGCCTTCTGAAAATACCTGAATTGTTTGCTTTTGTTATGAAAGCTCTCAAATAAAGTGCAGTTTCAGTACTGTCAGTGACAAAATATAGCTGCTGATTTAGAAATACAAACAGGCAATACTATTAATACATTTTTGTCAGATATTATTCATTTCCCCTGGCCTAAAATAGTACCTTTTCTGTATACTAACGAGAATGAAGTAGAATAGGACAGTCACCCAGAACAGTTGATTTTCTATATTCGTTCTCTCAGAGTGTATGATGCCTTTTTCCACACTGAAAAATGTGCTCTATTTTTTAACTTTTCATTTCTTCTTTCCTACTACACTGGGAATGGAGGTTGTTTAGCCCAGAGTAGAAGGAGGCTCAAAGGGGATCTTATCACTCTCTACAACTCCCTGAAAGGAAGTTGTAGCCAGGTGGGGGGTTGGTCTCTTCACCCGAGTAACAAGTGACAGGACAAAAAGAAATTACCTCAAGTTATGCCAAGGGACCTTTAGATTGGATATTAGGAAAAATTTCTTCACTGAAGGGGTGGTCAGGCATTGGTACAAGCTGCCCAGGGAAGTGGTGGATTCACCATCCCTGAAAGTGTTTAAAAAATGTGTGGGTATAACACTTGAAGTGTTTGGTTTAGTGGCGAACATAGTTGTTCTGGGTTAATGGTTGGACTTGATGATCTTAGAGGTGTTTTCCAATCTTAATGATTCTATGTGAAAAAAAGACAATAACAACAATAAAAATAATATTGATGGAAAAAAGGATAAGAAAACTCCTAGTGTACAAGAGTACTCAGGTCCTGATATAAAATGTAGGACCTTAAAGGTCCATTTTATTCTTGATAACGCAAAGATCTAGCACATCTTTTTCTGCATCCAGGAGTAACTTCACAGAGACATTAAGGATTTGTTTCTGTGTTAATACCTTTTCATATTTGATACCATACTTTGAAGGTAGTAAACTCCAACGTAACATTCCAGTATATTATCCCTAGTTTGAGAATTTGCAGTACTTCTGCAGAGAGCTAAATTTCTATACCCCAGGAAATTGTGAAGCTTTTCACTGGCTGATATACAAATCTGAGACTGTTAGCTGAGAAAGAATGGGAAATGCCAAAGGATTTTGATTCCATGCTTTCAATCAGAAAAAAATGTTTCACTATCCTTGAGCCACAATTCATAGTAGCGGGTTGTTAACTCAGTGTGAAATGCTGCAGTGAGAGTGATATTAAATATTAAGCTTCCTATGTAAGTGATACGTACTAAGATGAGTTTCTAATGTCTTCATCCTCCCCAATGTGACAGGCTCCTGCCCTGGTTATGGCTCAATTGCTCATACAGGTCTCCAGGTACATGGTTACCTGTATCAGAAGGGAGATTTTGTTACAACATGAGTGACACAGCCTGTCCAAAAATCGTATCCAAAAAAAGTGAATGCAGAGATCAGACTGCGAAATACAAATCCCATGGGGTTTTTCCTGTTCATTTTAGTGTTGAAATGAGAGAAGAAACATTTTCCTGAAATAGTTTTGTTCTGTTTGGAACAGATCCAAAAAAGATGTTTACCAAGCTATATCTGATGAGAAAAAATTGTTTAAGAAGTGCATATCCTTGTGGAAAAAGTATTTCAATGGAAAGCTTCCAGTAAACTCCTCTTATAAATCCATTTTATAATTATATCCTAAAAAGATATATTTTAAACCCCCCTCTTTTAATGTGATTGACTCATAACTGCCTTCTTAATGAAAGTTAGCCCTCCTGTTTTGGACTTCAGGTCATCACATATTATGATACAAAGAGACAACCATTTCCTTAAACAATCCTCCATAGTATGACTATGTGACTGAAGGAAACCAGGGAATCTTACTTCATTCATGCCACCCGTAGCACTCTTGAGGGTAGCATTTCTTTTGTTTAACTTTGGAGTCTTTGGAAGTTTCACTGTAGATATCCACCATTTTTGAACTAGTCCTCTCTTCTCCCTTTATAATCAGTAGAAAGAATTAGATATTTGTAGTGAGCCATTCTTCTCACCTCAATATAAGCATCTAACTTGCATTGAATTAAAAATCACTCCTGTGTGCCTATTCTATTGCTGTGCAAATATGATGACTCCTATTGGTATTATTTTTCACTGGGTAATCAATTCACATCTCCAGCCTCTGCTTGGTAGGTTACTTAGCAAAGGAATTTTATTTCTTTCCTCCACCTGTGTTCCATGTTTTATTATATGGTGAACTATCACTGTCCTACCAATTCAGCCAGAGAGAAACTCTAAACTATACTTACAAACTTTTTGGAGATGATCTGCAACAGACAAAAGAAGAAAAGGAACTTGGCAGCCATTTGAATGACTATTTACAGTGTCTGTTGAAATAGAGGCTTGGTTTTCCTTGAAGTGAGGCTACAGTGAACTTGTTACCATTAATTTCAGGGGAACAGTTTAGAATGGTGACGGCAGAAGGAGGAGTTCCCATTGTGTTTGAAGTGTTTTAATCCTTGAATGTTTTAGCCCTGTTGAAAAGTAAAAATCTTCAGAGGATTATAAATTGTTGACCATATTTAATTTCATCCCATGTGTGAATGTAGAAGCTTTCAAGTCTGCTGTGGTCTAGAATTATGCCATTTAATTATCTAACGAGCAACCTCCTGCTGGGACTGCACTGAAATTAGTATTTGCTGAAATTTGTGCTTACTGATGTTTTTCATAATAATATGGTCTATGGTTGAGAACCTTTTTACTGGCTACACTGCTAGCAGGATCTTATTCTGATCTGGTATCTTTGTGAGGCAAGAAATAATTTAGAAAGAACAAGGTGTCACACTTGTTCCTGTAGGAGAAGGTTCTTGTCTAATCAAGGGAGAGAATGATCATTTCTTAAACTTAATGGCTTTCTAATATTTTTTCATAGGTTTCCAATAATACACAGCCTATTTGAGAGTCATATCATAATAGTGTAGGATAACTATACTTCACATTTTCTTTTATGCAGGGTAGTCCTGGTTTGCCCGGAGATATTGGTCCAAAGGGTGATCTTGGACCTCCAGGAATTCCAGGTGTTCCAGGTGAGGAGAAAATTTACCATACTCCTGAAAAGTATGCAAAAATATCTGTTTCATATCCTCTGTCTCTCAAAAGAGATGCTCAAAAAATGTTGACTCTATGTTACAAATTACTGAACAGGACACTGAAACTTGCATTGAAAAGCATACTAGAGCATTGAGATTTTTCTCAAGGTGTTTTGCCATTTGCCTATTCTTACTTTGCAAGTATTAAATGTTCACTTCCTTTAAAAGATGGATGTAAAATCGATTGTTAGATACTACCAGTTAGGAATCTTCAAGATTTTCTTGAGGATTGAAGAGACAAATGTTATAGCTATATGTGAGGAAACATGGGCTCGGTATGTCTCCCTTGTTGATTATATTGCTGCTGTCACTGTCACCATCATGTACATGAAAACATCATGTATATAAAAAATACAGTTATTAAAAGAAAAAACATGATGCTTTTAATCTAGAGAATGATATTATTAAGGTAGGAGAAGTTTGAAGAGAAGTAAGAGAAAAAATAAGTGAAATTTATTTTCAGTCATCATTCTTTGGTGACTTAGTGCTCTTGTTTGTATCATGTTCCTGCAAACAATTAAAAAGTACTTGTGCAAATAAAGTCATGTTCTTTTCAGGATCATGGGGTCATACATGATTATTCCACACATATCCTTCCAAATCAAGAAATTACTGAATTTTCATGCAAATATTTCCTTTGACTTCAGGTCCAAAAGGAACTCCTGGCTTCCCAGGCCTTAAGGGTGAGCGAGGTGATCAAGGTCTTCCTGGATCTAAAGGTATAATATAAAGACTTGTCTTTTTTTCTTCCCAGATGTTTTTGGTTAAATGGTTATTTGTGATTAATTTGTGGTTATTTGTTACTAAACAATGGATAACTCCATCACACTTTTGTTCTGTGTAAAAACACAGAATATGAAACCAGGTATCATGTGTCAGCATCTGAATGGTCAGATGAGCATCATAGAATGGTTTGGATTTGAAGTGACCGTAAAAATCATCTAGTTTCAACCTGCCTGCCATGCATAGGGACATCTTTCACTAGACCAGGTTGCTCAGAGCCCCATCCAACCTGGCCTTGAATGCTTCCAGGGACAGAGCTTCTGTAGCTTCTCTGGGTAACCTCTGTTCCAGTGCCTCAACACCCTCACAGTAAAGAACTGTCCTCCTTAAGTAAAATCTAAATTTACACTCTTTCTGTAAACACTTCTTTCTTGCACACTGTTGCCCCTTGTCCTGTCACTCCAGACCCTGGTAAAAATCTCTCTCAGTCTTTCTTATAAACCCCTTTTATATATTGAAAGGCCACAGTGAGGTCTTCCCTGGGCCTTCTCTTCTCCAAGCGGAACAAGCCCAACTCTCTCAGCTTGCCTTTGTAGAATATCTGTTCCACCCCTCTGATTATTTTCATGGCCCTCCTCTGGACCTGCTCTAACAGGTACATGTCCTTCTCATCTAGGGGACCCCAGAGCTGCATATAATATTCCAGATGGGGTCTTGTGAGAACAGAGCAGAGGGGGAGAATTACTGGCCACACTTCTTTTCATGGAGGCCAGTATTGGCTTTCTGGGCTGCAAGCAGACATTGCCGACTTGTTCCATTTTTCATCTACCTGTGTTTCCCAAGTCCTTCTCTGCAGGCCTGCTTTCAACCCATTCATCCCCCAGTCTGTGCTGATATTTTGGATTGCTCTGACCCATGGGTAAGACCTTGCACTTGGCCTTGTTGAACTTCATGAGGTTCCCATGCATGTTAAGGTCGCTCTGGATGGTATCCCCTCCTTCAGCACATTGACTACACCACTCAACTTGGGGCCATTTGCAAACTTGCAGAGAACATTCCATGCAACCTAAGGTCTGGACAGCTATTTCAGTCCATGAGAGGTCTGTTTGGCTGGAGATACCAGCATAGATAGACTTCTGTTTGGGAAGCTTTGCAGTTTAATTCATGTATAAAGTCTAGGACACATTGATATGTCGTGACTATCTGTGTGAGGCTCTAGTCTCTGACTGCATAAATGGCAATACAAGGTAATGTTTCTTTGCTTTTTTAAAATTGTGCAATACTAAATACGTGCTGATTTTCTCTGTTGGTTTCCACAGGTTTACAAGGCCCACCGGGCCCACCAGGTCCTTTTCAACTTATTAAAGGGGATCCTGGCTTACCTGGACCTGTAGGACCAGTTGGTCTCAAGGGATTCCCAGGACTTCCAGGTCCCAAAGGACAGCAAGGTGAGAGTTTCTAATTTGCCAGTAGAAATACATTTTAAGTAATGTAGAAACAGACCAAAGGTAGGCTAGATACTACAAGATTTTTGGTATAATATTATCCAATTTTTGTAAGCCACTTAAATTGTGTCAGTGATGAGGAAGAGAGTCCTTTTTGAAGCTCATCCAAAACAGATGCTTTCCTGGTGATGTTTTATAGGCTCTCACTCTGCAGTCATCACATCAGTATCTGAGATCAGCCGTAAGCACAGCAATACTCTGCTCATCCTTTCCCCAAGATGTATTTGTTAGGATATCTTCTGTCATTAGTCTTAATTAATCCAAACTTAATTACTGTGTGTCTCTGGGAGAAGACAAGCATGAGGAAAAACACTTGATCCTGGAGTGAGGAAAACACTTGATCCTGGAACTTCCTGAGGAAGCTTGTTCCATGGTCCTAGATTTCTTCTTTTAGTCCAGATATTGCAATTTTTATAAAGAGTAAGTGAACTGCAAAAATTAAACACTTTAGAAAATACAAGAATGGAGCAAAGGATAGGACAAATGAAATGCTGGCACAAGGACACATGTCCTTCAGAATGATGGGACATGGAGCTCAGGAGTGTTAAGACTCTAAGGGAAAGCTTTTTTCCTGAATAATTTGTGTTAAGTTGATGGGGAATTACAGTGGAATGTAATGAATATCTTCCTAGTTAATATAGCAGATATGAAAGTTTTCTCTTGAAGGTGGGGATACAACTCTGCAACTGCTGTCTTTTAGGAAATAGCTATGAAATAGTCTCAGTGGTTGAACACAGCATGGGTTTGCTTGTATGGGATCCATTGCTCTTCACTAGTCAATTCAGTACATAAACACAATATTGCTTTTTGGGTGATCAGGAAAAGGAAAGCTGTGAGCGTCTAAAGCTTCTAATGAGTCACAGAAATGTTGCTATGGTGCTGATGGTATCAACTTCCTTTTCCCAAAGTCAGATTTGCTGGCTTTATGTAGGATTAATAGCATCCCTAAAAATTGATAAAGGAAAGACATAAAATATGTCTGAAAACTTGTTTGGCAAGAAGCTAAGATGATACCCATTTTCCCACTGTTCATGACTCTACTTTTTGTGGTCTATTTTTGATTGAGTCATATGATAAACAGAGAGAGAAGAGATTGGTGCCCTTCGTTTTCATATTCCAGATGAATACTAATTATTTTGGAAGCATACTCTCTCCTTACTTCTCCTTACTTCTCCGTTCTTCTCTACTGTATAATCACTTTGCCTGCAGTAACCCTCATATGTGCTCCAGATATGGAACTGTATGCACTGAATCCGCATGAGTTGAGTTTATGCTGAGGTGTACCTGTGCTATTCTGTATTAAAAGCCAGAAAGTCACAACTAGCATAAAATAATATCCAGTAATAATTATTCCTTGTTTTCCAATAGGAGTGATAGGACCTCCAGGTGTACCTGGACCACCTGGTAGTCCAGGTTTTGATGGTCAGCCTGGGCAGAAAGGAGAAATTGGTCCTTATGGTCCCCCAGGTAAGTCCACACATTCTTCAAAGACTTGTCTCCTTCGTGGAAAAATAACATACAATATTAGATGTGAATGTATCTAGTTCCACTTCTTTAGTTATGTAGGGACAATACTGCTGTTGGCAGAAATAAAAGGAGCCTCTCTGTATTGTAGGGCCCAGAGGATTCCCTGGCCCGCCTGGCCCTGATGGATTGCCTGGGGCTATGGGCCCACCAGGGGCACCATCTGTTGCTCACGGCTTCCTTGTTACCAGACACAGTCAAACCATTGAAGAACCATCGTGTCCATTTGGAACAAGGCTGATTTACCATGGCTACTCCTTGCTTTATGTACAAGGCAACGAAAGAGCACATGGCCAAGATCTGGGTAAGTAGAGACCGAAACAGAATTCAGTTAGAACTCATTACAAACCAAATGTTTCTCTCCTTTGTGGAACTGTATTGAGCAAATCTGTGTAATTGCTCTGGCCCAGACCTAAGCATCCCAGAACAAGGAAGATGTTGCTGTGCCACAGTAAACACAACACCTAGTTACTGAGATGGCTAGTGGAGTCTGGACAATCTGATGGAACTGAGTTTGCTCATCCCTAACAGATATTTATGGGGAGGCCTTTATTGCAGTCTACAGCTGTCTACATGGAGGGTAGAGTGAATGGAGTCCCTTCTCAGAGGGTCTCAGTGACAGAAGAAGCAATGGACACAAGTATGAGATACATTTCAGTGAAACATAAATAAAAGCTTTTTTATCATGCTGATGGTCAACCATTAGGCTGATGGTCAACCATCTGTTCTGGGAACAGAACCCCAGAGAGGTGGTTTAATTTCTTGTCTTTGGAGATGCTCAAAACTCAACTCAATCTAGACCCAAGCAACAAGATCTAACTGGCAGGGCAGTAGCATAGATGACCTCTAGAGGTCTGTTCCAACTTAATGTATTCCATAATTCTACAGGCAAGACTGGACTACTCCTTGCCTTCTCCTGTTCCTTTCTCATGAAGCTAACAGAAGTCACTTCCTCTCAGAGAACTGGGCCCTCTGGAGCAAGTGCTCTCTGCCTTTTTAGCTGCTCCTGGAAATAACTGTTAGGCAGTTGGCAGTGGTTTAACAAAACTGTGTTAAGAAATAACCTTTCTCTTAACATTTCAGGCACAGCAGGAAGCTGTCTTCGTAAATTTAGTACCATGCCTTTCTTATTCTGCAATATCAACAACGTCTGTAATTTTGCATCAAGGAATGACTACTCCTACTGGCTGTCTACTCCTGAACCCATGCCAATGAATATGGCTCCTATCACTGGTGATAATATCAGACCATTCATCAGCAGGTGTGGTTTCAGTTCTGCTGCATTTATAAAGTGAAAAAGTGGAAAGAGCATAGGGTACTTTATTTTTCTGGACAAGGCTTTTAATCTGTATATTTTTGTTTCTGCCTTTAAATTTAAAGTTTGAATTCTTTTGATGAAATGTTTCAAAGTGTTCATGTTTTCAGTTTAGACTTTGATCAAACTTTCAGTTTAGACTTTCCCCATTTTAGGGGAAACCCAAGCAAATAAGAGTAGTCTATTTTGAGTATAATTGAAATAAAAATATTTACTTTGAAACATTGTCTTGCAAAAGCTATGATGTACTTTGAAGGAGAAGAAGTTTTGCATTTTTTCACAATTCTTATCCAAAACACTTCTTTTTTTTGACTAGCCATAGCTAGAAGCTTTTTAGGGCTCAATTTTCTTTTATTTGAAAATGGTAGCATTTTTATCATACAGTACACTGCCAGGCTTCTTCCATTGCTTCAGACGTTCTGCTTGAATGCAACCATTATTGTCTGAATTAAAGGAAACAATTGCAAAATCAATCATCTGTTTTTTAATAATTCCAAATTCCCAGCTAGCATAAAGAATGGTGCTTATATCAGAGACATAACTGCATCAATGCAACATGCTGAACTTTTGGTCCATTTTAAATTTTAAGGGCACTAGAAAAGCTCTTCTGGCATAATATGTCCAGTGCTGAAGGCAGAGTTGTGAGCAAGAGTGTGCCAAACTGCCCCACCGTTAGCTATGAATCTGACAAGGGAATCTTTTATTTACAGTTTAAGTGATAATCATTAGATATAGGCATTACTGTCCTTTCTGTCATTGCTTCTATTCTGTATCAGCTCTTGCTGATCCCTCTTCCAGCTATATTTAGTGAATGGGAGTGGAGGTTACTGGTAATGATTTCTCAGGTATATCCAAGGGAAAGGACAATCTAAATAATCAGTAGGTTATAGTCTGGACATCTTGGATGTTCAAAAACCTATATGGCTCTGCTGCAAAACATTTGATATTTATTTTGCATAGTGTAATCTATCTTGTATCTGCAGTTGTACTCTGTATTCTTACTTTTGGTATAGTGCCAAAGAAGTTGGTTTGTCTTGAAAATGAATGGGCAGATTGAGGACAAGATTCTCAAGAGAAACTGTAGCTTTTGTTGGTCTTACATTTTTGGTTGTTCATTGCATGTGAATGGAAGGGGCTTGACTTCCAGAAAAATTCAAATTACCAACTTCTGAAATTCATATTCCTTTTATGCCATCCCATGTCATGCACCCAAAATAGCCTTTAACAGTTACATTTGGAACTCTTGCCAAAGGAGATACTAACCAACACTTTGCCTTATCTTATGCCTACGGAGTAGCTTTTGCACCATAAAAATGTGTAAGTGTGTATATGTACGTACATACGTGTCTGTGTGCATGCATGCTTGTGTGTTTTTCTCTTTTCAGTCATAGCAATGAGTGAGATGCTTGTAATATTAATTTTAGAAAACTAGCAAAGAATCTGAAAAACTCTTCTTTCAATTTATTTCTTTGCTTGATGCTTTTTAACAAACAGTTTTCCCTGTCCAAAAGTTGAAAATGTGTAGAAGTGTCACTTGCTGCCTTGAGTCATGGGACTTCTTTTCATGTAAGGCCTTCTACTGAAATACCACAAATCTCTTGAAGCAAAGCAGAACTCCCAGAATAGAGGCAGCTTTACATTCTTTCTTTTAACTTACTCTTTCATTGATGTGTTTCTTGAAATAACTGTCTTGCTTCTGCACTAAAGATGAAGGCAGTAGGTATGAAAGCAGTCTTCGCAAGGCAGAAATAGAAGGCTTTCATTCTGAATTCCTTTGCTTCTCTGCATTCTCCAGAATCCAACTTAATCCATTTTGCACTTGATTCTTTTCCCTGCTCTGATAACAGGAGTCAGACTGTTTAGTTTTGAATCATTTTCATAATTGCTAACTGTAGCAGTCAGTTGAGGAGTTGTACAAGAAAAAAAACAGATTAAATCTACCAAATTCCCTATTACCAGCCCCCATATTAAAATTCCAGCCCAACTCATGGGTTTTTTACAATTCTCCTGTGAAGGCATGATTGGTCATTGGATTACTCAGTAACCTAGCAGTTTTGAGACACAAGGAATTTATCTAAAGTAAAAGAACTGGTTCTGCATGCCTTTCTGAAGAATTACTTTGAAGTTTGTTCTTCAAATTTGCTAGAAATCTCTTACTAGAGATGCAGACCACAAATGTAAATAAAAAACACTTTCAAGGAAAATGCATGGGAAAGAGTCTGCATTAGATTAGATTAGCAGAGATTGCCTTTGTAAGACATTTTCCAGAGAGATGGTTTTTTCTCTGGAAATCAGAGCTAAATTTAGGATGATGAATTGCTGTTACTTGTTTCTGATCACAGTAGACCACTTTTAAGTGATACTTGCTGAGTTACAGTGTTTGGCTATTTGCCTCCTGTATTCATGATATCGAGCACTTTTAGAAACTACAGTACAAATGGGACTAGAAAAAAACAAATACATGTAAATATTCTGATAAGAGATCTCTTGTTCTTTTCTAATAGGAAAGCTAATAGAAATAAGACTTAATAGTTGAACTGTCTCTAAGTAAGGGAGAAATTAGAAGTCTACAAAAGAAATCAGAAATCAATAAAAACAAAAAACCAGTTGACTTTTTCTAAATGAAACGTGATTTTTCTTTGGTTTTGAACGTGACAACATTTTCTATTTCAAGATTCAATAAAGAAAGTAACTTCTGAATAAAGAAGTATGAATCCTTAGGTGCACACAGCTCATTCATGTCTTGGTGTTTCTAGGTGCTCTGTGTGTGAAGCTCCTGCTATGGTAATAGCTGTTCACAGTCAAACAATTCAAATACCACCTTGTCCTGAAGGCTGGAGTTCACTTTGGATTGGTTACTCCTTTGTCATGGTAAGTGCACTGGGATGTACTCTGAGCTGAGGAAAACACTTGTTTCAGGGTTTTGATCTATGGAAAGTTAATATCTGACTCTGTCACTTCAGGTTTTAGGAGGGCATTAGACCTCCACCCTTTGTAGTGACTTCAAAAGGAAGTCACTGATCATTTTCCCACGCAAAGTCTGGACGTGGTCTGAGACACAGCATGGATCCAGAGCTGTTAGCACTTGGCAATGGGAGAGAGGCCGCTGTGATGTGGGGTGGGAATGGGGTTAAGGTATGCAGAAGAAAGCTATACCAGACTTTATTATGCCTTCTTGGCCAAGAGCTGGCCCTGGTATGCATGTTGCTTACATAGAGATAGCTTGGGTCCTGCTGTCTGTCCTGAAGGACTTCTGTGCATACAGCTGCCCTGAAGTTGATATTGCTGATCTGTTATGCTGCTGTTAAGTGAGAGAACCCCATGCCATCTCTGGAGCCTTCATCTCCACCTTCTTGCTCCTCCTTGAGCTGAGCAACAAAACAGCAGATGGACAGAATACAGGACAAGGAAAGAAGTGTGAAGAAATATTTGTGCGAGAGAGTTCATCAAAGTTGTAGCAGAAGAGGTAAAGAGTCCCTGAGTGACCAATGCTTTTGCATTTTCCTAGCACACCAGTGCTGGTGCGGAGGGCTCTGGCCAGGCCCTGGCGTCCCCTGGTTCCTGCCTAGAGGAGTTCCGCAGCGCTCCCTTCATTGAATGCCATGGCCGGGGCACCTGCAATTACTATGCAAATGCTTACAGCTTCTGGCTTGCCACTATAGAAAGGAACGAGATGTTCAAGTAAGTTCATGATTCATTTATCACTCTTTGAGCCTCAGTTGAGCCTTATCACTGAATAAAAGAAATATTTTTTGAATGTAATACAGGTTCAAGTATTGGCTGTCCAGCAGCACAGTTGGTTTATGTAGTTAATTATTTTTGTAACAGAAGGAAAAGAAATTAGTAGCTTTTGAGGGAATTAATTAGTGTATCATCAGTTAGTGTTTGAAATGTGTCGTTTGTACCGTGTGTTTTGCTTTTCAGAATAATCTAACAACGTTCACAATTCCACTATGTTTTGATTGTATTCACTGAGTGGTAACTGAGATAGGCTAACATACTGATTGAAATTAGATTAGAGTATAACATTTGCTGTAGTGGACGTTAACATACAATAGAACCACTTGCAATTAGTACAGGTGTTAAACTAGGTGAGTTCAACAATTATTTACGTTTCCTTAATGTTAGAGGAAGTATGTTTGAGTAAAATGCAGCTGGTGGTAGTAGACTTTGTTCTGGTCTCCTGCACAAAAGTATTTTTCAACACAGGCTAATTTGCTCTATATGAATGTTATTAATATGTTAGCATATAAATCAGTTCCCATGTCTGCATAGCTTAACTGGTCAGCAGACATTCCTCTGGAGTGCAGGCAAGCACCCTCTTCCATCACAGTACTGACTGCTGCTCCTGTTACCCTTCATCTCTTCATGTCTTCTAGATCTGTGAGTGCTGCCTTGCCTGTCTCAGAATGAAGCAGGTTGTTTAGCCAGTTTTCACTGATTGTGTATCAGATAGTTGTCAATGGAGTAAGCAAAAAAATTTAGCACTGGAACTGAGTATCACTGGAGCTGTGATAATCTCATGAACCAGAAAAATTGCTACCAAAACCACCCCACCACTGGAATAAGGCCTGGATCCCTAGGAAAGAGGAAAGCTAGTCAGAAGAAAATTTAAGAGTGAGCACTACAGTTGTTTCCATTCCTTGAGTCCTACCCAGAGACATCTCAGCTTCACACCCTTTTTTGGCTACCAACTATGCCTCAGATTAATAAAATAATCCCAGATCAGGGGACCTGCCTTGCTATCATAAATCACAAATACTCCTCGATTTCCTGTAAACTCATAATCTTTTTTAACGAAAAGCACTAAATGCATGCACACTTCTGTCTGAAAATTATTTATTTCTAGTTTCTAGGAGTAATTCCTTATGATAAGTTAGAGACTAAAAACTCTGGTTTGTGCTTCTGTATGATACCGCATAATTTCCTTTGCCAGCTTTTCATTTGTCTTTTAAGTCACAAGAGTTAGCAGAAACTCATGAACAGTCAAATGTCACCTTCCTTGCCCAATTTTATCTTACCCAAATTCTAGATTGTTTTCAAACTGCTGCTTTAATAGATGGTGTTTTAGGTTAAGGAAATGTTCTGCCTTGTGAAAGGACTGAATTCTTCAGTAACTGTAAGTGTGGGATGTTTAAAACTAATCTTACAATAGTTTGTGACCAAACTTGGAAGTGATTACATACTGGAGAACTTAGGAACATCTTCTTGATTCAGCACAGGCTGGAAGAGAGACTTGCATTCAAAGTTGGTGTTGTCAATTATAAACCTGAAAAGTGTCTGTTTGTTTCAACAATTGTTAACGGGGCTTTTATTTTATTTTTTTTCCAATAGGAAACCGACTCCCTCAACTTTGAAAGCAGGGGATCTACGCTCAAATGTTAGCCGTTGTCAAGTCTGTATGAGAAAAACATAATGACTTTTGAATTTCAACTAATTTCACACAATATGGTGCTATTCGTTTAACAGCAATGAAGCCTAGACATATATCATGTGTACCTCATTGTTGTCCAATATGAAAACAGTAAAGTGCCTTTTAGGAACTTGCATAACTAACACACGCTGCTTTACTGGCCCTGTCCTTGCTAAAGAAGAAAAGAGACAACAAAGATAAGCTTCAAATGTTGACATGCCAAATGGCACTTTTGATCAAAGTATATGTATTTTTTATATAAATGCAATGCACTGATAGAATAAAAAGTCAGCATTTATCCAGAAAAAAAAATGCAAAGGTGCTAGGAGGTATGCAGTTCTGCCTTATACTGTTTGACCCCCCTTTCTCATTCTTGTATTATATATTTAGATTCATTTTTCTTCCCCAGATAAGTTTGTTACTGTTATCTAGGTGTCTTAAAATCCCTGACTCTTGGGTATGTACTTATTGTTCTTGTACAAAGAAATACTAATGTAAAAAAGAGGTTTGGGATTACAGACTGTGGTTAAGCAACATGTAACCATCTTTTCACAACATAGAGTGCCATCCTGCAAAACTTTGCTTCTGTTTGTAGCCTTTAGTGCTGTTGGTTTTAATGGGTCTACATCTGGAAGAGATTGCCAAATTGGCTTCACAAATAGGCAAGTAAGTGTTTCTGCTATGTTGGTACTATGCAGCTTCTTTATGCAGTAGAACAAACTTTCCTGTGGAATAAAGAATGATCCAGCAATGGTCAAGAAAAGAAATATATATAAATATTTTAGTAATTTATATAGATATCAACCATTAGGCAAATCAAGCTCTGAGTTTATAATTTCAAAAAGAAGCTTACAAATTTTTTCTTCTTTTCAGTGTCATGAATTAGGTGTTAAATGCCAAAATATGATGTGAAATGTTCGTTTTACATAGGCCATTTCAATGCTGAAATTGCAGAGACCGAACCAAGGTTAATAGCTATTTGTGTTTATAATAGTAAATCCTGCTTTGAGCTTATAGTCTTTATTCTGTATTTAATATTTTTCAGGGTTTTAAACACTACTCACACACTGAATGACTTGATTTTGAAAAGTATAAGGCCTTAATTTTGTTAATAATGTGCCAAAAAAAATTCTTCAAAGTGGCCTCAGAGATATTTCTAAAGAATTTCTATGCAATGATACCATTGTTTGAGCATGTCTGTGTCCAAAAATGTTTTATGGACTATTACCATGCGAATACCAAAAGATTTTTGCAAATGCCAAGGCCTTTGTGTAATTTCTTACATGTGTATTTCTTAAAAATTCAAGTTTGTAATAAAACTATTTGTGTAAAAAAAAACCAGAAGAAAGGAAGAAGTTTTTACTAATTTGTTATTAGCATTTGTTTACAGCAATGAATTAATAAGCCACCAATAAATGCACAAGCTTGATGCAATCCTAGATGATTTTTGTTTTGCACATCTTGCAGATGTACAAAGCATCTTCTAAAGGGGGAAACAGGGCACTGTACTGACACCTCCATTGTTATCTTGTAAGAACTGAAACTGATAGATGAAGCATGAGAAGCATCTATCACTGAAATATATTTGATATGAACACATTACAAAAATCTGCTAACTTCATCTCAGCTCATGGGAATCAATCAAATCATGCATGTTTTTCACTTTTCCTTTGAGTTTTTCATGCACAAATCAGAATGGAATTATATAGGATAAAAATTAAAATATCTCATATAATTTTGCTTGTAAGCAGGCAAGGTGAATTTTGTCTCTGCTTGAAGAGGAAATGGGCCATGCCATCATTTTTCTTGGCAAAAGTGCATAATTTGTTAAAGTTTCATGTTGTTTTCCCAAATTTGTGAAGACACTGTGGCTGCTGCTGCTGCTGTTCTGAACTTGACTTTTATTTAAGATCCTTCAGAACATTCTCTGACCAAATGACTGAAGGCTCCTGGATAGAAGTTGGCCATTTTGTTTAGTAATGATTCTCAACTCTCATGAAAGTTCTGACACTTCATAATTTTATTTATAAAAGACCCGTCCTCACAAAAGTTCCTTGCTGGTCTATAAAATAGTCTATAAAATAGTCTATAGTCTGATTATGTCTAAACAGCCTCATGCAGGGTTTTCCCAAGGGACACTTGATATCCAGAAGAAGAGGAGAAGACTATAAGGTTATTCCTTGTGGCATCTAGGACAAATTACACAAATATTCAGTCTTCACTAACTCAGAGCATCCAAGCTGCTGCTCACAGTCTACAACTTATCTCTGGTCAGCTAGGGATTTAATTTGCTATGGTCAAATTGTCTTAGAACTGCCAGACAGTTGAGTTTATAAAGTCATTCATGTATGTGTAAATCAGCTGGGTATGTATGAACCCTTGTCTTCTCAATTTGAAGCATTTGGAAACAAGGTCCTTTGAAAATTTTTGGAAACTGCTTGAACTGTAGTTTGATGTCTTCCTTATGTAATAGTAATTATTTATTCCATACCCTCCAGCTCATATAATGACCAAAACCATTCTCATGCTAAAGATGCTGTTTCTTCTTAAATCAGTCAGTAGACTTTTCGGTGCTTGTTGAATATCAGTCAGATCTACTGAAAATGTGTGAACGCTAGGTTTTGATGCCCTGGGTGAGGAAGAGTCCATGTGAAATACTGCCTTGCTTTCAAAAATCTCTTAAGTACCCCATATTCAGGCATTTATGGCCAGTGTTGTGGCTACAGTACATGTCATTGTGTGAACAGGCAACTGCAAACACATCAGTTATTCAAATCGTCTTGCAGAAGCTTCAATTTCAGGAGAAAATTTTTGACTGCAGTACTTGAAGAGTCACTGTCATGATCCAAATAAATACATTTCCAAAACAGCAGGTGGTGCCCTTGCTCTCTTTGTGGTAACATTGGGAGGGACAACTTTACACTAACAAATACCGTGGTCTCTAATCTGCTAACATGACACTATTGACTATATGACTATTTTCCCGTGTCTCAATCTCTATTTTGACATGTTGTAGTCACAAGCAATTTTCCTTTTGAAATAGGAATGGATCAGTTTTCAGTTAAAAACAAATTTCTATACATACTGCAAAATAAAAATAGAATATAATTAAATGATCCAATATATATTTTGAAACAAATGATTTCTTATCCTCTGTGTCTTTTCTGATAAATGTACATTCAGTTTATATCTCTCATCCATTTTATAGTGGTAACTCCCATGATGAAATATACTTTTTTCTATGTAACAGGACTCCTGAGAACAATAACCGCGTACTAGGCTCCCAGAAAAATGATTGTATTTTCATGACTGAAATTGTAAAGCTGCATGACTTTTTGAGAATTCCTTTCCTATCTTCCATGTTTTACAAATCTGGAATAATCTGCACTAACTACATAAGGTGAAACATAAACATGGGGCCAGACTTGTGGATCTCAAAGCACCAACTAAATAGAAAATACAGCACCTGGCACAAAGAAAGACTGCTGATGAGTTGAAATGGCAGCTATCTCAGTATCTGCCTGCATCTCCGTCCCTTACTCTATAAAGGTGGTTGGCCTTGCCTGCACTGGGACTTCTGGAAGGAGACTGGCAGCGTTTTTTCAGAGGTTGCAGTGGAGTTTGTCTCTCTCTGCTGGTCACGTTGTGGCAGCGATTTGCTGCCCACTGCATTTCCACCTCTTCATACAGAAATTATCTTTCTTATGGTCTTTGCATTCTGAATTAGATAACAGTGAGAACATGAGAGACCAGGGTGGATCTTGAAATGCTTATATTGAGCTCAGACAAATGCTGAGACCAGTGATAGATGGTCTGGGATATAATTAATCATTATCAAGAAAAGAAGTATCCAGTGGCTACATGGAAGTGTTCAACCTGTCTGTTTCAGAGGTAAGATGGTAGAAAGAAGGTAATAATTCCACTCATCCATTTAGTGGGTGGAATGGATAATAATTGTGAATTTGTATTAATGAGGATGTCTCTACAGCATAATTATAAACAAAATAATACACAAACTTATTTTTAGCACTAACAGCTAAACAGGAAGCGCATGTTCTTTGTGAAAGATGTACTAACAGAACAACCTCAAAAAAATTTCCTGGAAGTATAATCTTTAAACCATTCTCTTTCTTCAGAGTGCCAGAGGAAAGACCTTCCAAAAAATGCAGAGGGGAGTGTGTGGGTTTTGGCTATTTCTCTCTGGCAAACAATAAGCTTGTTGTGTTGCTTGAGGTGTTAATACCTGTGGGAGGATAAATAGCTACTACTTCTCATGAACACAGGAATGCTCCTATTGTAAAGATATTTTACCCAGCCAGGCTTACTGACACCGCCTTCTCTTCAGCTCCCACTGAAAGAGGATGGTACTCATAGTTGAATATTCTTACTTACTTTTCAATGTTGATTTTTAAAGATACATTCCTTCCTAGCTTTTTATTGTCTTCAAGCCAGAGCACAAACATAAAAAGATTTAAAAATGTCTGAATCTTTTACATATGTTAGAGAATTGCCCTTTTTTTTCCCTCTGCCTATATGCAGTCAACTATATTTATTTTAATTGGTGTGCAGAGGACAGAAGACTTGACAGAGTGAAAGTTATAGATGGAACATGATAATTTGATGCTCTGTCAACTCCTGTCTCACCTAAGAAAAAGATGTCATGCAGAATTGTGGCAGGATTCATTTGTCATCTCAACCCCATGAAGTACAATTTACACTGTAGTAAATAAACATGTCGAATGGCTTGGGTAGGGGAGAAAGTCCTTGTAAAACAGTCTAAAGAGCATTGATCAAACCTTTTTGTTATTCTTAGTGCACAGCTTTTAGACCAGTGTAACCCATGGTATGTTTTTGCTAGAACGTACCTCTCAGTCTTGCACTAGAGTGCTCATTTCTCACCATTGGTTCCTGGAAGAGGTTCAAAGTGAAGAGTGTGAGAACATGCCCAGTGTTGCCTTCTGCCAAAGCTTTTGTTATCTTTGTGGCCATAGTAGCTGGCAGTGGAAGATGTTCTCGTCTTCCTCTTTCCTCTAAATAATTATAGCGGCATTTTTTCCAGCCTAATTTTGGACATGAACCTGTTTGAGAGATGTGATCAAAGTGTCAACAAAATCATAGGGACTTGAAATGCAGTCACATGAATCCCATGTGAAGAATTGCTTCTGTGTACCACTTTCAATAATGTATCTGGGAATCCCCACAGAAACACCGATTGCCAGGGCAGTCTCAGTAGGCATTGTTTTATAGTTACATTGAGATCCACCTCCTACTTCCCTGGTGTGGATATCTTGCAGTGTCTGTGGGAACTCTGACTGGTAAGAAGGTGAGTACCAGACAGAAGTGAATGAAGACTCCCAGTAGCTCAATATCTACAAACAAAATTGCCATTTGCTCTCATTTCCACATAGACTGACTACAACTTTTTCACAGACTTTTTTTTAGTTCCCTTGATCAGTTGAGAACTGTCAACTGTCTCTGTTCAAAGCTAATACTATGCAGGCCTTTTGGCATTGTCCCTGAACTGATGAAAGGACCTAGCCCAGAGCAATGAAAGATACACCCTGTCTTTTACTCAACCTTTCTTTTCCCAATAGAAAAAACACATAGAAAAGAAAAGAAGTTCTGATGTTCCAAAAACAAAAACGAAACCACAAAACCACACCGCATTTCTCATTTTCCTCTGTTCAAAGGCAAATCTTACTTCAGGGAAAGATGATGACCTCTTTAAAATGGGAAGGAAAAAACTGGAAATGGAAATTTGAGAAATTATTCCCTAGATTATATATTCACATTATAACAACAGTTACTCACAGTAAGAAAGACAATATCTGAAATGCTACAATCACCTATAGTTATGCAAGAATTTGAGGGATTCCCTGTAGAGATAGGGATTACTTAACAGGAAAGCTATAGAAGTTGTAAAGACTGAATTGAAAAAAGTCTTCTGAATAAAACTGTATACATTTGAAATAAAAATTGTATTCAGATTGCAAAGATTACTTTGATTGCTAGTGGTGCAAACCAGGAGCACATTTCTTCCAGGAAGTCACTTTGACCTGGGAGTCACAGGTACAATCAACTGGGAGAATAGTTGGGAATCTGCTCAGATGAGATGCTTTGGAGCTCCTGCAAAGTGGCACCTAACAGCAACTTAACTGCTTTTTCAGAGAACTGACCTAAAAAACTGAGAAGCAAGTACTAATCAAAGGGCAAAGTTGTCTTGAGAGGACATGTGTGAAAAGGATCTGAAAGCCTGGTGAGTGAAGCACCACTATGAAAATTATGAGCTCTTCCACATAGCCTTGGTACCAAAGCAGTTTTTGGATATTTTTTGTCCTCCCCTATTGTAATCAGAGAAATCTTGCCAACACAGGTATATTAATAACTATTTTTGAGAAGTAGTTTTCTTCCCAGAAAAAAGTAGAGAGGAAATTTTAAAAGTTTTTCTCCTCTATTAAGCAAATTGCAGAGAATCACAAAGAGAGAGGAAAAAAAATTGTAGTTGTTTGTTTGCTCTTGCAAGGCATTGAACATGACCTCTCAGGAATGTGTAGGAGAGGAAATGAAAAGCAGACGTGGGAAGCTGAAAAAGCAGCACTTCTCCTCTATCATTAAGTATATAATAAGGTAGATTACATCAGTTGTTGTCCTAGTCTCCCTGGTGAACAGGTGTCATAGATACAGCACTGTCTAATCAAATATTAACTCATCATGTGGCAGCAGTGGAGAGGGAATGTGTAAGATCATCTGCCTCCTTTCACACGTGGCCAAGTCTTCCATGAGGCACCAAGGTTCAGCAAAGAACATTCTTATCATTCCTATGGGTTCTTATGAATCTAATTTTATATAGTTGCATAGACTTATGACAACTGATTTTTTTTTGCTTCCTGAACAAAAGTATGTTAGATTCTAACATATGAATGTCACAAACTCAGACAAAAGTTATGTTTATGTACATTGTTATACAATGAACCCACAGGAGGTTAGTACTTACTGTCTTCAACCTTTACTTAGAATAAACTGATATACAAGACTTTTGTTTCATATACTTCCAAGTTGTTTACAATTACAAATAAATGTCATTGCTCCTGTGAAAGTGAGATGACTTGCCATTAGTTAGAAAGAAAGTCAGTCCTACACTCCTGGACTAGGTCTGTCCCTGGTGGGTTATGGTCTGCCCAAAGTGTCTGGCACTCCTGAATGGTGATGAAACACTTGTTGAGTTTTTGAATATTCCATTGCACTTGCTAGACTTTTAAATTTATACCACTTTACATAGACTCCAAAGTGTTGCAGTGATTTTAAAATGACAGCTGAATCAGATATGTGGGTATTGTACATAAGATGTCAAATAACCTGAGGAAAGGTGCCTGATGAGAGTCACTTTCTGTCTTCAGTAACTTTCCTGAAGGAGGAAAAAATCATTAATATGGCATTCAAAACAGAGCCTCCAAAGCAAACTAATGATAAGTGAAATGAGGCAAGGTACTTTTTCAGGAAATATAGCTTATCACTTACACTCTTCTTCTTTGGGCTCCAGGAAGAGTGAGTATAAAAGAGAAACAATCACTAGGAGAGGTTATTCTGCATAACCAGGTATCCTGACATACGGACTTTTACAAGTGTCCTTTTTGATCCATCCAACTATCCCTTTTAGAAGATGAGAAGCTTAAAACTCCTTCACAGAGATTCAAGGAGGGGATTAGAAACTCTTGCTATTTAATAGAGAAAGGACTTAGTAAACTGGATGTAAATTGACCTTAGAAAAATCAGCTAGGAGGGTCCTTTATAACCATCAAAAAAGGGAAATTTGGAGCTATTTTTTTCAAGAAAAATATAAGTACAAAAAATGTTAAGCGTTAAGGCCTGAGAGATTTGCACAGATATTTAGTGGGATTGACTGGATGGGACTGGAGTGCGAAAATGGTTCTAAGATGGCAGAGGGGTGTTAAGTGAGCAGATGCATGGTGCTTAATTTCCACCTGGGCCTAAACCACTACACCCTCCCAAGCTGTGTTATCACTTACTGAAAAGAAATGCACGGCTCTTGTTCATATCTGTAGTTTCTTATTATCAGGTACTGCCCTTCTATCTTCTGGTGAAATTCTTATTATGGAGTATATATCTAAATATATATATTAAAATAATAAATATAATGCATAACACATTAAATCAATGATTATTTTATATATATATTACATCTAAGAACTATTTACCCATCATCTGTACTACTTGTCACAAACATTATTAAAATTCATCTGCCACAAGGCTGAACCTAATCTGTAGTAAGTAAGAAGTCTTGCTCAGTAGTTTTTAATTATTCAGTGAAGGTGGAAGATATGCCAAGAGTTGGAGAGCTCTAGGTGCAAATTTGAGCTCCGACTCAGCTCCACCTTGAAGGGAGGTACAGGTGAAGACTGTTCCCTCTCCAACCTGTTAGCTTTTGGGAAGAAGCCCAGCACAGGAAAAAAAAAGGGGCAGACAATCTGGTTATGAGCTCGGCGTGTTCATGGTGTGAGCAGTCAGTGTGTTAGGACTGATGATACATTGTGGGGTAGATTTGCTCTGTGGCTGGGATATGACCAAGGTCCTTGACTTAAAAACACAACACCTGCACTACCCTGCAAATACGGTTGGTGTTATCCTACTCTGCTTCTGCTCAAGTCAATGTTAACCCACGGGAGCAGAGTTGGTGAGGCTGGAGCACCTTGTGATGCATTTTAAAAGAGGTGTTCAAAACAAGCACTGCTGGGCCACCTGTTGATGATAAAGCTTTGTCAATATATTTGAGATTAATTGAGGACATCTCCATGGGTTCTGTATTGTATCACCTTCAATATCTTTCAGATACCTTAATGTGACAGAAGCAGTGAAAGGAGACAATCTTCTTGAACACTCACTTCTGGAAAGGAGACCAGTAAAGGCTTGTCATCAGTTTCTATTAACACTAAATATTTTAGCAAGCGCTTGCCATTTTAAGTATTGTGGGGAAAACAAAGTAGTCATCTGCCTCCTCTAGCAATTTTCATAGCTCATGAGACTAATAGTTTCTGTCAGGTAGCTGGAGAGCTTTTTCATTATGCACAGCTCACAGCCTTTTTGCTATTGCTATTGAAAGCACAGGCTCCAGCCTTATGCTACCAAGAATAGGCTACATATTTTAATAACTTCCTAGAATCACTCACCTTTTGAAATAGGCACAGCACTGTGCTACAAAGCACAGAAAGAACAGCAGTGAGTCTACAGGACTGATAATCTTTGCAGGATTTGGGCAGAAGTGTAATACTCTCATTGAAAGGCATTGAGAATAGGCTCTGCTATGATCTTGGTGAACTTGTGATCCTTACGTTTATGCCATCCTCAGCATGTGCTGTGAGTTGATCTAGATTTTATTTTTTTTAAATATTGGTGGGTTCTAGAGGGCTTGTTACAGAAGAAAAGAAACACAGAATAGAAATATTCTCTTGTTTTTGTAAGAAGTAAAACTCATTACCAACAGAGAGATTCTACTGCAATAAACTTGTACTGATGGGACAGGTTTAAGCACTTAATCCTTTTTCTGCTCCTGTTATAACAATTCCTAGAATATGGCAATGCTAACAGGATGTTTTTCATAGAGATTAAAAAGGATTATTCATTTTAGTGACTCATCTCTAGCCAGTCCATTGTTGAAAGCTCTGGTTGATTGTACAAACAGTGCGTTTTCCTGATGAAAGGAAAGCAAACTGAAGAGACCTGTTCCCTTTCAGGCACGATCTATTCTGACCTTTGTTTGCTGTCTGTTATCAGTGTAACGGTTAAAAATCCCAGCAAAGTATAGTTCTCTTCAGTGTGTCCCATGTGTTAACCCAGATATCTGTCTCTCCCTGTCCTTTACCTCTACTGACTATTCAGAGACAAACACCACCACATCATGTAGTGTCTACTCTGTTTTGTTTCAGAGTGGTGTAACCTCTGTGTGTCAGTATTAGGGACACATATTCATCTGGTCCTGCTTAGAAATTAAGTGTGGGAACAATAGGTTTAAGAAAATTTTCTGCAACAGAAGAAATTCTCTTTTAACAAGGTAAAATGTATCTTGCTTTTTTTTGCAGAAAGACAGGAACTGTGCTGCTGAGTAAGGCTTTCAACTCTCATCTACCTCTGCTATATAGACAAAGTCTATTCCTTTTATAAGGGCAAACTGTAAACTCCTGGTCGAATTAATTTTGTGTCCTTTTAGCCTGCTTGAAAAAGATTTAAATAGTGAGAACAAACAACAAAAGCCTTACTTTAAAAAATACAGCCTAGCTTGGAATATGTCTTTTAACATTAACTTTGCTGGTGCAATTGAAGAGCTTCTTACCTTATCTCCAGAGGGTTGTCTGCAAAAAGCCTCCTACTGAATAATTTTTTTTCCATATGTGGGGAAGTTGATTTGCTTTCTAAGAACTATTTTTAATCTTTCAGCTTTTTAGATCTTCTTCTGGTTTGTTACCTACTGCTTTATGGTCAAGAATTGCCAGAAATCTTTTGAAGTATAACAAATGCTTACATTCAAGATAGTTTTTTGGGTTATGTTCTCTAAATATTTTACCCAGTAACAGGAGTAATTTTGTTACATTGTTAACAAAATGGACTTAAATTAAACATCATGGAGCAAAAGTTGCTTAGAAGAAGGATTTTTCTGTGAAGTAGGAAATATATGTTCTCATGACATCATTGACATGACACATACTGCCATCTGGGTGTTCTGAGAAAGCACCTGGCTTGCTTCCTTACCTGCTGCTCTCGTCCTTTCTCAGCGGCCACATCAAAGTGCACTACAAATGCAAAAATGTCATCAAATGTCAGTCTTTCAACCTTACCTAATGCCATTTGCTCCAGGCTTTTGTAATCTGATTCATCATCCCCGTTTCTCGCAGGTAGAGGAGTTGAGGCAAAGATGCCCTGGAACCATGGGCTGGGAGTAGAACTGGAACTCAAATTCTTCACACAATGCCTACTCTGAGGCCATGTCCACAGGCACTGCTGTCTTTGTGTCCACAGTTCCTGCCAATTGTTGCCAGTACTTTACAGCTGTATAAAACCATTGCTTCTGAACTGTTCACAGAATCACGGAATTATTGAGGTTGGAAGGGAACCTCTGGAGGTCACCCAGCCCAACACTCCTGCTAAAGCGCGATCACTGAGAGCAGGTTGTCCAGGATCATGTCCAGTTGGGGTTTGAATATCTTTAGAGATGAATACACAGCCTCTCTGAGCAGCCTGTTAAAGCATCTTAAGAGACTATATGATAATACTACATTTACAGAATATTTTGTGCTGCAGAACCTACCCCATATCAATCATTGCTAATGTTAAACGCACTTTTTCTGCTCCACTTTCTTTCTCTATGCCTAGGTAACTGAATGCTGGTGAAGTGCCTAATCCGACACGTTATTAGATATGTATCTATGTGTAGGTCACTAAGAGTACATTAGGAATGCAGTGACATTTGTCATTCAAACTATCACATCGACCAAGCCACTGCAAGTGTTAATGATTTTATAACTGACTGCACTCCGTTATATATCTCAGGCTGGCATATTGTCAAAGAAGAGTTTTTGGTTTTTTTTCTTTTTTTCTAAATAAAGAAATATTTTCTTTTCTTTCCACATCAGTATCCTCTTAGATGGTACTGTAGTCCTCAGATACTTTCAGAGGAATGTGAAGACGCATTAAGTAAAAAACAAAAAAAGAGGTTAAATTGCAATCTACTCCCTGTCCTGTGTTTTCTTTCTTTGTGGCAGATGGCTGAGGTTCCTATTACACTGTTTGCTTTTGCAGGAACTGGAAGGAAGGTATTTCATTGCCCTCAGGAACTCAGGGGGATTTGTATTATAGTGAACTAGCAAGAAGTTGTTTCAATTGGTGCAGTTGCCAGGAAGCTCACAATATAGGTTAAATCTTTATCATCAATCTGGTTTCGTCTTACCAGAGGCTGAAGCAAGAATGGTAAACTGTATTAAAAATCAATACCATTTAGTAACGTGTGATGGAGAGAACAAGCAGGATTTTTCTAGAATTTAGAAATAAATTGTCCATTGACTACTGTTGATGGCTTAATCTCTACTTCATTCTGTGAACAGTAGGACTTATGGCCAGCTGGGGTTTACTAGATACTTCCATTACTCCAGCTAGTAATGCTATCCACTGTGAAGTCAAATCCCCACAGTGGAGGGAGGCGGCTGAGTCTTTGCGCTCTGCCAGAGCACAGGCGCTACCCTGATCGGATGTAGCCCAACTGGAGCCACAGCTATGACAGGACACTGAGCAGAGACGTGGCAGCCTGGAAACTCTGTCCCTGGTCATTATGTGCATTGCTACTATAAAAAGACTTCACTCAATTATGAATTTTGTCAGAACATTCTAATACAGATGGAAGGAGAAGGTCACTTTGAAAATAGCTCGTATTTGTTTGTCTGCCAATGCTTGTAAGAAATTATACACATACACCAGATGCTAGACTGGCTATGCCCTTTGTTCGTAACTCTGACAATTAAAACAAAACCAAGAATGTCCAAGTGGTATAGTTTTAATAATCCCAAAGATTAGCAACTAATCCCAAACCATAATGAATTTTCCATCAGCATGACTTGTAGGTCACTGTCACTATAAATCCAGTCCAATAAAGTTCATTACCCAGAGGAATGCTCATGGAGTGCAGAAGAAGAGAAGAGACGCCAGGGTCAGTGATGGAAAAAGTAAAAATAATAAAACATTGCCTGGAAGATACTGTGTTAACTACCAGTAGATAGTAAAGCACGCAACTCAACTAATACTCATATACTCCACAAGGAAGATACCTTTAAGGAGGTAAACACCCATCATCTTTTCCATTTACATTGCTTTCTATTCCTTTCCGTCTTAATAATACCAAGCCTTTGTGTCATTAGGTAGAGTCCTTGATTTTATCATGAGTGTTCTTTGAATGATTAAGGCATATGGGGTGAAGAGACTGGGACTTGTGCTCAAGTAACTGAATTCTGGACAAAATGGTCCCAAGTCAGTAATGTACTACAGAGAAAAAGATGTGTGAGGCACATCCTTGGCAAAATGGGAAAAATCTACTCTGGTCACAGCATACCTGTGCTGAGTATGTCATACGAATACTACCAGCGCACCATGAAGTTCCAAAAAGTCAGTCCTAAATTGCTCTTTGTGACCCATGGATACCTGAGACCATGGCCATGGAAGTATGAGGATCTGGTGCAGATGAAATATCTCAAGACAAAAACTGTGAACCAGAAGCCTTCTGTTCAGAAGCCAGGCTGTCTGGGAGGGAAGTACATGGGATTACTTTAAACCATGTTATGAATAAACACTGACATGAAACCATGACCTGAGTGAATTTCTGAAATGGTATCAAAAACATATCATTGTGAAAAAATGAAGCTGTCTCCTGCAATATTGCAGTCTGGATGGGTGGACAATTGGAGCAGTACAGAACCAGTTGGATGATCAGGCTCAGGGGATCATTTTTCTGCTTGGAACATGCTACAGGGTAGCTGCCATAGAGTCTGTCCCAGGATCTTGTCTCATTCAGTCACCTGGAAGAGGTTGTAGAGCACACTCTCACCAGGTTTGCAGATCCAAATCACTGGTGGCCAGCCACTACTCTCCATGGAAGGGCTGTCTTTCTGAGGCTTCTACACAGGCTGGAGGGATAGGCCTACAGGAACCTTATGAATTTCAAGAAATCAAATGCAAAGAGCTGCACATGGGAAGGAAGAATCTCTTGCAATTGTACAGGCTGGGGACAGCTCTGGGGAAGTGCTCTGGGACAACGAGCTGGTCAGTAGCTGGTAGCAAAGGCAGGCAGCAGCATCTAGGGCTGCCACAGCAGGAGCACAACGAGGAGCTCGGGGCAGGGTCCCCTGTGCCCAGCACTCGTTGTCAGAGCACAGCTGGGCACCACCAGCTTGGTGCCCCGAGGACAGAAAGACACCGATAACCCCGAGTGGGTTCACCCTGCAGTGCTCAAGGCTGGAGCCTGGTCCCGGGAGCAGAGGCTGGGGCTGCTCCAGCCTGGGCAGAGCCGGCTTCGGGAACACCTCACAGACACCCCGGAGCCGGCGGGGAGGGAAGGGGAGGAGGCAGCCGGGTCCTTCACAGCCCGTGTGGGCACGGTACGGCAGCAGGAACTGAAACGAGAGGGCTTCAGGCTGGGCACTGAAACCTCTTCCGTGAGGACAGGCAGGCTCCATCCTTGGGGGATTATGAAACCCGGCTGGGAAAAGCCCTGAGCAACCTGGTCTGACCTCACAGCTGGCCCTGCTTGGAGCAGTGGTGCATGAGGCACCTCCTGAGGTCCCTTCCAACGCAAGCTACTCTGTGACTCCATTATTCTAATCAACAATATTAGATGTAGGAGCATGAAGGATATTATTCCTGTTCTGATGCTATTCCCATCTAAATATGCACTGGTGATAAATCCTGGCTAGGAACAGTCACCTAGACCCCATGTGTCTTGACCAATGACGTAAATCAACCCACACTTTATTGACTCAAAAGCATTTAAATATAGGAAACACTTCTGCTCATTTTTTACTGTGAATGGAAAATTTGTCAACAGAGTATTTCAATGCTTTTTCTCAAATATAGGACCGAATTAAGAGCTCTACCTTTTTTTTTTTTTTTCTATTACTGTTTACAGTTCATCACCAATAGACGATGGACCTGAGACTCAGAGAGTGTATTTTGCTTCCAATTTGTTATTTTTATTTAAAAGCTCTGTTATAATTTTGAATTCTAGTGGTCATTCACTGTGATTGGTAACATTTCACTAATTCCTTCAGCTTCTGCTTCTCTCTTTCCTTTTTAAAGTTAAAACCCATGATAACTGACTTTTAAAGTTTTTTTTCTTCTCAGATTCTAAATCTTTATTTCGGGGATTTAATTATCTCTCTGCATCTTTTTCTTTTTAATCCATTGCATTTCTTATGGTTTCTCAATCACATTGCTTTATTTAGCCTCCAAGAACTAGTTCTTAAGCATTTCCTCATGTGCTTTGTTAAAGCATTTCTTGCTCTATATATACATTCTGGCCTATAATGTTGCCAATTAGTTTAAACATTAAAAAATTGCTATTTAAAGCTTGATAAAATATAATGCTGGTTAGTAGCAGTACCATGGTCAAATATATTTAACCCAGTCATGATCAGTGATATACAGGCAAGCATAAATATTCTAAATCAGCAGTGAATATTTGCTTGTCCAGCAAAATGAACTCTAACATGGCAACTCCCTTATTGTCACCTTCTATGAATATTTTAGGGTCTCTGTAGTTACCTCAGCAAACTTTTCTCCCAAACATAACCACTAGCACATTTTCACACACCCATGAAAAGCACCTAATGTCATTTATTTGTTGCCACCACCTAAAAAAGTGAGGCTTTTTTCTGTAATAGCTACTAAATTATTTCCTATAATACAGCTAAAACATGGACAAGGTGAACTGCAGAGTTCCAACCTCAGCATACTATTTGTATGTGTGATTTCTCCTGCTGTACCTTCAGTATGTACTTCTGTACTCACTTCTTCCAATTTTTTGTAACATCTACCCCTGTCATTTTTAAATGCTTCTCACTGAATAAATTATGAATGGTATACAAAACTCTGTATATTTCAAAGACCTTCGAAACTGTACAGCACCATAGAAATGGGGTTCAGGCTCGGAAGCAGTATCTGACATCTTAGCCATTGGGATCCACAGACTCACTGCTTTAGACCACAATGCTGGTGCCACAGCCTTTCTGGACCCCTAATTACCAAGATACCTTGTTGGCTGGCAAGGCTCTGGTTTCTAGTTAAATGGGCCAGGGCCATGGCAAGAGAGTAAATCAAACACACCCAGGAATGGAGACTATAGCACTCTGAAAAATAAAAATATTCTGTGAAGACCCTCAAGGTTCATCTCACCCTTCTAGCATCCCCTTGGTTTGAGCAGTGGTGTTGTACAATTTGTCATTCCTTCTTCAGCCTGATTTTCTTTTTCTTACAGAACTCAGGGCCAGATTGCAAAACCCAGGACTTCTTCCCTCATCAGTTTTCTAGGAAAAACATTACGAGACAATAGCCATTGTTCCAATATGGAGATATGCTGTGCTTTCACAGCTCACTCACCTGAGCCATTCTTTTCCCACCAGAGTATCAAAAGGCCTTACTAGTGTCCATCTTCACCATGACAAAGAGAAAACCTACAAAGCAGAGCCACCTGACTTGAATTACTTTGGGCACTTGTGAATCCAGCCAGTTGGAAAGAATCATGTATTTAACCAAATAAATCTGTCTTGGTAGAAAATGATCCTACGTAATGAAATGTTGATTAGAAGAGACAGGATGGTCAGGCCCAATACAAGCAGACATTAAAATTATACTGATAAATTCTGGACTGATCCCTCCAACTTCTTTGAGAGACACCAGAATGGTTGCAGCATGAAAACCAGATCTCCAAGTCACAGTGAAACAGGAGTTATGTGTAGAAAGAGCTGATTTAAAACCAAAGATTAGTTTGATACTCTTACACTGATGTTTGAACATGACTATAGCCATGTAGTGAGCCCAAAATTGCTTCATACCCACAGTGTATGTTGAAAGCAAGTTGAGGAAGTGGGGTGTGTTTAGGCTTGGATTAACTCTAAGTTTATGTTGCGGTCACCCAGCCGG
>VZTJ01002357.1:22215-46977 GCA_013397795.1 Orthonyx spaldingii | reverse complement strand
GTAGAAACACACAATCACGGGATGATTGTATGCAGGTGCTTTTATTGAGAGCGCTCTCTGGGGACCAGGGGTTCAGACCCAAATCATGATCCCGCCATGGATTCAGAGTGGATACATCTTTATACCCTTCCTTACATAACTGTTATACAATCATATGTTAATCATTAACTTATCATTGTTCTATTGTATATACTGTTTTCACCCAAGCATGAGTTTAAGCCCCCCTCCCCACAACATTTCTCATGATTGCTATTCCCTTCTCATGATTCTTGTTGTGATTGACTATGTTTATTAAGCAATCATTGCATTATCTACCATACAGGTGGGTACACAGGTGCAGGTTCACCCTGTGCAGGTTCACCCTGTTCACTGCCTTTAGCAAAGACAATGCCCACTCCTGTTCCCAAGGCCTATTTTGATTACCACGATTTTGGAAACATTTTAACCCTATGCTATCAGCTAGGGCAGGAGCTTAGAGATAGGGAAGTAACATAAGAAAACTCGCAGTTCTAGATGTTACTAATCAACACAGACTGTGGCTCAGCCAAGGCCATGTTAAAGTCCTGAATCTAGAGAAAAAGAACAAAGACTTAATAGAATTATGAACAGGTTTTTTTCTTTTATATAACAAAAAGGGGGGTGCATATTAGAGGGGGACATAGGCGATTCGAGAAGTCTGTACCTTCCGAATACTTCAAGCAATGGGGAAAAGAAGAAGGTGTTGCAGCCGGGAATTAGGATAAAAAGGGGGTTGCATCCCCCAACACTGGTAAGGCTCGCTGCAGGCTGTGCTGAGATTGCCATACCTGTAGCCGCAGTGCCGCATGTCCCTGTCTTACCGGCCCAGGTCACACTGCCGTTTCTCTCCCCCTTTATTTCAATTTCCTTCTAAAATATGTTATTACAGAGGCGTCACCAATTTCTTTAATTGGCCCAGCAGCATGTCCATCTTCAGAGCTACTCAGAGATTGGTTCTGTCGAACATGGTGGAAACTTCTCGCAGTTTCTCACAGAAGCCACCTCTGTGGCTTTTTCTGCTATTAAAAACTAGATTATGCAAAACCAGCACAGGATTGTTGTTATCGTGCAAGGTCAGTGCATGGTACGGCCCTGCGAGGGGCCAAATAGACTCAGCTGAAGCTGTAATGTTCAAAGTGGAGCTATCTGTGGGTGGGGGGTTGTAAATCACTAGGTGGGAGTTACAGTGCTCCTATCCCTGAACACAAAAGTAATAGACAACCATGCTGGACACAAGCAGTGGAGCTGAGGGATGCACCAGGCTGCAAAACTGGGATGTCAGCTCATCCCAGGATGGGCCTATCATCATGGGGAAGACCAGACAGCACTGAGGGTCTTGCAAGGACCTCACTGGGGGGTCCTCACCTGGCTGAGGGTCCTTTCACAGACAAGTCAGGGCTGAGTCACTCAGGGCATATATTTGCTTGTCCTTTTCCCATTGAATCTTACTCTGCTGGAAACAGGAGTGTCCCTGCTCACACCTGCAGGGAGACTGTATGTGGTGAGATGCAGCAGTGTTTGCAGCACCTCTGTTATGTTGGTCCACCAGGCAAGGTAGTTTTGGCACAGTACATCCCTCAGCAGTCCCCACTGCTCTTCCTTGCTGTTGTTACACTGTAGTTACTTTTTCTTTCATCTACTAACCTGGTCATCATTACTTCTGGTGTTTCTAGTGATGTTCCAGAGGATCCCAAATCAATTCATAAGGTCGTGGGCTGAAATTGGAGGTCCTTTCGTTAGCAAAGGGCATACCAGTTGGCAAACTACACCAGTTGGCAAAGCTTCTGGGAGTATGTTCGGTATCTCCAGGCTACACCCAAATGTATCTGCATCTGGGGGCTGCCACAGAAGTTATCTGGAGAGCATGGGACATAAATGGGGAAGCCCACTCATGGCAGAAGTTGTGGATTTTTTTGCCACCTCCACGTTTCTTGCTGCATGGAGAAAGCTGCTCCCTGTCTGACTTGTGAGCACAGAAGCTGTTTTCTGGAGCCTGGAAGCTTTGAGTGGTCAGATCTTAAAACATCAGGGCCTTTCAAGAACACACTTCAGGGTCACTCCTGCTGTTCAAATTAAGTCTTGCATAATCTCCCCCAAGGGCAAATTTTGCAATGAAAATTTGGTGTAAAGCAGCAGCCTGGCTGTACATGAAGTAAGGCCACAGGCTACGGGGTTTTAACTTGGAGTACAGTCTGAGGCATCTTTCAGCTTTGAGCATTAATGTGTAATGCTTTGGCTCCTACCCTATCTAATCTTCAGCCTGACTGCTTGAAGCAGGAGGTGCACATCTCTTGCACAGAATGTAAAGTGTTGTGTTGTGGCTATTTAGCAGGTGGCTGGCTGGTGCCAAGCCCCTCCTGCTCAGTGTCTTCAGTGAAACCTGTAATTAGATAAACTGCAGGTGCTGTAGCTCAGCCCTGCAATCAGCTCCATTCCGCTACAGGTTTCTTGAAGCCGCTGGAGTTACAGTGGGCTGGGAGTGTCCTTGATATCCGTGAAGAGAAGAGTTGCAAGAACTGTGTCTTCACCATCCTTCTACTTCTCATCTGTTCTGCTGCTGCCATGATTCCCCTCTGCTGCCTTCTCACCTTGGTGTGGAAGTGGGCAGCAAGTGGTGTACAAACCCACTGACAGCTGGGGACTCTGCTGGGCACCCTGCAGCTCTGCCTGAGCCAGGCCATGGGCTCTGCAGCAGCACTGGGCATGTGAAGAGCTGTGGTGGGCAGTGCTGGCAAAGGCACAGCCTGGCTGATGTTCAGTCCCAACAAATCTGATCTTGCTTTCTGTGCAGTGGGCCATGCTACTGAGGTCTAAAACCTCTGGTCAAAGTATGTGGCCTTGAACATGTCACTGTACTTGCTTTACTTCTGTTTTTGCTTTAGTTTTTCCCTTTGTTATCAATAGCTAAGGTTTCCTGCTTTGTAATAGTGGACTAATAAGAGATAACATCTGCACAGAGTCTGGATTGCTTTAGGGGCTCACCTGCTGTGTGGTACAAGAAAATGCATTGACAAGAAAATGCTCATCTCAGGTGTAAATCTATTTCTCTTTCCTTGGCCCTCTGGGAACCTTTATTACATTCAGTTATCAGCTGGCTGTGATGTCTATGGAGCTCTTGGGAACAGCTTGCTTGCCTGGAGAAGCCTCTTATGAGGTGTTGCGCAAATATTGCTTGTTTATATAGTGTTACATGGAGATATGGATTGAATGAGAGTAAAGGACTGATTTCCCTAGCAGTGATAACCTGGCTTTCTGGGGCATGCAGGAGAGCTGGGTAGTTGTTAGCCTGCTGAAGTTCATCTTCCCACAGGCCTCACAGTTTTTAATAAGCCAATGGAGAATTAGACACAGCAGGAAGTGGCAAGAGAAAGGCTCAAAGTGGAGACAGGCAAGAGGAGTGAAGAGTGGGAAGAGCAGTTCTGGATGCTTATAAGAAATTCAATTTGGGGCACTGCCCCCAAGGCAGAGGGGCAAACCCCACCTTGGAATAGGAGGATTTTAGCTTGCCCTCTTTCATTCCCTTGGGAAGGACTCCTGTCTTGCAGGATGTATCCTGTGGGCTGGTAGAGCAGGGCCCATGTCCCCTGTACCTGCACAGCTTGGCTGCAGGGGGCCAGGGCGAGAGCCAAGTGCAGGTCAGGAAAGTGGTGCCCAAAAGGGCTGTGGAGGTGCTGAACTTCTGAGAAGGCACTTGCCTGCTGTGCTGAGCTGGGTCCTGTTACCTCAGTCTTAAAGCACAGGCTTTTAAATTCTTTCTTACCTTCTTAACTCATGCAGCCTCTGGTAGGTAGATTCTTGTGACTGGTGACTCTGTGTACAGATGGGATGAAGAGGCCCAGTACCCATGGGGTGCTCCCTTGCTGGCCCCCCACCATCCTGAGTGGTTTCTTGAGGTGGCTTTTCTCTGAGCATGAACTAATCCACTGTGGGACCTCATAAACCAGTGGACCGGAGTCCCATCCAGATTTGGGTGACGGGGGTGCTTTCCCTCGGCACTGGTTCGCGGGCTTCCCTGCCTCCTATGCCCTTGTGCCCTGGAAGCTTCTCCTATCCCTCTTCCTCTATTGGTCCTGCCTCTTGGCCACCCCTTCGGGGCTTCCCGGTTGGCCCCCTTACCCTAGTCCCGCCTGTGTACCGCCCCTGTGCCCTCAGACCATTGGTGCTGGTGCTGTCCCCGCCGCCATATGAAAACCCTTGTACCCTCCTTTGTTCTCGTCTTTCGTCACTGGATTTGACGTGTATGGCTGCAATAAACCCCTCCTGTGGAACTAGACGGAGACCCTTCCTGCCTCTTTGTTGTCGAGTCACTAAGAAAAGCCAGCCGGGCATTTGCAGGTGTATTAGCGGCTGCACCGCTCCGTTCCGAGCGACTCCGGGTGCCGAGACACGCTTGCATCGATCGCAGAGTCTGCGCCGCACAGCCTGCTGTGAACTGCTGCTTTTCGCCCCGGGCTGAGAGCTGCCGCTCCCAGCTCTGAGCTGAGAGCTGCCGCGGCGCACCCCGAACCACGAAAAGCTGCGGGCACCCCGCAAAACTCCGCATACTACAACAATCTGCTGCAGGAGCAAAAACCTCAAATGAATATATCTGTGTTTGCAAGTCAAAAACTACTGCCACAGCTGAGACCTGGGGCCTCAGTCAAGTTATAACAATGAGTCGTGAAGCTGATGTGTTTTCCTCTCATCCTGTTGGTGCAGCCAGGGTAGCAGAGGTGCACACTTGGCCATACAGCAGCTTCTGGGAAGATTTGAGTGGCAGAGCCTGAGAAATAGCCTGGCTGAAATGAGTCCTTTGCAGTGTGGGTGAATCGAAGAGGATTTGTCACCTCCTGACTTTGTGTAATGTGAAGGAGTGGTTTGTTTTTCTGCATGAGCTGCATCATGCAGTGACAGCAGGCCTGAAAATGTGTTTTTCAAGTGTTGAGAAAGCTTCAAAGCACAGGAGACTTTTCCACACTTGTTGAAAGCTCAAGTGTTTTGCAGGAAGAGGGCTAAGAGCAGAAAAGGGGGTTTCTGCCCCTTGTCTGTGAAAGGTTGGGAAAATTTGGTCCAAATTCTTTGTCTTTCATTCGTTTCAAATTCCCTGGGAAGATCAATCATTTAGCTGCTGAACAGCATAGTTCAAATGTTGGGGATGAGCCAGCTAGAGTCAGCGGGGCTGCTGTGATTAATTTTCCACTGCTGGGGAAAATAATAGATGCCCTAGCTGGATTTCAGCTTTATATACTGGATATTCACTACAGTTCTACTTCAATTGGAGAGTGGAAGATGCAAAATGGAAAATTTGCTGGGGGCTTCTTAAGCTTACAAGGGGCAGAAGTTCTCCCATGATGACCCCTCTGAACCAACAAGGTCCCACACGGTTTATTAGCCTTGTGTCCTCAGTTGGATTCAGATCTGCTGCTGAGATGCCTCTTGCTTGGGGAGTCATCAGCACCTCTTCCCAGTTGCACTGCCCTACCCAGCACAAGGGTAAGTGGGTCCAAGGTGTCACATCTGCAAAGGTGCTCGGGAGAATGTGGCGGTGTGAGGGCTTGGGCTCTTGTCTTGTAATGACTGGGAATTTAAGGACAAAGAGGCTATGGGGAACACAGTATTGGTCTGTGAATTATCTAGACAGTAGCCCAGAGGCTCTTGTAAATGATGGAGGGAGAGAAACGCATCCAGAGGGCAATTTGGTGCACATAAAGTCATTGTTCTTAGTGACTATCTTTTCTGTCTGGAGGCAGCTGAGCTGAAAGGGCTGGGGAATATGGACATTTTGGCATGCCACAGCCCAGAGGAAGCTCCCATGGTGGATCAAGATTAAATTAAAGTCACACTGGAGCCATGCCTTCAGGGAGGCACATGGATCTTTCACTAGAGGCAGAATTAGGAAGTATGAGTCAAGCTCACTGCTGAATTATGCAGACTAAATTCATTCAGCTGGGGCAGCTCCATTGCTTCCTATGGATGAGGAGGCTGGAGCAGATTTTCTCCATCCTCTCAGCTCCTTGGTTTATCTTTTTCTTTGAACCATGACTTGCAAACATGGAGAGGGGAGAAGTGGTCTCTGTAGGAGTGGAATAGGATTAATGGTTTCTGCTTAACAATGATGCGTCATTTTTGCCTCAGATATTGCAGATCTCAGAAAATGAAGCAGAGTCCAAGCATCACTGAATGGGGAAGGGCATCGGGGCAAGGGTGGGAAGCTGTGATGGTGAAGTGAGGGAGGGACATGTAGCAAGGCTGGTTAACGTACCTTTGCTGTAATCAGATCCAGTGGATGCATTGGTACCAGCCTGAGTTAAAGCACTGTCACCACTCTGGCTTTCCTTGTGTGCTGCTGCTTCTGGCATAAGGCTGATGGGTCTGCTGAGTCTGTGGGGTCACAGCTGCCAGAGTGGGGGTGGCCCTTATGTTAATGATTGGGTTTGCTTTATTTTAATTCTCAAGTTGTTTTGCTCAGGTGTCTCTCAGCTGCTGTTCCTCTCTACCCAAATGGCTTCTGTCAGCAGAAGGACAAACTAAGGCCTGGAGCCTCAAGTGTATTTGGGTCCCAGAGTCAGCATTCACCAGGTTAGGTCTTTGAAAATGGGGTTGTCTGGTCCAAGCAGGTCGTTTCGGGGCACTCTACTCACATCTGAGTGTCGAAGCACAGGCTGTGGCTTCCTCTGCCCTGGAGACGTGGGTGCACCCATGGCTGTGCTCCCACAATCAAGAGCCGCTTAGGGGCAACCTCTGACCCCTGCAGGGCAGAGCAGCATCCCCTCTGCATTGAGTATAATGATCAGACCTCTAACACCTCACATGCAACCTTCACTCTTCTTTTAGTAGAAACAGAAAGACTTGGATTGGAAGTTCATCTCGTTCCAACACCCTACTGTGAGCAGGGACAGCTCCCACTAGACTAGGTTGCTCCAAATCACGTGCAACCTGACCTTGAACATTTCCAGGGATAGGACAGCCACAGCTTTTCTAGGCAACCTGTACCAGGGCCACATCACCCTCACAGGGAAGAATTTCTTTGTAATATCTAAATGTCTCCTCTTTTAGTTTAAAATCATTCCTTGTTGTCCTGTCACTGCAGCCCCTTGTCCAAAGTCCATCTCCAGCTCTCTTGGAGCCCCTTTAGGCCCTGGAAGTGGCTCCAGGTTCTCCACAGAGCCTTTTCCTCTCCAGGCTGAACACCCCCAGATCTTCCAGGCTGTTTCCAGGGCAGAGGGGTTCCAGCCCTTGGAGCATCTCCATGGCCTCCTCTGGACTCACTCCAACAGCTCCTCATTGTTCTTATGTTGGAGCCCCAGAGCTGGAGGCAGCTCTGCAGGTGGGGTCTCACAAAGGTAGATAAGAGTAGAGGGGTAGCTTCAAGCCTCCTGACATCTTCAGTGCACATGATCCCAAATGGACCACAGCTCATTCCAGGTGCCCTGTTTTTAGGACAGCTGCTGCTGTTCTTCCTCATGTGCCATTTTTCACGGAACCCTCAACTCTTTCTATGCACCTACCCAAGAATAATGTGGAACATTTCAGAGCTCATTCCGGTTCCCATTTGCACTCTGTTTAAATATTGAGATGTGCCTTGTGTGTGAGGTGAGTCCTTGGTGACAGTGGTGCTGTTTGGGCAGCCCTGGACTTAAAATGAGAAACTTTGCTCACCTGAGAGTGCCGACTGGGATATGCATGTGATAAATGAGTGCTTTCCATGCCTGCTGAGCCAGGGGTTCAATTGCTTTGCCTTAAATTCCTCAAGCCCCTGAGACATGTGGGAAATGTACCACGTTCCATCCTGCATTGCTGGTGGGAAGTGATGATTTGTAAGTGGATGAGGGGCCAAAAGGCCATCTGGAGGCAGGGACAGGGTGCAGCAGATGCCCCTTCACTGTCAGGCTGCAGCTGGTGCAAAAGCCCCTGGTCTAGCCCTGGAGATGCTGATGCCCTGCACCATGTCCATGGCTTTCTTCCTTCCACCTTGGCTGCAGCATGCTGCAGAATGTGGCTTTCCTGTGGAAATGGCAGCAAAATGTCTCAAAGGATTGTCTCTTTGTTCCCCCCCCCCAGCTTAATGTAAATCTGGCTTTGGGTTTCACCCAAAAGAGCTGTTGGTCAGTCAGGCAGTGGGCAGGGTGCAGCACCTGATACAGGGTGCTTTCACACTGATCAGGAGGACACGAAGCGCTGGAAAATCCTGGCAGCTGGACTGTACTGGCTCTGCACTCATCTGGTGTCCAAGGGCCTCTGCTGGAGGCTGCTGTGCTCTGCCTGGGCATGGGCCAGGCTCAATGGGTCCAAAGTCACATTTTCCACTCTGCTTGGGGTCACAACAACTGTAAAAAATGGTGGGAAATAGTGGGAAATGGTTGCCTCTTAGGCAGCTGCAGCTCTAGTAGCACTTGCGCCATTTTGCAATCTTTGCACATTAGGAGCTAGTTGCTCTCCCAAAGGGCTGAAAAAAGCCAAGAAAAGGAGGGTGAAAGGTGATGCCAAAAAGCTGCCTGCTGGGACTGCAGCCCAAGTGTCCAGACTCAGCTTCTTATGGGACTGTGCCACTTCTGCAGGGTTTTCTGTGTCATACATTTATAATCACATGGAGCAGTGTAGTCACTGTGGTGACTCTGGTGTCTGCCCACCTACAGATTTCAAAGACCTTCAAATGTTTAATTAATTTTACCATGGTTAGTGCTTTCCTAGGAACAGTTCAGAAGAGCAGGGTTTGTCCCTCCAGACTGTCCCTGTCCTGAATGCCATCCAGCAGTGCAGTGTTGGAGGGTGTCACAGGGACCCATTGGGCTCTTCTTTTCATGATTCCCTGAGACTTTGTAGATAACAGCCATCAACAGAAGGTGGGTCTGCATTAGCTCTCTTCTTCAGCCAACTTATCCAGTTGTCTCTGAGGGATGGAGATATGTCTGGAGCATAAGTCTCAGGTCTGCTGGGTCCTCTCTAAAATGGTGCTGGGGCAGTTCTGTGGCTATGAGCTATTTTCTGATTGTTTTCCATGTGTAAAATTGAGTTTCTCCCCAGCTGGCTCCCAAACTGCAAAGCCCAGTTAGTGTTCACCAAGCATCCCCGAGATGAAATGTTTTCAGAGGATTTGGAGCTGTCTGTTCAGTGTTTTTTGTGGGCATTATAAGAGCTGGCAGGAACCTAATGATGTCCAGTGGTTTCAAAAGAGACAGACCAGGCTTAGAAGGAAAACTGCTCATGGGGGTGGCAAGAGCTTGTGTGTGAATCTCAACAAGAGAGTTTTGCATTGCTCAGAAACAGCCGGCGGAGACCAGGTTCCACTCCAGTAGCTTACTAATGGTATAAAGCGCTGTCAGTGCCAGGTGTTACTGCAGTGCTGCCAGTATGCTCATGGCACCGCACGTGGCCATCTCCACCCTGGGTGGTTCTTAGGGATGGGAGGGAGTAATGCTTTTAGAGACCCAGCAAGAAATGCAGGAGAAGACCTGCAGGGCAGGAAAACCGCATTCTCCCTGACAAGGAGCAATGCTGGTTGGTACAGGATTTTTCTGTGCTAACAGAATGTCTTGCAAACCCAGCCAAATGCTGTTCCTGCCTTTTGGCACTTTAGGGGTAGATGTGTGCAGGGACTTGATCCCTGTGAGGTGATCACCAGCAGTGCATGGCAGCCAGCCTGAGCTTCCTTTTATTCTAGCTTAGGGCTCTGGCCATCTGCACCAAGAACAATCTTTGAGCTAAAAATAATCCCTTGGCTTCTGGGAACAACACAAAGTGATTGAGATTTGAGATTTATAAAGATAAATCTGGGGTTTTGGTTGGAAGCCCCAAAGATTAAGGCCACAGCTTTTATCTGCTGTGGGGCACATTTGCGGGGAGTCCAGTCCCTCACAGACTGTGTGACAGTACAGTGTCCCCCTCTCTCTCTGGCCTCTCCACAGCCGCTAGCTCTCACTTCTGGGCTGTAACAAGCAGCAAGTTACAGTAATTGCCATCAGATGATGCCTGAAACATTGCGCAGTAAGGTCATGCTGTCTTTTCTCATCCTAATGTGTTTTTCTTGCTGGGGAAGGTGCGCTGGCGATGTTCAATCCAGCTTGAATGCTTGACAGTTCCCATGCACTTCCTTTCAAATACCCACGTGCCCTGCTCTGCTGTTTCATTTGTATAGCATCAATTAAATGTCAGGGGAAAATAAAGTTTGTATGTGATTGTGGAACAAGTGCCATGTGACATCACTTAGTAGTCTTGTACTGTCAGTCTTCAGAATTAGAATACAAATCACAGAAAATACATGAAGAGTGTAGCAAAGGGAGCAGAGATAGTAAAGGTATATGTCTTAGCTTGTAACTGCTGAGCTGTTACAACTATTTTTTTCCTACTCTTTTCTGCACCTTTCCATCTCAAAAGAATCTATGCACCTTGTCGATCATCCATTCAATAAAGCGAGCCAGCTTGAAGCTTTCTCTGCTGACTTCCTCAGGAGTGCATTTTCCTTTGTTCTTGTCTTGTTTCTGCTCCTCCAAAACCCCCAGTGATGGTCCACCCCAGCACAGGTACCTTCATAGGTGTTTGGGTTAAACTTAACCAAACCTTAGTGCAGAACAGCCAAGTTCTTGGAAGACTTAGGTGCCTGACTGTCCTTAACCCTACTAGACACCAGACTGTACGTTATCTGCCTCAATACTGTTATGAAGCCTGGCCTGGTGAGTTGTGGTTTAACCCAGTCTGCAGCTCCTTGTGCACTTCCCCTTTCCCCTGGTGGGAAGGATAATTAGAAAACATAAGTAAAATTTATGGGTTCAGATAAGAACAGTTTAATAATTGAAACAAAGTAAAATATACTACTACTACCACCACCACCACCCATAATAATAACAGTATAAATAAATTTATGTTCTATGATAATAGAATATCTCTCTGACCAGTTAGCTGTGCTGGCTGTACTCCCCCACTCTGCACCTGCTTGCAGGCAGAGCATGGGAAATGGAAAAGTTCTTGATTTAGAGTAAGCATAATCTAGCAGCAACTAAAACATAAGTGTGTTTATCAGCATTATTCTCATACTTAATCCAAAACACAGCACTGTCTCAGAGACCTCATTGTGGTCTTTCAGTACTTAAACGCGACTTATAAAAAAGAGGAAGAGCAACTTTTTAAATAGACAGTCCAGCAAAAGGGGGAACATTTTTAAACTAAAAAAGGAGAAATTTAGATTAGATGTTAGGGTGGTGAGGCCCTGGCACAGGTTGCCCAGAGAAGCTGTGGCTGCCCCATCCCTGCAAGTATTCAACTACAAGTTGGACAGGGCTTGCAGCAACCTGGGATAGTGGAAAGTGTCCCTGCCTATGGCAGGGGGCTGGAACAAGATGAGCTTCCAAGGTCCCTTCCAACTCACACCAGTCTGTGATTCTGTGATCAAGGACTGCGGATACAGCTCCTTGTACAGTGCAAAGCCTAGGACAGAATATTCAGGAGGGAAGAGCTTACCTTTCCTCCAGCTGGAAGTGTTGAAGAATCACTTTTCACTGGCCATTGTCTCTGTACCAGGTCCTAAGAAGAAAATTAACTCTACTCCAACCACAAGGAGGGCAGGAGTCTTTAACAGCTTTGTGAAAGACATTTCAAGTGGGACTCACCACTTACCTTCAAAAATGTTCATTGCTAAAACTGAAGTTACAGACAATTTCTTCCTCGAAAGCCTTGGGGAAATAGTGATTTTTAGGGCCAGAAGAGCTGACCTCCCCCCTGTAGGGAACATCAGCCATAGATCCTCACCTCAAAAGTTTCTGCTTTTTGATTAGGTTGCTTTCTGAAGAACATGCATCTTGTTTATAAGTTTGATGGAATGTGCCCTGATGACTGTGCTCTGATGGGATTTTCCAACCCTACCTCAACATAATGGGGGTGGAATCTTTCAGATTTTGAAGGGAGTTTATGTAACATAGGGGCCAGTTATAACAAAGACTTTGACACCTTTGCCAAAACCTGTTGTCCTCTTGGGTCGTCTGACTTCCCATTTGCCGGATCTTATAAGGCCCCTGCTCCTATTATTTGGCATTTTCCACTCAGTAAAAAGGATACTGTCGATTCTCTCATGACTTTCCTTTTTGTTTAAATTTTCAGGAGAACTAGATTTTAGCTCTTTCCTAAGGTTTCTTTCTTACCTGGCAAGGCATAGATTTGAAATCAGAGCAGCAGCTGGGATTGCAATCCAGGGTGTGATCCCAGCTCTGAAGCACTTGAATTTACAAAGTGAAAATGATTTATCCTGCCAGTAACTTATCCTAAACCTACTATCCAGGCTGCATTTATTTATTTAATTTTATGAAAAATTCATTCATGCTCAACTGAAATGCAAGTATCCCTTTATCCCTGCTGTGTAATTTACTTTAATTTGCCTTCCTGTGGAGAGAAGAATTTGCCAATTATTTTTTTTACAACCGAACACTGTCTTTTTGACTGGAGAAATCGGATACATTAGAGTTAGCTTGAGGTAAACAGCCAGACTTGGGCCTGATGTTCTCAGGTATGTGAGAATGTCTAGAAAAAGCTAATTGCAAACTTGTTTAATGATGGCATTCAGGGAGAGCCAGCTGCTCCTTCTTGCTGCTGGGAGCTATTGGCCATAGGGCTGTTTCTGACATCCTTGTGCTGGCAAATGTCACTGTTTTATCTGTGGGAAACCATCCCCTCACTGGGCAGCAGGAGCTGTGGTCTGGCTTTAGCATCCCAGGCCAGGAGTATTTAGGAAATACTTTTTCTTGTGCGTCAAGAACTCAGAAATACTGATGGCATATTTTTAGGGATCAGCAAGATAGCACTAGTGAGTAAATCCATTTTGGTCTTCTTTGACCTACCACATTTTCCTTCTGCTACAGGAAGGTTTTCTGGGGTCTGCTAAAAAAACCCAAAACCAAACTGAATGGAACATTTCTGTTGTCAGACATAAATGGTTAGTAAGTCTACTGAGGTGTTTCATTCACCTGGCTTGGACAGATCTAACTGTCACCAAGCATTCCTCCATCTGTGTGAGCCATTGTGTGCAGAGCAGGACAGGATGGGGGTCCTGTAGGGAGTGTTTCCCATGCTCACCATGCACTTGCTGCAGAAGAAAACCACTCATCTTGTGTGGTTTACACCATTTGGGGACGCAAGTGAGTTAATGTCTTGGTAAACTGGCTGTCTGTGAAGCCTCGGGATTGTTATAAGCAGCACAACAGGTAAATCCCAGTGTTAGAGCTTACAAGACGTTGATAAACACCCACAGATTTCTAGACATCCCCGACCCCTTACAAGGCAAAGTCCTGCACCTACGTGCACATACATGCATAGATGCAATGAGTGCATATCCCCTTCTCCACCAGGATGGTGGGTGAACCCCCGTGTTGGTACCCCGCTTTTGCCCTGGCAAAGATATTTTGTTTACTGAGTGATCCCACTCACAGAACATTTTTGCATGACGTTTTAGTAAACATCAGATAAGCTTTACATGCTGCTCACTAGGTCATGGTTCCAGCCATCGTGCTCTGGGCTTCCTGGTCGAGTGAGGTTCTTGAGGCCAGTCTGACCTCCTACCTACTTGCAGAGAAGACCTGGGAGAAGCTCTCTGCTTTCCTGATGATGGAAAAAAAAGTTCTGGAAACAATAGGAAGGGAGGCGGATTGGCTCTCCAGTGAGTGAGGGGAGGAAGAGTCTGTTCTTCCCTTGATTTCAGAAAAAATCACTGTCTGTAAGTGGGTTGTGAAGCCTGGGGTTTAAACCCTCACAGCAGAGCCTGGGCAGATGCTCAGGGTTGTGTCCGGCTGTGTGTGGGTTGTGAGAGCTGCTGTGGCAGGTGGATGGTGAGAGATGCAGGAGCCATGGGCACTGCATTGCTGAGCAGAGGGAATAAACCCCAATGCCTGCCTCCTTCTGCCAGGCCCATCTGTGGGCTGGAGCCAGCCATGGCAGTGTGGACAGTGCCATGCTTTTGGCTTCAGGGTGTGTGTACACATGGGGTCAATCCTGGGCATGTGCTGCAGCCTTGCTGAGCCCATGGCATGGGGCCAAGGACAGGCAGCCCCAATGAGCCTGACCAGGTAGCTGCACCCTTCCCTGTGCATGTGGGTGCCTCTCAGGTGTCTGCAGGTGAGGGAGGCCCAGAGGAAGTCGATGCCTCAGGGCTGTTCTTCTAAATGACTACTAATTCCGTAGTTGTAATCTGGCAAGGATGGGGTTCCCTGCAGAGATGGCTCCCAGAGTCTGAACATTTCATGGCTGCTCATGAGCTGCTCCCTTGGTTTCTCTGCCCTAGGGATTGGGAAGGTGGGTGTCATGTGCTATGTACAGAGGGAACTCCCACTCACTGGGGTGCAGCTGAAAGCACAGGGACATGGGCAATGTCCCTGGAGTGTAGTGGAAGTCAGTGGCTTTGTCTCTCTTCTCTCTGTGGACAGGGGAGCCTTGGAGGTGATGAATCTCTTCTTGTGTCCAAGCCTGGTCTCACCACTGTGGGTTGTCTTGGAGCTGGGAGCACTCTGCTTATGGGCTCAGATTAAAGCAGGGCTTTGGGTGCTCTGAACCCTGCTGGTGACCACAGAATGGGCCCTACATGTGTGCTGTCCCTCAAGACCGTCCTTCCTGTCCCCCATCCTTCTACCCTCTCTCCTTCCCTCCCTAGCTCCTAGGAAGCCTTAAAATAAATCTTGGCATTTTGAAATGCCATTTTCTCCTCTGGCCTACACATCAGCACTAATTTGGGGACAAACAGCTATGTTTATAAGAAGAAAATAAAGACTTGATTCCCACTCAGTGGCATAATATGAGGGGCCGTTCCGGCATGCTGGGGATGCTGTAGGGATTCTTTACTGGACAAAGAGTCAGTTGATGAACTACGTCATGGCAGGAGGAGATGATATGTGGGAAAAGCACTGAACAGAGACGCCTCTGAAAAGGAGGTGCTCTGAAAGATGGATTTGATGCTCAGGTCAACCCTTTGCCATTCTTTCTCTTGTGTTTTGTTGGCAGCTTGGGGTCAGCAGGATTCCTCAGACCTTGTCAGCATCTCCTGATGTCCTCACCAGTTGTGCATGATATGGAGGATCTCCTCTGTGTCTGGCTGAGAGTGAAGCACCACTTGTTCTGGAGCTGCAGGAACTCCTGTCTCTGGCCTCCTGCTCTCTGGCCCTGCTCACTGAGCATGGCCTTGGGCAGTAAAAGCGCTTCACTGCACCCTGGCACAGACTGTGCTGGTGCTTTGCTCTGCTGCCCCATGCCCCAATCCCTGCCAAAGCTGGGTGTATTGCACACCAGAGCTCTCTGCAGGATGTGGGTGGACTGTCGCTGTGGGAAGGTCATGTCGTCAGTGACACAGTTGAAGCAGGGCAGCTTTACCAGCACTGGGTGTGATGGCCCTGAGTCCTGTGCTGCACGAGCCCCTTCCCATGTGACAGCATGGTGCCAAGGTGCAGACTGGGTGGAGGATGCTGGGCACAGTGGTGCTGGCTGTCAGCAGCAGGACTGTTCCAAGGCAGAAACCTCCAGGCAGGTCCTTGCAGCTGCGTCCCTTCATGGGATGTCCCTTAGCTGCCTGTCCCTGGATCAGAGCAGGGATAAAATGGTGGCCCTGTGACCTCTTTTATGTGCCCTGCCTGATCAGTGCCCTGCACTGATCATGACCATGGGCTTCTCTGTTGAGGAGCAGTGCTGAGACTGTGGCCCTGCAGGTGTTTGCCCTGCAGTCAAGTAGGAGTCCCGCAACATGTACCATGTTGATTTTGCTGGGGCTGGATTCCTGCTGTCTGTGTGGGACTGTCCTCTAGTGGCAGCTTTCAGAGGTTTGTGCTGATGTTCCCAGTGCGGCAGGTGTTGCAGCCTGAGTCTCAGCCTGGAGCTTGCCTGCTGTTCGCATCTCCCACCCCCTGTCCTGCTCAGTACCGTCTGCTTGCCCAACCCCATGTCCTGGCCCTCCACTTTTCCTGAATTCCTGTCCTGCTTGACCCTGCAGCTGTATGTCTGTGCCCATTTGGCAGGTCTCTCTTTGGATGTTGGCTAGACTTTAGGTGGATGAAGTGACTCGTGCAAATATTTTTTGCATGTCTTAGTGCAGATTTTGCCTCACTCTAGAAGTAAAATAGCCAGGAAATAATCCACGGGATCTGTGTCCAGCTCTTGGGTTCTCAGCACAAGAAAGATGTGGATCTCTTAGAGCCCAGAGGAGGCCATGAAGGTGCTCGGAGGTCTGGAGCCCCTCTGCTCTGGAGACAGGCTGGAGAGAGCTGGGGTTGCTCAGCCTGGAGAAGAGAAGGCTCTAGGAACACCTCTTTGCAGCCTTTCAGTACTTAAGGGGTCTTATAGAAAAGAGGAAGAGGGACTTTTTACATGGGTACTATCATGATAGGACATGGGGGAACAGTTTTAAACTAAAAGAGGAGAGATTTAAATTAGATGTTGAGAACAAATCCTTCCCTATGAGGGTGGTGAGGCCCTGGCAGAAGTTACTCAGAGAAGCTGTGGCTGCCCCATTCCTGGAAGTGTTCAAGGCCAGGTTGGATGGGGCTTGGAGCAACCTGGTCTAGTGGAAGGTGGCCCTGGAATGAGATGAGCTTCAAAGGTCCCTTCAATCAGTCTGTGATTCTGGATGCTGATACAGCTCCTTGTACAGTGCAAAGCCTAGGACAGAATATTCAGGAGGGAAGAGCTTACCTTTCCTCCAGCTGGAAGTGTTGAGGAATCACCCTTCATTGGCCATTGCCTCTGACTACTATCTGGGAAAGCAGCTTGACAGGTGCCCAGGAATCCGTGCACGTGCTGCTGATGGAAGGTGCTCAGACAGCTTTGTAGCATACCAATGGTTGTTTAGAATGATCCAGAAGCAGGTGAGGTATTTGCCTCGGTCAGACTCTCATATGTCCATTTTCCATTTGATTTGCCTTCTTGCATTTTTGGAAGTAACTAGAGGCAAGTGATGCAGGAAAAGAGGAAGGCACGTGGCTTTGGAGAGGGGAGGGTGAGCCTGATGCTATAAAAGGCAGAAAGGAGAACAGAGGGAGGGGACTAGAGAGGGATGTATGAGGGTCAGAGCAGTGTAAAAGGAAGACAATTCAGCAGAGGCACTTGGGCCTTGGAATCAAGTTTGGGATACACAGACAGAAGGAGAGTTGCTGGGGCATTTTCTTGTTTTGTGGTTCTTTAGGGCTTATAATAAACCGTTGACACCTGTGTTATGATCAGGTCCTTAAAATTTAGAGAAGTGCCTCTGCCCAAATTAAGGTGCCAACAAGACCATATGCCAAAGTCAATAGTATGGATTTTATTTAATAGTAAATGAGAGAGACAGAGAGAGAAAAAGAGAGAGAGAGAGAAATAGAAAAGAGGTGGGGGAGAGAAAGATAGTGACAGATTAAGTAGAAAATATCACCACTCTGTGGATCCTGATGGCGTCCCATTGGTTCTCTCCATCTGGCCTTCCTGGTGGTGAGGGTCCCCTGAAAAACATAGATTTCAATGGATTAATATATGTTTGGGCCAGGTGGGAACACCCAGGTAATTCCCCTGAGCAGGAGGCAAGCTTGACATTGCTTCTTGCAACAGACTGTAGATCAGTTCCATCACTTTGCATCATCTGCAGTCATCTGGAGCAAGGCCTCAGGAATGAGTCTGGGGAGTGCTTTGGGGGTCTTTGATGGATTATGACACCTCCTCAGCTGCTCCTCACATGAATGTCCTGTGGATGTGGCCTTCCTGGAGTGGGGGGGGTTTACAGCTGAGCCAGTTTGTGTGATGGGATGGATGTTCACTGCCTCTGACCAGAGGTTATACCACAGAGCCAAAACTCTCCTCCTCCCCCCTTGACAGGTGTGCAAACCTGGCCTCAACAGATGAACCTGTGGACTATGGCCTCCCCTATCCCAAAACCAGCCAGAGCTGATTTTCAGGACAGTTGCTGGGTTTCAATTTCTTGTGGGTACATTGTTCTCCCTTAGCCTTGTTTACTTTTCCCTAGACCTGAGATAATTTAACAATAGTGTCACCTTTATCTTATCTCAAGTTCCCTTTGGTGGCTTAACTCACAGTCCAAAGTTCCAGTTGGACAGATTCAGGGAGGAGTGGGCTTCAGTGGTCGCAGATTCTTTATACACTTTTGCCATAATGGGCAAAAGCCCTTCGTGACAGTAGTTAAGCCGTTAACTGTAACATTTCAATCTTTGACAACTTGTCAGGTGAGAACCCTTTTAAGATGGGGTGTTCCCTGTTGGCACACTCAAGCCATGATGTGTTGTCTGCAATAGCAACTAAGTGCTGTCTACAGACCTACTATGTAACAGATGTAGCATTAGGATGTGGCGTGTAACCTATTCTAAAAGCCAAAAGTAGGCACGATAGTGTTAAACCAATAATATCTAGGTGAGTCCTCTGGACTTTTCCTGGACTGCACTGTCATGTGTTGAAGGTGATACATCCTGTCTAGGGTAAACCTTTAGAAGGTATAAATGAATGTATGCTAGTTTAACATCTTTTAAGTCCTAGTCTAAAGAAGTCCATATACAACCTGCATTAGGCAGAACTAAGCTTTAAGACTTACGATGGGTGACTTATCCAGGAGACAGAATCCAAGGGTGCTTCCCAGTGCATCACCTTGGTGTCTCATCTCCTGTCCCTCTTCCTGAGGCTTCATCCAGTCCTGGTCTCTTGTGCAAGTATGTGATATCCAAGTGCCATTGTTGGCTCACTGTGGAATCCCTTGTGTTCCAGCTGCTGTCCCCATGATGTGTGAGGCATGGCTGATCTCCCCGGAGTCCTCTGATCCCATTCAGTACTGTGGGGAGTCATCTGACACCTACTACCTGGACTACTGGCAGAGGCTGCGCACAGTTGTCAGGAAGCTGGAGTTCTGGGAAAATTTCAACACCAAGCTGACAGAGAGTGGCTTCTTCTCCAAGGTGTACAAGGTACAACTGAGCTGCAGGCAGCCCCGATCTGTGTGAGAATAGCTGAGCAGCTGCTGAGGCTGTAGATGGTGGAACCTGCCCCAAGTTTATTTGCTCATCTTCATCCTTCCCAGCTCACTCTGGCATGTGGGGTGGGGTGAGGGAGGACAGGATACCCCCCCTTGCATACCCTAGCCCATCACCTTTGATGCACATCTCCCCTTTCATAGTGAAATAGCAGATGGGAGGACTCGATCTGTCAATGTTCATTAATATGGTCATCCAGCCATACATAGGCTTGTGAGGGAGCTAAACTGGATGTTAAATGAGATTAGGGGATATTTATGCTCTGTGCAGATTTTGTTGTCAAAACTGCAGCAAAATACAGAGAGAAAAGAATGTAAAGTTCAGCTGTGTATGTCTCCCAGAATACCTGCCAAACACACGCCCTGTGGGGATGCCAGTATAGTCGCGCTCTGGCTTTTGCACTGTGTTTAGATGATGCTGGGGGAAAGCAGAGACCTGGGACAGGGTCAAGCTGGGACAATCAGTACTGGTCTGGCCACTTCTGCCTTTGCTACTTTCATGGTGGGAGACCTGTGAATCCCTGCAAGCCAATGCATGATACAGGTGGCATGTGACCAAAGCAGTGCTTTTCTCACTGGGGCTGTTGAGTCACTCCCTGAACTGAGCTCCACTGGTGTGGGAGTTTGTTTAATCCTCTCTGAGCAAGCACAAGCAGGATGCTGCTAGATTTTCTCTCACCCCCACTGCTACTCCTCAGCCCGGGAGTGCCATTGCTTATTTGAGGGGAGTGGATGGACTTGGGGCTAATTCCCTGCACCCCTCGGTGATTGCTGCTTTTTGAACAGTAAAGTGGAAGGAGGTGTTTCATATTAGGAACTGAGAATCAGCCACCATCACTGAGAGCCATGTCGCTTTGCAGTGTGGCCAGTTTTGCCCACCTTGTCTCTCCTCCCAGTAGTTCTCTAGAATGTGGCTGCTGACAGTAGTCTTGGTTGTTGAGATGTGATCCAGACACAGTGGAAAAAAAAATGGGCCTGATTCTACCAATAACTTGAGCTCCTCAGCTTGATCAGCCCCATGATAAATATCAGGACCACACCTTTCTCCAAGGCCAGCATAAGATGCTCTGACATATTCAGGGTGAAATCCCTGCCTGGTTGTCATGATCTGGATATTATAAGGTTCTTAGAAATACCTCTGCCTGAATTAAGGTACAAACGAGACCATATGCCAGTCAATAGTATGGGTTTTATTTGATAGTAAATATGAGAGAGAGAGAGAAGAGAAAGGGAGAAATAGCGGAAAAGGGTGAGGGGAGAGGGAAGTGACAGAGGCAAAATAAAAAGAGTATCACTGCTCTGTGGGTCCCACTGGCATCCTGATGATCTTCTCCTGCCGGTCTTCTTGATGGTGAAGGTCCCCTGAAAAGCATAGAATGCCCTGGGTTAATATACCCTCAAGCCAGGGGGTGATGTCCAGGCATGTCCCTGGAGTTTGCCATTGTCTCTTGCAACAGACTTTGGATCTGTTGCATCACGTGCAGTCCTGTGGTGCAAGGCATCTGGGGAGCACTTCAGGGGTTCTTTGATGGTCTCAGCTGCCTCTCACGTGAATGTCCTGTGGATGTGGCCTTTGGGGTTGGGGGTTCCACAGCTGGGCCAGTTTGTGTAAGGGAGGATGGGTGTTCAGTGCCTCTGACCAGAGGTTTATGCCATACACCCAAAAACCTACCCCCAAACTTGGTTGGCGGAGAGTTTGTATAAACCTCACTTCTGTGAGCTGTGTTCTTCCCCCCTCACCCAAAACTCAGCTGGGGATGATTCTCTCAGCACAGCTGGTGGTTTCGGCCTTTTGTGGATGCATACCTTTCCCTCAGCCTGAGATAATTGAACAATCTGCTCTTCTGCTTCCCTGTGCCCCCAAACCTAGAACCTTCCTCTTTGTCCATCTCTATGGCCTTGGGGAACCAACTCTCAAGGGGCTGTAGTCTGCAGTGGAAAAGAGGTGCACTCGGGAGCGCTTGGTAAGCCTTGGAGTTGTGTTATATTTCAAAGCCTTAAAGCACCTGTCCCTCGCAGGAACAGGTTCACTCCATAGGTCTCTGGCTGAGTCTCCTGGCATTGCACTCAAGATGCACCCAGGCGTGGAGGCATCTAGCAAAGTTTTGGCAAGTCAGCCAGGCCACCTGCAGGGTGCCGACCTGTGCCAGCCAAGGCAATGGGGAAGGAGTGCCTTATGGAAATATGAACTAACAGACTAATATATCTTCTCAGAAGAGCTTTGTCAGACACATCCCAGCATCATGACAGTCTGGATTTCTCCCTGCCACCCTCAACTGTGGCTTAAAGATGGAGGGGTCTGCCTCTCCCCTTCTTGTCCCACTGCAGACTTGATAGTAGGTACAGTGCCATCAGATTGTGAGGCCAAAATGGGAGAGAGCTGGGTTCAGCATCATCCAGCATCTCACCCATTTCCCTGCCTGGCCCAGCACCCATTGACTCCTTGGCAATGTGGGACATTCGCATGAGTCTCAGGGCTCAGGCAGCCAGGGAAGGACTGTTTTGATATAGGGTTTTTCTTCTGTGGGTAGAGGAAGGTGCAAGGCTTGCAGATCTGAAGCAGAGCTGGGAAGAATAACAGCTAGGAATGGTCTGGTGTAGCAGTGTGCAGGCCAATGGGGATCCTCCGCTGGCTTGGCCACTCACAGCTCTGCATTCCACTTGTCCCTCCCCTGTTCACCCAGGACTGGCCAGATGTCACGGGACCGTCATTGGCCGATTGGCTTGCCTCTCGCCTTGCCCTCCACGGAGGGAGGGCATAAAGGACCCAGGCGAGAGGGGGGGAAGGGCCAGTCTTGCCACGTTGTCCACTACACATCTTGTTATCCGTTTTTCCCTCCGTGAGGGAGAATAAAGGGCGCTGATATAACGCAACTAGTACGTCTGTCTTTACCTGCAAGCAGCAGCCACCGCCCGGCCCAGGATCGGAGCTCCCAAAGTAAGGAGCTACTGAGGGCTGGATTCGGTGGCCTGGAGGAGCCCATAGAGGAAACAGAAAAGCTACAGTCTGGCACTGCAAATTAGGAGGTGAACCCTTCCCCCTGATCAGCTGATTGCTTTTCCCAGCAAAACCTGCCAAGCTGAAGTCTGTTCTTTCTCTGCCTGCCCTGTACAAGAAGAAACTAAAGGAAGATCCCTCAGCCTACTGATGCCTCAAATGGTCTGGTTTGGGGTGAAGTTGTATTGTTCCAGGGCCACTTCACACAGGGCGGCTCTTCTGATGGACAGCATCTTCCCAGGACCAGCAAGGCTTGGTGATGGTGGTGCCTCAGACTGGGCTGATCCCTCCTCTGGCCACACATCTGACAGGTCCTGCAAGAGCAGCAGTCATGGGGCTGGGACACAGCACAAAATTAATGTGGAGTTGTATATGCTCTGGAGATGCTGTCGTATGAAGGAAGATATTTTGGCTTTATTTATCGGTTTGGGGGTAAGAAGCCTGCTCAAGGAATAAACACACACAACCCCCCCGGGAGGGTGTGTGTGTGTGTTTGTGATAGTTTCTGTGCAGAGCACAGAGGATATGAGCTGCAATGGGTCAGAACAGTGTTTTCTGGGACTTTCTCTCTGCCCCATCCATTGTCACGGTGAGGTCAATGTGCTGGATCTCAGGTGACCCAAGTTTATCAGGTCCTTACTTTGGTACCAGCTGCAGGGGCAGGTGGGACCAAGACTGTCTGCAGGCACTGTGTGGACTAGAAAAGCTAATGTTGGGAGTCCACAGAGAATAGAGGTCTGAGAATTCGTTGGGTACATCTTGTGGACCAAGAGTTGCTTTTCAGCGATGAGAGCTGAAAGAAGGGGCAAACATGAGAAACTTGTGAAGCTGCCCTCCAGGTACAAGCCACTGTGCTGGGAGTGCAGGGTCTGGCTTCCCCACACCAGTCTGATGCAAGGTCCAGTTTAGAGGTTGAATCTCGTATCTCTTGAGTCCTGGCATTGAACTGAAGCAACTGTGGGGTACAGGAGAAGGAGGTTGTATCTGGGTGTGCAGCAGGCTCGCCTTTGCTGAACATGACTAGGAGCTGCCTCCTGTGTCTCTCTCCTTGCTCTGCACGTGTTGATAACACTGGCCAGGCCATGCTGTGGCCACCCGTTCCCACATCCTCCATTGTGGAATAAAGTCTAGTGGTTCTTTTCCACATCAGCTCTGGCTGCCATGTTTAATCATCCTGGGTTTGTTAAGTAGTGCTGCTGAATGCCATGTTTCCAGCCATAGCCACTAAACACAACAAAATGAACAGCTTTGAGCTCTCTCAGCACAGCTAGCACAACAAACCTTTAGTCAGAAGTAACTCACAGAAGAGTGTTACCTATGAGAGTGGTATTTTGAGTCCTTTGTCTCCCTGTGCCCTCAGTTTGTGGCTGGGTCAGCTGGTGTCTTAAGTTACCCCTTCACTTGGGTTGAGTGGGCACAAGGTAACAGCAGCACAACAAGCATAATGCAAAGGGTCTTTTCCACTGCAAGGACCAAACCACAGTGAAATTATTTCCTTTTCCCAGCTGGAGCTTGTTTTATGCTGACTCATACATGGCATTAGTTTCTCTTCAGATTTAGCCCTCTCGCAAGTCTGTCTCCAAAACTGGAGGAAGGTGTTCACCATGCCAGGACCACTGGGTCTGCTGTATCCAAACACAAATCATGACATGATAGTCGTTGGTGTTAGGTAGGAAGACCTTTCATTCCAAAGTCCATGGTTTCTTGAAATCAATCAGCTTTCAGATTTGTGAAATCCCTGGGCACTTACATGTGGCCAGAGTGCTGTGTTTCACCCTGGCAAGAGCTGCCATGCAGCCGTTGGTGGCTGGCAGTAATCCCATGGGTGGTTTGGACTATTCAGTCTTCCATGTCCCTGATGAAACAGGAGGGTATTGCTGGAGGCAGCCTTGATCTGGCCTGGAGGCTGGACTGGTTGGGACCTGAGAGGACTGGTTTGACTGTGCTTTTGCTTTCAGATAGCTGTGCATCAACAAGTTATCAGAGATGCTTCCAGCCTCTCAGTGTATGTTCAGCTCCATGATGTGGTAGAAACCAGGTCCTTTTCCCACACCCCATAGCCTGTCCCAACCTGTTCCTGTTGATTCCCCCAAGGCTCACTGTTCATTATTTACAGCTAGGGAAATGTCTGGAGAAGCTCCAGGGACATTGTCATTTTTGGGCTTCAAAGTTGGCCCTTTCTAGATCTAGTAATGGCTATAAGAGGGGTTTCAAATACAAAATACAAACCTGATCCATGAGCTTTCCAGGACTGTCGTGGGTTTACCCAGGAAGGGTCAGTCTCATAAGTGACTTATGGTGCAGGAAGCAGTGCACCTTGCTTCCTGGGAAACAGAGCCAGTGACTAGCTAGTTTTGAGTATTGATGGGTGTATAATCCAATTAAAAGTTGTTCCGCCTCCAGGGAAAAAACCATATTTAAGAGAGATGCACCTGAGAAAAAACCCTCTTTCCCGTCCTGTTGCTGCCAGAGAAGCAAGTCCTGTGCTTCTCTCTCTGGTAAGGCTGGGCCCTTGCCCTTCTCCCCCCCTCCCCCCTCCTCAGAGCGGGGAGGGGGGGAGGTTTGGAAGGGTGTTTGCAGCAGCAGTGCAGCTGAACGTGGGGGAGGACCCGGCCTGCGATCTCCGGCTGCTGGGCAAAACATTTTAACTACAGCGGGCAGAGCCGGGCCGGCTCCCTCCAGGCCGGGTCAACTTCGCAGAGCCGGGCCCTTGCTCTGAGCCGGGCAGAGGCCGGGCCGGCTCCCTCCAGGCCGGGCCAGCTTCACAGAGCGAGGCTAATAAAACTCTTAACTGCTTCTGCAGCCC
>VZTJ01002357.1:4044-15297 GCA_013397795.1 Orthonyx spaldingii | reverse complement strand
TCATAACCCACCATAGTAGCTGTGGGAAAGCTACTGGTGTGGGAGGGACTTTCCACAACAAGCAGAAATCTTTTTCTCCTGGGCGGCTGCTAGTTGTGAGCCTGAAAAGCATAAGAACTGTATTTCTTGTGGAGGAGTCAACATGGTAAAACAGGAGAAAACTCCTCTCCTTAAATGAACTGAGGAAAGACTAATTTAGAAGTGGTAAACTGACTGAAAGTTGAAGTGTTGTTTTTTTGTATTGTCATTGGGAAAAAATGGTGAGAGGAGCAAAGGTGTTCTGAAAGTTTTGTGCTGGTTCTTAATTTTTTTTCCCTTCCTTTTAGGTCTGTTAATAAACTTTCTTTATATTCTTTAAAGTTTGAGCCTGCTTTACCTACTCCTAATCCTTATCTCACAGCAAAATTGAATAAAACTTGGTAGGTGTGCTGGCGTTTAGCCAGAAACTCAGGTGAACGAACTCAAACCACTACACCATGTTAAACGGGTCTGAACTTCATTTCCGTTCGCTTATAGGAGTAGTGGTATTCTTTGCCTGTCTTCCAGTTGATGCCATCAGCATAGCTCCCGTGTGCGCCCCTCCAGTACATCCCATTCAGGTTGGAGTAATGGCAGTCATTGTACCACCATGCTCCCTTGTATTCTGTAGCACAGTTAAAGGAGCTCATGTCATTGTCGTGATCTGTTGTTGAAAATGGCATGTCCCTGTGGTACGATAAAGAGTCTCCTGCAGAAAGCACACATTCACAGTTACTGCAGTAGGGATCACAAACAGGACCCTGATGTGCCTGTGCACCCCTGCTGGGCACCAGTGGCTCTTGCCAGGTGCAAGGTAGATTGTGTAAACGCTGCTGTTCTCTTTCCCAGGTTTCCTCCTTGTCTTGGACAAAAGACCCATCCTGCACTCTGCTAAAACACATGGAGAATTTATCTATGCCTGTGAATCACATGGGCCAGGTGTCACTTCTCTTGCAATGCTCAGGTTCTCTGCAGACACACTGAGATCTGAATTCTCAGACAGGGTTGCAGTGTACAAAACCACATCAACCCAGAGCACTGCTCTCTCAGATGTTGGTTTCACTCATTCCTGAATGAGGGATATTGAATTTTGAAGAAGATTCAGTTTAATTTTTAAAAAACCCAAAACACTAGGTATTAAGAGGATGGAGTTCTGATGCTGCAAGTGTTGAACAGCACCCCAGTCCTGGAAATGCCAGACTTCATGGGCAAATATCTCTTGCCAGTGTAACCAAAAGCAGAACTTGGCCTGGCTGCTGCAGAGCTATTGGGAAGGTCAATTAGATTGGGTGCTGCTCAGGATCAGGCTCATTTGCTGTTAAACCATATGGCTGGGCTTGTAGGTAAAGCTCTGAGTCACACTTCTTTGGGTGAAGGGTGTCCCTCTCTGTCCCTGTACCCAGAGGTCACTCAGTACCTGAGGTACCATGGCCAGTTTTAAAAAAGTTACCCAAACTGTAGCTGATACAAGGAGTTTGCATGATACATCTCTGCATAGAAGCTGAACACTTCTGAAATGCTCTAGGAAACAGACTTTCCCAGTGAGCTGCCTCAAACTTACCAGCATTTCCACCAAGGAAGTCTCCTAGAAGCAGTCTGTATTTCTCTGACTCTCCTAAAACTCTGAATGAAGCATACTTGGCAAAATAGTAGTTGTTCTCAAAGTCTCTCAGGTCAATGCGGAGTTCACAGGGTCCTAGAAGAGAAGGTGGACAACAGTGGTGCAGGGCAGATGGTGGGTATGCTACTAGATTTTAGGGTGGAGGGTTTAAGGAGCTGACAGCTAACTTGAGAGTAGCTTCCACTACTTTAGAGATTTTGATTTATTTAAAATTCCTGCAGAGCCTCCTATACCTTTGATAGTTTTCTAGAGAAGCACCTTTCCAGATACGATGTTGGGTGGTCATGGGCACCGAAAGCTACATGCCCAGGAGTCCTGGACACAGCTGGACACTCCAAGGCTGTGTGTGGACAAGACGATGCTGTCACAACCAGTCCAAGTAGGAAGAGGTGTTGCCCTGTCTCCAGGGTAGGTCATGCAGCCAGCTCATTCTCTTCCCTGACTTCTAGTTTTGCTTTTTTTTAGAGTGCAATTTCCTGTATGCAGTGGGCTGCAAGAGCCTGCGTCCTGTTTGGGATTAACAGTGGGGGCCTCAGATGGATATTAGAAGCTCAGAGGTCTGCAATGACCAAGGTGGTACAGGGATTGAACTCTCATGGCCCCAGCCCGGGATGGAGGCAGACCTTACCCAAAGAGGTGAGGAAGTGGATGTTGTCATTCCCCATCCAGAACTCTGTCAGCTGGTTGCCAAAGCCTCGTTTGTATGAATCCCAATCTCGCAAGAAGTTCACTGACCCATCCCAGCGCCTCTGAAAAACCTGAAAGAGACCCTCAGCCCCCCCAGCCCATCCCTCACTCAAAAGCATCCTGGGGGACATGCCCACAATGGTAAATGCTCCCCCTGCATCAGGACACTCCACTTTTTGTCTGGAGAGCAAACCCCACAAGAATCCGTCACTCAAGGATCTCCTCCATATGCCCTTGGAAATGAGGAGGAAATGATTTGCTGATTTGAGCAGGAGGTGGGTCTGTGGCACTCAGCCAGCTTCCAGAGACAAGTCCTGGGGGCATCCCCTGCATCCAGAGGGATTCACTCTGGCTTGTGGACGTGAACCTCAGGTGTTCTCAGCTGTGTGTTTTCCTCCCTTTTGTTTCTATTTTTGGTTATTCTTTGCAGCCTTAACAAAAATCACTATAGCAACATATAAACCTTTCTGTCCTCATTCTACTCACAATCCATCCCCCACCATCCGTGTCCATGTCGCAGAAGACAGTGGTGGCATTGCAGCCTTGGGGGTAGATGGTGTACCAGCCACTCAAAATCTTCCCTTCGGCCAACAGTTCTTGACAGTTCCGGGGTTCTGTGCAAATCAAAGACATCAAGTGGAAAGAGTTACAATGTATTCACTAATCCAGGGAGCACATCAGCCTTGAGCCTTTGAGCCCTTCAGCATCCAGCTGACTCTTTGTACTGCAGGACCTTAATATGGAGCTGCTGGGAACCAAACCCTACTATGGCTTCTGAGTCCGTATGTTGCAGGGGAAGTGTGCACCTTCTAAGAAAGAGATGGTCTAAGGTGCTGAGACTTCTCTCATCTGCAATGACTTTTGGGGGTCTGGATGATGGAGCTTCTCTGAAAAGGATGACAAACTCATGATCCAGGAATTTATCCCAGCTCCAGAATGTATGGTGGGCACAGAGAGTGTGTGGGTAGTTGACAGCAAAGGAGTAGTGACACAGAGAAACAGCTCCCTGTGATGCAGTGAAGAGTGTTCAGATCATCCTCTGTGGATTGAATCAGAATCACCCACTGGTTTGTGTTGGAAGGAACCTTAAAACTCATCTCATTCCAACCCTTGCCATGGGTAGGGACACCTTCCAACAGACCAAGCTCCATCCAAACCTGGCCTTGAACACTTGCAGGGATGGGCAGCCACAGCTTCTCTGGCCAACCTGTGCCAGGGTCTTACCACCTTCTGAGTAAAGAATCTCCTCCTAATATCTAATCTAAATCTCTCCTCTTTTAGCTGTAAATCGTTCCCCATTGTCCTGTCACTGGCCATGTACAAAGTCACTCTCCAGCTTTTTTATAAACACTCTTTAAGTACTGGAAGGCCACACTGAGTCTCCCCAAGACACACAATGCTTTTGAATATGTATATTTATATATATGTATACATATATATATACATGTTATGTATAGTTTTTTTCCTCCCCAAAACCATGCCTGCTGACAGAAGTTCAGATTCACAGGTAACTGAATGGTCCCTATCAGACATCCCAGCCTACAGCTGCATCAGTAACTGTTGTAGGGAAGGCCTGGAGAGATGATCAGAGATGGTGGTGCTGGTGTGGATGTCCCAGTGTGCTGTGTGTGATACATAGATACACAGCTGTACCAGGCTGTCTTGTGACCTCCTTAGCAGATGGATGGTCCTGGGCTTGGCCTTTTCCTTATTAGTCAAAATATTTTACATGCCTAGAGAAGTGTCTGGGTCTGGGGCAGCAAGGGACCAGTTCAGTGGCATCCCAGTCCGTCAAGTGTTACAGCAGCTTTGATCTGCCTGAGCCTTTGCATGTTATTGTGGCCCTACAGCACCCAATTGTAGACTGAGCAGGTTGTAGCTCTCCTTTGACTTTAGCTCATGGAAACTGATGGGGCAGCTGAAACTTGTTTCTTTTATTTTTCTTCTTTTCTTCCAGTGATAATCTGAGCACTATCACACAGATGAACTCCATAAGTACTAAAGGTGCCACTGCAAGTGTGGGGGTATAACTGCCTTTGAAGTAGCCACGTGTCCATACAGCTGTTTCTAGTGGTTTCATCTTAGAAATCAGGACATTGAGTCTCTGAAAAACTCAGATAGACCTCCTCCAGGATACACAGAGGACAGGACATCTAAGTAGTGCACAGAAGACATGACTTTCCCAGCATGGCTGGAGTAGAGAGTAGACCCACAGAAGCTGCATGTGTCTGTGAGAAGCAAAGACAACAGTGAATTTCCTTACTCGATCCTTCAATGTCACTCTGAATTTGTTTTCATTCCTGTCCTGTCCTGACTTCTGCTGCAGGTAGTCCACCACCATCCGTTCTGCAAAGCTGACCAGTGTCATGAAGACCTAGGATGAAACTCACCCCATATTTCTGGAAATCCAGGCTCTCCTTTTGTTCCTGTTGGACAAACAACACCATCAATTGCTCTCCACCTTCCACATCCAGCACTCCCCTTCCCCAGTACTTGACATTTGCCAAGACAAATCCTGCTGCACTGGAGAGTTGTGATGTTACAGGAAGTGCTTGGCTTATCTGCACCAAGCAGATGAAAGGCATAGAGAAACCAGGCAGGAAGAGCTACTCTATATAAGCTCTGTCCTGACTGCTACCAAGTCTACCAGAGGAAACCAACCAGCCCATCTGCACAGACCCAGGAAAGCACAGAGGGGCAAGTGGGAACCCAAGTCACAAACTCCTGTAACTACAGCAATGACACCCAGCAGCTTCAGACACTGGGAAGAGCTCTTCAGGTTGTATATATATACACACACAAGGAGCAGCAGCCTTGCTTCTCTTGACCTGTTGGACCTGGCATGATCTATTTCCCACTAGCATCTGTTTTAGGGCTTAGAGGTCCAAATGGTGAGACTGACACAAGACGTAATCTCTGTTGGACCTGGCTGCTCTGCCTGCTGCTGCCCAGCCCGTGGAGCTGAGTACCAACGGTTTGTGCCAGTGAGTCCCACTGGGCTGGGACATGTGGGATAGGAGTGGGTGAGTGTGGGAAACAGGAAGAAACACACATTGGGAAGGCGGAGTCACAAGTCCCGTGAGAGAAATGACTGCTGTTGGCATAGGGCTTTAGCCAGAGGTTTGGGAGCAGCAGTGACAACTGGAGCACTAGAACCATCTGCGGTATTGGACCCAGTGATTACCAGCCAAACTCTAGAGAGGGAAGCCACAGTGCAGACAGTGCTCAGTGGTGGATGCCTGTGGCCCTAGCATGCAGGATGATGGCACAAGGGAAAAAACCCATGTTTCCCTACTACCTTATTGCCAGTGCTGGCAGAGACATGTTGCTCTGGCACCAGCAGCAACTGAATTTCATTTGAGCCTCTGCATTTTGCCGTAGCATGGGAATATTACAGCTCTGCCCAAATCTGGCTGGTCCTTCGGCCCAGTGGTTTCTGCAGCTGATAGTGCCAGGCGGCAGCACCAGCTGCCTGAGCTGACGGCAGCACCTGTTGCTGAACATCTGGTTTGGGAGCGGGACTACCCACAGCACGTGGGCCAGGGCAGAGCCTATGATGAGGTATAACTGTCACCAAACAGCTCCATCCAGTCTCTATAACTGCTCCCATCTGGTGTGTTGTACCAGAACAGCGCAGGGTGGAAGTTTACAAAGTAGCTCACATGATGAATTCAGAACAGCATGATTTACCTTTCAGTCCTGGGAAACCAGGCTCTCCAGCTGCTCCTGCAACACAAGAGGAAAACGCTCATCACAGACTACTCAATGCAAATGAATTACTATAGCTCCTCAAGTGGCTGCTCCAGCCCCTCCATATGTCCCAAATGTACAGGAGAGGCTGTCAAGAGGTACAAAGCTACAGTGCTCGGCTGAGTGTCCCAGGTGGTGCTGTTGGCCCAGCCTGGTGGCCCTCTTGATCAGCAGTATCTCTCAGGAACAGCAAGGAAGAGCAGGATACAGAGGAGGGAGAACTGCTCCATCTCCTGGGATGTATGGGGGATTCATGGGGGTTTTCTGTTTACAGTCAGGCACTTGTGAGATTTCAATCAATAGCTGCTTTTTCAGTGGGTTTGTCCGTCTCCTGCTGGAGTCTCAGTTCAAGTCTTGGGTAGTTTTGGCCAGGAAATATCTTCATATTCAGCATGTAAAAGGGGTGTCCTCCCTGCTAGTCAGTGCACTGCTGCTCAGTTACTATGGTTCCCTTGTGCTGGGAGCTGGATTCTTTAGAAGAGACATTTTTCAAATGATATGAATAGAGGCTTGTTTGTAGGGTATTTTAGGGGAAAACCCTCCCAGCCAAAGCCTTGGCTCTGGCCAAGCCCTGGCCCTGGCTAACTGGGAAGCGTGCCATCAGATTCAGGTGTTTCTGTGCTAAAAATATAATCAAGTCACTTTGACTTGCTAATTTGGGCCTATAAACACTGGATGCCCTTTCAGGGTGAATTCAGAGAGACTTCACCTATGGGTTGACACACCACGCAGGATTTCCCCAATTGCTGGGAAGGGTTCTCCAGGTCCTCTCTACAAAATGGGGCTCCTCAGTAACTGCGGACTCTGGATGATGGTAAAGTATTTAGGCAGTTAGTGATGCATCTTTCTCAATCACTATCCTGTGTCTCACATAGTAATGATTAGGTGCATTACCTTGCTTATTTTTGCTTGTTGCCAAAGCCAAGCACGTAGTTTTATTGAATGTATCATTTTACTTTTGTATTACCTTTATATTCATAATAAAATAAGACCATTCTTTCCATTAGTGTCTGTGTCCTTTAAATCGCTCCTGTCAATTGGCAGAACAAGCACTCAGCATAGTGCCTCTGCATCAGGCCTCTGGGCTGAAGCTCCACAGAGCTCCAAAGCTCCTCAGAGCTGGGGAGCACTTGGGCAGGCTTGTTGTGCTGAAGGCAGGTTAGGATAGGAGTGGGGAATGGGGAGAGGTCTGATTTTAGAGGGTTGGTAAGGGTCAGTGGGAAATTTTGAGAAGAGTGGTATCTTCCTCAGTGTTGTGGTCCCACTCAAGGACATTGTTTCTAGTGCTCACTCTATGCAAGAGCCATACCCCCAGATCAGGCTTTTCCTATGCTACTTCAGTGTCGTTTCTTAGCTTATGGGCAGCCCTGTAGTTCATCTCTGTAGACCCAGTCTCCCAATGCACGTCCTGAGCTTGGGGGCATTTACGGATTAGAGCTGCATATGTTACGCATTACCTTTTACACCAGGTGGTCCTGCTTTCCCAGGGAATCCCTGGTCTCCCATTTCTCCTGCAAAGAAAGACTCCTTTTTACCTGCAGGTTACAAACTGACCAGAGGGGGGAAGTCACAGAAGCCTGGGCAGCTGGGCCTTGGCTTTCACAGAAACAAGGGAGTGGAGTTTTCTTAATTAGATTCAGTCTTGTAACATAGTTTACTCTTTTACCTTACTCCTTTTTTTTCTATTGAAGCCTCACTACACTGGTACTGCCATTTTAAGTCTTAATTTGCAGTTCACATATGAATTTTTATGAGCTTTGTACATTGTGGAGCCAGTCCATGGATTTTGCTGTGGTGGATCAGCTTGCTCAGCTGATGTGATTCACCTTCTCTGTGAGTTGGCTATGAAAACTCTGAAGGACCCCCATCTCCCTTGCTTCCTGGGATAGGGGTTGCCAGTACATTTCCCAAACTGTTCCCCAGAAAAGAGGCAGAAGCATCTCAGCCTCCCTCCCACTCAGACTGTTCAATACAGACCCAGAAAATAAATGGATGATTTTCTGTAGAAGAAACAAATGAGACACTTCACACCCCAGGATCACTTCAGACTTGTGACAGGACTCAAGGAAGAAACAGGTGTACCAGCAGATGTCTAATTGGGGTGTTTCCCACTCCAGTTCTCCAGTTCCTCACAGTAGCCAGTGCCAGGCGAGCCACTGCTCCAGCCTCAGCTTGCTTCCCCTACCCAAAGCAACAAAACCATCTCATATCACAGTGGTCATCACTGGCTTTGGGGGCCTCACCTTTTGTTCCTGGGAGACCTGGTTCCCCTTTTGGGCCAGAGACACCTGGGATCCCTGGACATCCTTGAAGAATGGCGAGTCGGTCAGCATCACCCAGTCCCACTATTCTCACCTCTGAGAAATGAAGACAGTCTTTGTGGAGATTATTAGGGCTCTGAAATGTCTTGGAGAGGAAACTGAATCCTTTGAAGCTGAGGAACAGCGCAATCAAAAGCAATGAGTATGGAAGTCTGGGGGTGTTGTATGGATTGACAGATGACATCGAGGATCTCACATATTAGAGAAGCCAGACTCTGCATCTCTCTGGCTTCAGGGGAGTTCAGTGGGAGATGAAGCTGATATACATGACATTGCATGCATGACAAATATACTGTAGCTTAATAAAACAAAAGCTGAGAGGTGCCCCAATGGGGTATTGACAGCAGAGTAAGTGACACTGATGGATCTGTGGACAGTAAGGGTAAGGGTTCTTCTGAATTTCCTGATGGCAGGCCTGTTTGAAACTGCCCCATGGCCTTCCTGAGGAATACAGGCAGAACACAGTGCTGTGCAGCATCCCCAGATAGATCCTTTATATTGCTCCGTATCCTTTGGTAACTGCACCAAGGCCCTACTAAAAAAAAACCCCAACGGGGAAAAACCTCAACAGAGACTGTCTGTTCCTAGAGATGCCACTGGTGAGGGAACGATGCTACATTACTAGTTGGAGCCAGCAGCTTGCTTAAGTGGCTAAGTGGCTGCTGAGACTTCAGCCTCCTTCTCGCTCTCCTCCCACTTGCAGCTGAATTTTAAAAAGCATAGAAGGAAAAAAATCATATACTACTTCTCCCCCTCTCCACTCCCTCCCCAAGCTCCTTCTCTTATCAGGGGAGATGAAACAGGCTGTCTTAGTGAGATGGCAGTAAGATTTGTGCTCTACTCACCTGAGCAGGTGTCCTCAGCATCACAAATAGTCACTCTTAGGCTAAGCAGTACCAGGAGGGGTGGGCCTGCCCTCCCCATGGCCAGCACTGCTCTCTGCATAGCTCCCCTCAGCCACCTCCCGGGTGCTGTGATTAGCACTGACCCATCCAAGCATTTTATATGTAACAAACAGCCTCAGTATAAGCTCCACCTCTGCCCTTGCCCACTGGCTGCTCTCAGGGCTGGGGCCTGGCTGGGTCTCAAGCTGTTTTGCAGATAAGCCACGTTCAAAAAGTCTGATGTGAAGTTCTTGCCTGGCTGCCCCAGCCTGCCTCACCTCTGTCTTCTGCAAATTTTGGACGCTTTTCCTTTCTCATATTGTGTTTCTAGAGAAAATGAACCAGCAAAACCACATTTACCTAAGCGTAGACAGCTCCCCTCATCCTACCTGCTAATAGCCCTTTATGAATAAGAACAGAACTTATGGTGTAGATAGGGAAACTGAGGCACTGGGAGTCAAAAACCCAAGGTCAGCTGAGGCCAGTGGCAGAGGCTCACACTCCAGTGCTCTTCCTGCCTGGCAGCTCAGCACCACTTTTCAGCCCTTCAGGCTTCCATTTGTACACGATTCATGAATGACGGAGTTCAAACTCAGGCAAGGGTAGGTAGACAGAGCATGTCTGATTCACCCCCTGCCCAACTGTTCATTGTACTAGTGAGCAGGATTTCTGGTTTCTTTCCTGTTGCTGCACTTTGCTCATTTGTGGCAGCGTTACTAGAGGTTCAATCTGTTTCGTCAAGTCTGAACCCCATCTTACTTTCAGACCCAGAGCCTGTAAAGTTTATAAATTTTAGTAGAGGGCAAAACTTAAGTTCTTCCTCCTCATTCTTACACCCCAGTTCAGAGGAGACTGACATCTTGGAGCCTTTTCCCTAGGATACCAGAGGCAGAAGAAGGCTTGAGCTCCCCCTCAAGCACTCACTTCTATCATAAGGTGACTCTAACCGCCCAACTTGACAGTTTAATGTTACGCAAATGGAAGAAGGTGAGGGAGAAGTATTTCATTGTCACTTAAATTCTGTGTCCCCATATAACCCAGATACACACACACTCATACGTATATTCTTATTCATATATATATAATAATATAAAATAAACACACAGTAGATGTTGCAGTCATTTTATTTCCTAAGAAACAATTTTTGCAGGGAAATGCACACCTTACTTTCCTTCTCCCATCTGGAAAAATTGCAGGAAAATCAGAGGAATTGTGACAAGATGGGCTGCATTCAAGTTTGGGTTTTGCTTTACATGGGAAAAAACATCTCACTTGGGGCAACTGCTGTGCTGCAGTTCTTGGGGCAAAATGAGATCAGTTCCTTTCTTCCTCCAGAAGGAAGCCTCCCAGAAGGAAAAAGGATTGGCAGGTGCTAGGGAGAGACAGATCTGTGCAGGGCAGCTCTAGCATGACTAGGAACTGTACACCTCTGTCTTCTAACCTGCACAGCCTGTGCTGCCCATCTGCAATGGACTGGTGTCTGGACCATGGGGCAGGTGGAGGTGACGTAGAGCCAGCCCCTCATGCTGAGAAGCCTTTTCCTGCCCAGTGCCTCTGCACTCTTTGTGGAAACAGCTGCAATACCCTGTTCCAACTGGTACTGCCAGCAGCATCCAAAAGCTACTGCCTTCATCTGTTTCCCTTGGTAAATTACTCCAAAAAGCAAAGGTTACAGTCTCTCTCGGACTCCAGGACAGAGCAGTCCTGACAGGGAAAAAAAAAGGTTTGCCCAGCTTTTTCCAGGTACTCCATGTTACGATCCGGTTTTAATCCCAGAGGAGCAGAGAAAGCTAGGTGTCTGTGTATGAAATGGAAAGAACTTTGAAGGTTCAAAATATGCCCAAAAAAATGCAATTAAAACCAAATTAAGTTAGATGTTCATGCCAAAAAATGGATATATTTTATTTAATAGTAAATGATGTAAAGAGAAAGAAAGAAAAAGAGGGAGGGAGGGAGGCAGGCAGGAAGGAAG
>VZTJ01002356.1:169001-364418 GCA_013397795.1 Orthonyx spaldingii | reverse complement strand
GAAGGAAAGAAGGAAGGAAAGTAGAATGCAGGTTTTAAAGTGCTGTCAGGGCTGGATATGCAGTGATTTCTTTCTCAGCCTTGGACTAGGAATATGCATGAGCAAGTAATGAGACATTTAGGAGCCCAAATCAGTGTTCTCACTTAGCAACTTCCTTCTTCCCACACCTCAGAACACTCTAACCAGTCCTTCCCTCTTTATAATCCACCTCCAGCATCTAAGCAACATAAAAGCATCCCAAATGGAAGTGCTTTCCCCAGGAGTCCATCTAATAGAGGCATCTGGGAGATGTAGGGAGAGCTGGACGGCAGAAGCAAGCCTGTGCCCCAATTACAGTCCCTGCCCATCTGTTTTGTTATTGCTGACACTGGGATCTCTCTCTTGTTCTGCTTTCCACTGCCCCAGCCAGGCAGAAATCTAAGCAGAAGATGCAATCTCCCCTGCCAATCTTGTGCCCACAGACTAAGTCACAGTAGCCCTGGGACTTGAGGTGTTAAACTGTAAGTATTTTAAGAATAAGTATCTTGATTGGGAGGGTAAGAGAAAGACACAAAATCCTTTAAGGTGGTTGACGTGGTACAGATTTTCACTACAACAGCAATGAGTGCATTTCTAACACAAAAAAACCCTACCTTCTGCCATATTTCAGACCCCTACACCAAATCATGACATGGATAACTGAAGTTTTTTCAATTCATCATTTGCAATTTGTTCTAACCTGGGCAAAGCTCTATGGGTGCATGGTGTGCTGTGTTTTTATCCTCAATTCTACAGAGCTAATTAAGTTCAGGCAGGCAGTGGCATGGAACACACGTTTGGCAAAGCCACTGGGCAGCTGAAAACACATCCAAAATGGAGAGTGTTGGGCAGCCTTTGTATTTTGTAGAATTAAGAGTCATTCCTGCACTAAATAACTTATTAATAGACAGAGTGGCTGGAAACAGCATTCAAAGGTGTGTGTGACTGTGGCTTATGCCGAGTCAGAGAACTTTTTGATCAGTGCAAATTGCTACCTTCTACAGCTCCCTGTGTCTGCAAAGTTATCAAACGTGGGAGGATTATGCTCTGCGGTTACAGGTGACAGGAGGCTGCAGATTTCCCTCCCCCACCCTTACTTTCTGGAAGCTTCATGATTTGTAACTGCTAATGAGTAGGAAATCAGTAGCAGAAAATATTTTTGTTGTTACAGATATACTTGGATTTAAAAAAAAAAAGTTGCCACCGTGTCTCATCATGTCCTGGTTAAAGGATAAGTCTATGAAGAAAAAACTCTGCTGTGAGGATGAGGAGAAGCTGCGTCACAGGAGTCTATATTGTCTGTATCAGGGAAAAAAAATGTAGTCTGGCTTTTAACTAGTCACTGGAGAGATAGAGGTGACTCCTGTGAGGAAATTGAGGAAATAAGGTTTTTTGCTCTCCTTTTCTTCCACTTGTGCAAAGCTGTCACCTGTGTGCTGCCCTTCATGACTGTCCTCCTCTGGGGTTGGGCATGGATGTCATGCCTGTATCTATTCTTGAGTTTGTGTTTCACACAGAATTCTGTCAAGCAGAGAAAGCAGTCTTTCTACAAGAGGATGCTTTTTTGATAGAGATGTTCAAAAAAGCCAAAGGTTCCAGTGCCACCGTGTTCCAGTATCTACAGGATGGCTACAGAGAAAGTGGAGGCTCTCTTTTTACAGGGAGAGATGAGGGATAGTGGGTACAAGTTACTCCAGAGGATTCTGTTTGGAAATGATGAGAACTTTTCACAATGAGAACAACCAGCCACTGGAATAATCTCCCCAGGGAAGTGGTGAATTCCCCAGTGTTGAACACTTAAGTGCCTGGACAGGGTGCTGGGCCTTCTTGTCTAGACCGTGCCAAGAAAGGTTTGACCAGATGATCCTTGAGGTCTCTTCCAAGCTGATATCCTATGGTTTTATAGGTTTTATAAAATGTATTTTTATTTTGCCTTGTCTGCCAGACAGAAATCTGACTTGTTCCCTGTAGCTGCTGTCCAGGCCCTCATGGTCTGGTTGGGTCTAGGTCTTGGGGGAGTCCCTCACCAGACCTAAGATGTGCAGTATTGTGAGCTCACAGCTTTTACCTGTCTCCTCCTTCAGACTCTGTTCAGTTTCCCAAAGCCATTTTCTCCCTGGGCTGCCCTGTTTCTACTGCTGACTGAGCCAGGAGGCTTCATTTGCCAGCAGGATGGGATCCTGAGCCAGGAGCAGTACTGAACAGCCAGGGCACTGGCACAGACTTTCTGTTGCCAAAGCACCTTCCCTTCGAGGAAGTGATACTAGGAATATTTGCATTTTCCAGGTCTTGTTTTACAAAACCCCAAAGTAGCTTTAAAAGCAAAGATAGTCTTTTTGAGGACAGGGCTTGTCTTACGTTGCCTTATCGTTTTGCTTTTACTTCACCTCTTGCAAGGTGAATCCTTTTTGCCTGTCTTGTGGTAAAGTTGCTTGAACAGAGTGCAGCTCAGAAAGCCACTGTGGCCTGGTGCAGGGCATTCAAGGCTATGGTAAAAGATGCCCCTTTTCTACCTGCATGAGTTTGTCTTTGCAAGGGTCTTTGCTGTGGCTGCTGCTGTGGTGCTGGAGTTGAAATACCGAGCCCTGCCTGCCTTATCCTCTCCCTTCTGGATCTTTGAATCCCAGGAATTCTCCCTCTGCCAAACCTACCCGTTTCCACCACAGGAGCCAGAAGATCACTTTTTGGTGAGGGTTTGTGAAGTAACTGCATGTATAGCTTGTGTGAAGTCTTCCACCTCTTGTCTCAAATACATGAGGAAATACCACGTTTACCACTCTCGATTGTAGTGTCTTGCTGTTCAGGTGGAAACCCAAAAAGATATCCAGAAACTCCACAATTACCCCGGATGTGCCTGCCACATACTGCATTCTAAAAAGGTCAAACTGGAATGTATCAATATATCTGAAAAAATCAAGTTTCTGTTTTAAGGAAAACTAAAGGTGATGGGCAACAGGGTGGGGTTTAGATTGAATTGGATGGGAATGGAATGAACACTGTACTGTAAGCACACCCACAGTGTTCCCCAGTGTGCACTCAGTTATCTCTGTGTTCAAAGAACAGAAACTTGCTTTTTGCAGCAAAGCTATCATTTAGCACACACAGAAAAATAGAACATTATGAGTTTTAAGTTAATATTTGCTTGTTATCTTTCCTTTTTCTGCATTTATGGGATTAGTGATGGTTTGACTTCTCTTCCTTGCTGTCCCATTTCCCCACTCTCTATTTGAGCCGTTTTGACAATGTTTATACCTAACTGGATAAATGTACTCCCAGCTTTTGTTCCAATACACGTTCATATGCTGATTAAGTAGTTCTCTGACAGCATTATGTCTGGTTAAATACATATATTTCTAAATTTACTGCACCAAAATAGAAAGCACTAAATAGTGCTAAATGACTTTTTGAACCATTATCATTATATAAAAATACTGAGGTACAATTTTGAACTGCCTGCGAAATCCTTAGAAGACGTAAAGTTCTGTTGCTTTGTGAGACTTCTAAAATTTTAGACCAAATTCAATACCTGCACTGACATGTGACAATGATCTGGTGCACTAAAAACAATAAGCCTGCTTTTCTTTGCTCTGAAAGCTTTTGCAACAGGCAACATATAAATCCCTGTCTTTTGTCAGACCACTTTACTGTCTTAATGATGTTTGAACATAGCATACACTTAGTGAATTTAAAAAACACTCTTGAACTGAAGTCCTTCCTAATTTTCCTGAACTATGAAAATGAATGCAGTGAGTGAACTCGTTCTGTGGCAGCGACCTTGAGCTGTTGGCAAAGATCTGAAAGCATCACCTGATGCTCTTCACGCTAAGACCCGTTGTAACAGTGCCCCTCAAACCTTTACTGTAACATGAAGGTTTCATCCACTGTAAATCAGAACTGTTCACCTTGCTTAGTCTGGAGGGTGCAGTCCTTCATCCTCTGTCTCAGAAGCGAGGATGACCCGCTCAGTGATCCAAGTTCATACTCAATTAGCAGTTAAGGATTCCTAATTTAAATACCTCTAGGGAAAACATAAGCCTTTTAGAAGAGATACTTGGACAAGTTAAGCATGATTCATATTAGCAGCAATTTGTAAAAGCTGGGTCTCACTGAAGATTACATCTGTTGTTAAGTAGTGTTAAGTTGAATAGGCAGAGACTGTGGTCATTACGTGTATTATCTACACCCTGGGGGAGCTGTGTTGTTATGTGAGGGAAGTTCATGCTGTGCTACTGAATTTGGATGGAAAAATATTCCAAAAATATGGCAGTGTTTACACAGAGGGCCAGATTTTTGACAGTTTCCAAATCACACTTGAAGTGTTTTGTAGGAAATGCCATGGAGTCATTGGTTCTTCCTCTTCCAGGGGGTGGGGCCATGGATAATTTAAATAAAAACTGCAAAACCTGGGCCATACCTTAAATTAAACTAATTAGCTTGTAAAATTTTCTATGTTGAGGCATGGCAGTGGTTTCTAAAAGGACTTTTTTTTTTTTTTTTTTTTCCCTTTGTTTGAAAGNTTGAGGCATGGCAGTGGTTTCTAAAAGGACTTTTTTTTTTTTTTTTTTTGCACCTGTGCTTGAAAGAGCACATCTTTTGAAACCTGGAAATTGGTGTTGATGTGAAGCTTTAGGATCCGAGCCAAAGGCAGCTGTCTGAGTGGGTTCCAGGAAGGCAATCCTGCTGCCACAGTGCTTCACCTGCCTCCGTGGCTCATCTGCCTGCTGGAATGGTACCTGCAGGCAGGTGAACACGGGGGTGTTGCTGATCCGTGACACACCGAGCTGGGGACTGCTCTGTGGCAGGTTTTTGTCTTGTGAACTTCTGTGTCTTTTCCAGGTGCAGGTCCTATCTCCCACCTGTGCTGCAGGGCTGCACACTACCAAAGAAATAGAAAAAAAAAAAAAAAAAAAAAAAAGTGACCAGGACTGCCTCAGGCTCAGTACACCTACTACGCTTAGAAAATGCTTCCTTTTTGCCATTGGTCTCTTTTATTTAAGGAAAAAATAAAGTAGAACTAAGCAAAATTTGAGCCTTGAAAGCTTTCCATAGTATCTTGAAGTGTTATAGTGCTGATGTGTGGTTCATTGTTTTCCCTTGAACCAGAGGCCTCTGGAGTTTTTGCTGAGGAGCTACCACAGGCTCCCAGGGGTGATGGGATGTAGAGTTCCACTGGGAAGCTCACTGCAGCAGCATAGATGGAAAAGAAATATGAACTGTCTGAAACACAACTTCTAAGAGGTATTGCAATAACTTACACTTCCAAAAATCCTTTTTGGTTTTTTGCGTAATCTTTTTTTCTTCATCTCCCCACCTTTATATTTCTCAGTTTAGAAAAGTATCCACTCTCTTCCATGAAAAACAAAAACTTCCAAGAGAAAGGGTTAGTCTGATGTTTTCTTGTGAAGTTGCACAAGAAATTTTTCAGCCATCCACACTGCTAAAATTTCTAATTTCTTCTTTTCCTCCCTCTTCTAAAAATATGTTTTACTATTTGTTAATAAATGAAAAGGATCAATGTGAGGAATGATGCTGTAACAAAATAAAATTAGGTGAAGAAAACCACTTCCTTATTTTTCCGTATTTTCCCTTGTTATGTGTATATTATCCTGTGCTGTCCTTTATCAATATGAGCCTGTGCTGTGAAATTAAATCAATAACCACTGTGCCTAAATTGAACTCTGAGGGGTAAGAAAACCAACACCTCACACTATTGTTAATTTTCCTTTCATTTCTTATTTATTTCCCCTTGTCTTTGGGTAGTAATCTATGCTTGTTCTGAACGAGCACCACTGGATATAATACAATAGCACAGAAATTTTGTGATGCTGCACAGCTGCTTTGCACTCAGAAGGTACTGTTGGAAAGGTTGAAACAAGTTTAAGTGATTGAAAATTTGCATCTTTTTTCATCGAAAATTATAAACCCTGACTGTAACGTGATTTTGCTGTAAGGATGAAAGGTGTGGTTGTGGTGACTGTTTAAGAAAAAATTACATCAGACTTTCCTTACTTGTGTCCTTACCTTATTTTCCAGGGCATGGACAATTGCACAAATTTGGAAAGGAAAAGAAATACTGAGGCCCAGGGCATTTATACAGACTGTGGTGTCACAGGCGAGGTCTGAGGTGAGCAAGCTCTTGTGTGAATGTAGTGGCTTTGCCCAAGGATTGGTGAATTGCAGCTGCAGTTTGCAGAGAGGTTTCCCATGCCCAGGGTCTGCAGTGCCCATTCCAGTGTCCAGTCTCAGCAGGCATGAATGCCCAGCAGATCGGATGTGTCCTGGCTATGGTCTACCCTGCACACGCCAGCTTCTCTGCAGCCACATTGTCCTCCTTTTGCTACCCAGAGGGTTTTTTGCTCACAAAAACTTGAGACTTGCTTTGACAAAAATTCAGTTGGACAGAAACACATGTAAAACAAAACAAAAGTGTGGAAAACCTTATAAATTACTGTGTCTGCTGCATATTATGTTCCAAAACATTAAAGACTCCACAGGAACAAGAGTTCATTGCACACACCGTGGTATTTTGGGTTCTGGGGTTTTTTCATAGTCTTTTGTTATTTATTTCTGTGAGAAGTTACTCTGAAACTGACTAAAATGCATTATTAAGTAATGTCGAGTAACTGCTGTTTATGCATTGAATTTACAGACTGTTGTGATTGTTGTGTTTGTTTACCTCGTCTGTTAACACAGTTAACAAGTTAATAGTAATAAAAATAATCATCACTATGAGTTTACACTGTGCAGCAGCTGACTTTTTCTTTTTTTACTCCCTTCTCCCCCTTTTACTTGCCTTCCTGACCAGGAATTTACACCCATGAAGTTTCTGTTTCTGTTTGCAAACACTGCAGAATGAGCTGGATAGAAGGGAGGGTGCTGCCCTGGTCACGGATCTTATTGCAGGTGGGCCACCCCAGCAGGCAGCCAGCACTCGCTGTGCCCACTTCACCTCCTGCACTGACACTTATCCCTGGATCCTGTCCTGTTCCAGGCATGGCCACCTGCATATTAGGGCATTTTCATGCTGCTGCTGTGCTCCCTCTGTGCAGTGCAGCTGGTGCATGGGGGGCATGAAGGGAGTTCAATAATTGCGTGTCAGCGGGTAAGGTTCCAGTCTTGCTTTCAGTGAAGTGAGCTCCTGCTGTGTCCATCCAAAACTATATCTTTTTGGGCTTTTATTTATTGCCAGCAGGAAAGAGCAACAACAAAAAAAACCCCTAAACTGCAGCAGTCTGTGTCCCTGCATCTATTTGGTGCTAGACCTACCTGTGTGTATGACCTGGTGGTCAGGCACCCTATACCCTCCTAACCAGGGCATTAGAGATGTGCTTTGCCCAGCTTTGTGTCAGCCTTTCACCATACACTGAACCCTCAAAATAGGCTGAAACATACAAAACACTGAATTTGGGTAACTGGATTGAGGAGTGTCTGCATTTGCAGTTGCACTGATGCATCCACGGCACCCTCAAGTATGGTAAAAAACAGCAGGGAAGGATGGAGACAAACACGTCAGTGGCAGCAGAAATAGGGCACGTGTCTACAGCCCCCCTCCCTACACTGTCTCCACTTCAGTTTGAGTTTTTATTGTGACTTATGAGCCCCACACTGTAACAAAGGTTAAACTTTTTGAAAATCTCCAAGGACAGAGAACCTCCAGCCTCTCGGGGCACTTGCTTCAGTGGTGGACCAGCTTCATGGTGAACAACGTCTTTCTTTGCACCCATTTATAGCTGCCCTTGCTCCATTGCAGTCATTACCTCTCATTATTTCAGTGTGAAATGCAGAGAAATCTGGCTCCCTTATCTACAACCCCTAAAGGCAGCTGAAGGCAAAAATTGGCTCCCTTCAGCCTTCACTTCTCCAGACTGGAAACCCAGCTCCTTCTATCTCATGTTCACATTTAGTACACATGCTCTCAGATCTGGAATAATTATTTTCACATAATGTCTAATTTAAAATAATTGGCTAGTACTTAAAAATGCCTTCGTTTTTTCTTTTATTTTTTTAACTTGATTTGGTCACTTCCTTGAGTTCTTTTGTTCCTGAAGCCAAAGAGTGGCCTTACTCATTCAGGTCTATCCTCTAAGCAAACCTGAAATCTAACCAGCAGAAGAAATGTAAAGGCCATTTTCTGTGGTTAACTCATGTCCTCCTGCTGAGTCTAAGCTCAAAGAGGCTGAACTTAATGGGCAGAAGTCAAAGGCTCTGAGACCTTCCTTTTTCTCCCCTTCTTTTCCAGCTTTCTAAAGGCTTTCAAAGAATGCTGTTGCTGCCAGCCTCACTCCCTGCAGCCCTGCCTGGGAGTCCTGAAGCCTGACCATGACGATCTAGGAGCTTTGCTGATTCATCTGCTGCTCCTTGAGGAGCCTGACCTCAGCTCTTGGAGGATGCTCTCCTGGTGAGTCAGTGCACTGGTTTTAGGCACTCTGAACTCCTCCTGCTCTGTGTGCTTGCTGGCTACTGCACTGCTCCCAGATTCCTTTTCTCCTTGCCATAACTGCAAAACAGGATTTCACCTTCTCCTTTAGCTAATAAAGATGCTTAGAGATCTTTTAAAAGTTGACACCTTTATGCCTCATTTTTCATGTCTGGCAGCCTCTTATAGGGCCTCAGCTGTAGTCATTTGTTCAGTCTCACAGTCTAAGTAAAGGTGAGCATTTTTTTTCCTGTGTTGTTGCAGTTCTGTGCAATATTGATGGACACCATGAGATGTGAATTTGGCTGAACTTCATGGGTGTGCTTCTTGTCGTTTCTTTAGGCTAAGTGAAAAAAATGTGAGGCCGTGTAGGCAGTGAGAGCTGAAAGAGAAGTTGGTGTACAAGGCAGTAATTAATAGTTAGCCTGACAACCTCTAGCAAAAATAGAATCTTTATGGTCCAGTGGTCTTTCTAATGACTTGGTACAAGCACAAAAGCTGGGTCACTTGATATTGCTGTGTGGGCTTCAGGGCAGGAAGCATTCAGGGAGTGGAGAGAGGTAGCAGACTCAGCCAAAGTTCAGCTTTAAGAGGAAGCGGAGGCAGCAAAGCTCCAGGTGTCAGACTCAACAAAAGCAGGCCTGAAAACTGTAGCCAGACAACTTGCTTCTGTAGTAGTCCCTCAAACAACACCATTTTATGTACACTGTTTGCAAATACACATGGTTGTACCAAGGGAATGCTGAACTTCACGAATTTCTTCACAGGGTATTCTGGTAATGCATGTAATGGTTGCTAAATTTTCCAAACTGAGTCCAACACATTTCTCTTTCTTCAGTAATCTTGCAGTGCAACTTGCCTGTGAACTGAGCCAAAACTTTACCCCAAATGTTGTGAGGTTCTTATAAGAGCCAGGATGATGGAACTCATTGTTTTTCTTTGTGTGGAAAGGCTGTTGACAGTGGGGCCATGTGGGGCTCCAGCTGGTCTCCAGGATGAATAAGCTCACTGTCATGGTTTAGGAATGGTATTTCCCAATTTAGTGTTTCCACTGAAACACCCCAGACCACGTGCTGCCCACTTACTTCCAACTCACCTTCCCCTGAGGACGCAGAGGAGAATTGGGGCTATAAAAAGGTAAAAATCAAGGGCTGAGATAAGAACAATTCACCGGAAACAGCAATGACATAAGAAAGCAAGCAGTAACAAGAACAGTTCAAATAACAGGGTGTACCTGACAGGCAAACCATCCACAGGTGATTGCTGACCACATGGAATCTAGCACTACACCACCAAACACCCCTGAAAACCGGGAAATGCCACCACCCTCCATCCCCCTGCCATGGCATGAGGTGGTATGGAATAACCCCAGGGTCCTGGCCATGTCCCTCCTGGATGCTGCAAATGTTAACTCTGTCTTGCCTGGAACAAGGACACACACCTAGAGAGAAAACCTGTGTCCTGGTTCTTCACGGCCATGCAGCAGGCTGACCATAGTGGTTATATAATGAAATTTCCAGGGATTGATTTCTGCTCATAATGAAATTGTGAGTTGGATCTGGGCTTAAAGTCTAGCCACAGTGTGTGCCCCAAATGTATTCAGGTTTTGCACTCTATAAAGTGAAAAATTCCCAGCTTTAGGCATTAAATTTGGCATTTTCCTGTTGATATTTTCAATGCAAATGTATATATTTCCACTTTTGTCTGCTTTTTAAACCTGTCTCTTCATTTGACTATTGTCTTTTATCTGGAGCGCATAGAGAGCCTCTTCTGTTTTTCTGTTCTCTTTCTTTCAAGAGACATTCTGGCTTTTATTATGTTCATAAAAGTCTTAGAAGTGTTTCGTCTCTGAGAATTGCAAGTCATCAGGACAGCAGTAACTGGTCTAAGTATACTATTATTTATTATGGGTATCTTGTATAGGAGGATAGCAGGTACTCTGAGTCTGGACTGTAGTACAGTGAAATCAATAGGAAATGATCCTTAATTAATTGGGCTTCTGTTCCTAAAGTAATTCAGCACTTCCATTGAGAATTAACACATCAGTTTCTCTTGCTAAGTAAACATCACAATAAATAATATAAACTGTTGCTTTCAGAATGTTTTGTTTTCCTGCAACTCAAAAGGAGCTTTTGTTTAAAGTTTAAATTTTTTATGGAACTATGCCTCTGGGCATTTTAGACATAAGATGAATAAAAAATGATCTGGGGTTTTATTTAGAAAACCATTCCTGTGCATATATAGGCTTGTCATTTTGACATGAAATTTTCATACAAACTTTCAGCCCAAGGGACCAAGTGGAATCTTCAGATTTAACAATTTATAAGTGTTGTGCCACTCAGTGGATCTAAACAATATGTCCACACCAAACCATTCCCTTGCACTTTGAGTTTTTCATATTTACTGGGAGTTAGCACAGTGTGTCTTTACATCACTATCTGCAATATGCAATTAATCCAGCAAAACCAGGCAACTTCACAGACTGCTAAAAGCTACTAATTAATTCTAACTTCAAACATTCATAAAGACACACTCCATCTGACCATGATGAATCTAACAGCCAGAATTGCTGTTTGTCAGAGGAAAAACAACTTCCAAATTGTCACATCTCTTCAACAACGCAGTTCCTTCCCAAATTGTCAGTGCTGTGCTCTTTTCAGGCTGCCAGGTAGGAGTAAATGAGCTGGCTCATATACACAAACCCAGCCCGTTTCATGCTTGCATCCCAGCCCTCGAAAGCCAGCACGGTTGTGTAAGGATCTGTGCTCATACAGTATCCGAGATGCAGTTTGCTCTCACCTCCCTCCTTCATCCCATTCCTCCGGGTCCAGCTTTTTCGTTTGTGACAGCGTGCTTAGGTTGTGTGCGATGCCAGGGGCGGGAGAAGAGGCCCGGAGCGAAATCCCAGAGCTAACTTTGCACATCGGCTGCCACCCCATGAGCACCATCTAGCTGGCTCCTAACACAACAGCACTGCAGGCTGGCCAGGGCCAGCCACTGAAACCCATTGGAGCAAGTTTGCCATGCTGCAGCCTGGTGAGGTAAGCTATAAAAATACTGTGAAGCACCTGGGAGCCTGAGATCCCTATAAAATGCTCGCACAAACTCGTCTGGTTTCTTCACGGTGCAGTGACGTGGCAAAGGGATCTTCTTCTGGGGTGTCTGCACGAAGCAGGCTTCACAGTCTGAGGATCAGAGGTTTCACCTTTTGTACTCTTTAGATACCAAGGGGATTGCATTACGTTTGTTTTCAGCTGATCAAGTCTCTGTAAAGACAGCACTGTGCTGAAGGAGAAGCACTGAGCTCAAGCGTCCTTTGCCTGAATATGCTGTGTGATTCTTCACTGAGAAACTATTTATATAGTTTTTCTTCAACAGCATTCTCTAAAGATGACTTAATTATGCCTTGCATAGGCACTGGAAAATGAAAAATTCTGTCATGTTCAGAACTAGAAAGGGATTTTACTCCTTTTTGAAGAAAAACCGTAGTTCCCTGGATCATGGGGTCTTTTGGGGGGGGGGGGGGGGGGGCGGGGCATGGTTTTGTGGTTGCGGTTTTGTGTTGTTGTTACAGATTTTACCTTTCCAATCCTGATGTAGAAAGTCTCGCTGAAGAATTTCCCTGGAATGATGACAGCCTACCGTTACAGAAGCACTGCCTGTTGTATCCTTGCATGGCTACGTAGGGGGGATGATTTGCATTGTAGAAATGGGGAGATCAGGGATCGACTGCACTGAGTGTGACTGTGAACTATGAAATGGTGCTTCCCATGTGTCTTTCAATTTAAGTAGGCATCTGTTCATTCCTTTCTTTATATCCAGAGCCCATGGGTTCATCTTTTCTCAGGCAAAGAAAAAATTCCTGGCTTTCCTGACATGTGTTCCACTTGGCAGTATTCAGTGAAGGATGGTGTTGTGAGGAAAGAGGCTGAGTGGGAATTGGGGGAACGCTGCAAGGAGGTGTGGAAGGATTGTATTTGTTATTCAGTATATGAAGAGCAGCTTCCAGTCTGACTGCTGTTCATTTATGAAGTTAGAAAAATCTTGATCACATTATGCATTTCCCTGTGAAAATTCACATTTTAAATGAATAAAAAAGATTGGGCGGTGTAGCAGACCCAGTCATGTGGAGGTTTGGTACATAAAATTAAAGAATCACTTATGTGATCTACACTGATGTCCTCTGTGGACAGTGCAGCTTGAAAATGTTTTTGTTATTAAAGCCAGGAGGAGATGGAACCACCTGAAAAAGCACAGAGTGGCAGCTCACACATCCTCAGGTGCACAAATGTCAATCTCTAAAGCTGGTTGGAAGCTGAGTGTGAGGAGATAGTGATAGACTAAACCACTGGCAGCCACATTCAAATCTGTGGGGTGTTTTTAGGCTGCCTCAATGTTCTTGAAGGAAGGTTGATAAAATGTCTCAAGAAAAATTGATAGGTTTTCAAATGATGGCACCAGCTCTCACCTGACAGGGGAGCATGCCTTTGATGGTGCAGTGAAAAGCTGTCTGTCCTGACAAGCCCTGCTCTGGGCACAGCTGCTCCAGTTCCTGATCTCTGCATGGTGCTGCTGGTGAGTTTATGGCTTGCCCAGTGCCTGCAGTCAGCCTAAACTGTTTCTGTGTTCTCTGCCCTATCAAAATCAATTTGGCAAGCAGTGCTTCATTGGAGGGTTGCTGTAGTTCATGTAGTAGTGGCTGTCTGCCAGCTGGTTTGAAGTGATTTTGGCAATTGTCTCCTTGCTCTGGCCAGTGTCATTGAAGCTGTAAGAGCTGGGTGTGAGTCACAACACTCATCCACTGTGCTAAACTCCAGCAGACTCTTTAATTTAAACCAAGCAGAGATTCTTCAGAGCTAACTGGTATGAGTATTGTCACCCTCAGCAAATACATGGAGTTTGTGTTACCTCCCTTATCCCAAAAAAGTGTCAGCAAAGCAGAACTGACTAGCTCCTACCATCAAGAACATGATTCTGCAACCTGCAGGAGAATTACTACAGGGTTGCCAAAGCAGGTTAGAAAAACTTCTTTTTTAAAGTTAATAAATGATAATTTATAGATATATTCATTATGGAATTGGTGTCTTGTTTCTTTGAGAAAAATGAATGGTGTTTCTTCCTTCATCGCTTTTTCCGAATGCCTGCTTTAAAAACGAATTCCTTCATCGCCAGCCATCCCTTAAGTTTTCTTTTTAAACAGAGTTGTTGTAAGCATAAAAAATTGTGTGAAAGCCTGCAGGTGATCCTCGTCTTGAAAGATTGATGTGATTTTTATATTCTGGAATGCACTCCCCGAATGCCTCACCTGCAGTGTTGAATTTTTCCATGCAGAGGAAGAGAAGCAGCGGTCCTTTATAAATTGTTCTGCCTCCAGTGAATGGAAGCAAACGATCAGCTGCATGCACTCAGGTATGGTGTACCTAAAAATGTAAATAAATGCCCACATGCTTAAGACAACAGTTCCTCTGACTTCATTTTCGTATACGTTGATCTGGGAGTTAGCATGGACATCTTTTCTCAATCCCCCCAGCCCTGCATGGTGTTCCATCCCCTATGAAGGGATCGAGTGCTGGTTCAGGAAAACTGCTTTTCTCTCCTATTTACGTGTTGCATTCCCAGCCTGGCCTGTGGGAAGTGTAATGATCTCTCCTGACTCTGTGCTTGATTAAAGATAGGGTTGTAATGCTGCCTGTGTTCTTCCCTCAGCTGTTGTGAGGAGAAATGTATTGATATCTTTAGATAGACCAATACAAGGACTGGGGCATGTATATTCTTTTCTCTGAGGGGAGCAGTCAGTTATACACATGTAGGGAACAAAGACTTGGTAAAATATGAAACCTCTGTGAATTTATTCTTTTTGATTGTATTCCATATCATATTTTTGAGTACCTTCTTATAAAATGGTGCATAATCTTTAATGAATACAAGACTAAAGGTCTCCTTTGGATTTATATTCTAAGTATTTGCATAAATTTAGCTCCATAAAATTATTTTATTGGCAAATCAAAATGCACACACAGATGTACCTTTCAGAGCTTAATTTTGTAAACAAGGCATCATACTCTGCTCTAAGTGAAGCTGACATAATTCTATGGTAACATCAGTAGATTTACTTGAGATTTAGTTGGGTAACTGAGAGATGCATTTGGCCTAAAGACTCCAGAGTGAGAAACATGTCATTAGTCATCTGCCCAGTGAGTGCAGTCTGCCTAGAATCTCTACAACTAGAGGAAAAAATTTGTGCCAATCAATTTTTAGTCTGATTTAACATCTGCATTTTTCATCCCTAGCTCATTCTTTTGTTAGTTAAATAAGATTTTTTTTTTCTTGCATGCACACCAGGGAGCTCAGACTCTTGCTCAGAGTCCTAATGTTATTTTGATGTGGACAAAACAAAACACAGTCCATTTAGTTCAGTAAGAGATTATCTGCAGAGAGAACAATGGTCTAATCAGGGTCTTGAGGGATCTGAAATATTAGACTAGATTTCAGTCCCAAGTTATTCTGTTATCTACCTCTCTGATAAGAACATGCTGAGTAAAAGGAAGACCTTATAAACTGCTTCACAGTTTTACGATTACTACAAAAATTCCCAGCTGCTAAATAGTGTATTGTAACTGCCAGTCAGTGGCAAGAGAGTATATACACATATCCTACACGGCCCTAACCATAACATATATGGGTGGTTACTTTCCTTTGTGCATGGCAGAGAGATTTCTGTTGTTCAAGCTGCACAATACAGTCCCCTGCCACAGACTGCAGCTAAGTTACCCGCCACTCTTTAATCATTTGGTAGCTCTGGCTCCCTAACATTATCTGACCTTCAATTTTTCTTCCAACAGTGTAGGCTGGGACTTAGATTTTTAATTTATTTCAGGCACTGAAACAAATATACCGATGGGACACGAAATTTTTAAATTTCAAATTTTATATATATAGGCTAGAGGTAAAATCATAAAACTATTTTGAAAACTTCAAGATGAAATCCTCTGAGTGTTTTGTTAAAATATATAGAGGCTACCAAAGGCTAATGAAAACATGCTTTAAATGCCTACTAAGAATCCTAGGTGGAATAAGTATAATAGCCTCATCTTCTGAAATACAGAGTCGATACAGAACCATTATAAGTTCAGTGCATTAGCACATCCAGAACTAATGCTGACCTTTGCTTTAAAAACTACATGCTGAATTTGAAATAATATTTCTGATGGGAAACAGATTGCATTTTTCCAGGGAGTAAGGACGCTCAGCCACAAGAAGGTAGGAACCAACCTTTGCTCTTCCCACTGGTCGTAGAAAAGGCAACAGATCCTGAGATAATCCAGGATCATACCTGGGTCATGATTTGGTGTGTGTTTTTCATCAACCAGGTATTTTAAAAGAACCATAAGAGAAAAGAAAAAAAAAAACAAACAAAACAAAACAAAACCTAAAGGAGATGAGCACTATGCATAGACCAAGCACTGAACTTAGGGTTGATCTCTTTGGCAGTTTGGATTCAATGTTGTCCTTCACAATCTTTGTATGGGAGTTTGGAGCTGTGTTCAGAGTCAGCCCCAAGCATTTCCCGTTCCAAACACTGGGTTCACACTGGAGAATGTTGGTACTAAACCTGGCTTCTCGATGGATTTCTTTTACTTTTCTTTGTTAATTTTTTTTTGTTATTTTTACTGTAACACTCCAGCTTGGGCACTTCCAGGAAAATGCAGCACACTAAGAGTTCTGGAGTCAGCTGGGATATCATAGCAAGTCAGAATCAGTGCCAAGACAAAGATCTCAAGGATCCCTCTCCCCTGCAATAGTCTATCCCTGCCTGCTCCAAGTTAAACCAAGGAGAGATTGTTGAGGATGAACACTCAGCACATCAACCATGTTGTCTCAAACTGAGCTTCTCTCAGCAGTGCCTCCAGCTGTCTCAGTCTGCAGGCTGCTCACTTCTGAGTCCCACAGCACTCACCCGGCATCAAAACTGAGTGGCAGACACGATCTTATTTCTTGTTTATGTGGGGCCTGACTCCTCCCCTGTGTTATTTAACCTGTGGCATCAGCAGAAGTCCATGGCAGGGAATGACTGCTGCTTTGGAGGCTGGCAGAAGCCTGAAAAGGCCACGTGGGCTGTGATCTGAGAGCAGAGCAGCAAGTCTTGTGATGGGATTAGTGCTGCTGGGTTTCTTGAGAAATAATAATATTTTGGTCAAAATTAGCATCCTGTACACCTTTTGAGAGATAAAAAAAGCTGGAGGGAGAAGGGAGAAAAAGAGGGAACATTTCACTGCTACATTTAAGCTGTGATGTGATGGCTCAGCTTTCAATCTCTCCTGTGATAATAACCTCTGAAATGGAGAAAAACACTGTAAAAATGATTGGACAAAGTGTGTGTATTGCTTGTTACACAAAGGGCTATTATTTCTCACTGCATGTGTACTTACCATTAGAAAAGTTTTAAGGATAATATAAAAAAGCCCCAGATGACAGCTGCCAAAGGCATTTTAAGATTGACTAGCATATTTGTACTTCCAGATGGGGGGAAGTTCAGAAACCACTTCCTATTCCCTGACCTTAGGGAGGCAGAGGTGATGTGTTCAGTCCCTGGAAGAGGCATTGACTTCTTCCTTCAGTAAGTGTACCTCTAATCCTTCCCCACTCGCCAGGTTATTGCCGCAGCAGTGGCCCTGGCCTGGCATTTGGAGGGAGCTGTTTTCTGATTTGAGAAGATAAGGTTGTGGTGTGGAGGATGCTGAGCAGGGCAGGGGAATGGAGGCAAAGCAATGCAGCAGCAGGTACAGTGAGGTGAGCACAGGCACCTGCTTCTGAAATGAATCCTTATGTTTGCAAACTGATTAAAAGCTGAGCTGCCTTCTCTGTTGAGGTGAGGAGCGGGGCAAACTGGGACTCCACTGAAGATGATAAGGAGCAGTATTGTTTTGGATAGCCAGAAGTTTAGACATGATTATTCTGCTGGGAGAAGATTTTTTTGGTAATAGTGGGAAGGTAAAATCTTATTTTCAAAAATCTGTTCTGTGTCACCTGTTTATCCTTTCAGATAAAAGGCTCTTCTTCATTTCCAAAGAAAGTGCATGTGCCCCCTTGACATACAATTATACTGATTGCTTGCAAGCAGCCTGTTCTTAAGGACAGACCCTTTGATCAGCTCCATGTGAGCAACCCAAAGATTAAATTAATTCCTGGCCACTTAGCATCAGATATTTAAGTAATTTTTGAGATGAAGCAGTGCTGGTGCCTCAGTGTCTTTCATACACTTATTCTGCCCTGCCCTTTACCTTCAAGGAGGGAAGGACTGGCTGCTCTCGTGCAGTTGTTCACCAGCATCAGGTGCCAGGGGTGAGCAGGGGCAGGCACAAGAAGCAGTGGGATTTACCTCCCAGTTATGGTGGACACAACTCCTACTGACACCAGCATTCCTCCTGCTGTGGTAAGTTTTGAAAGAAGCACTATTTGTGGATATCCTGCTGCATTCTTAAAAGTTATATCAGTGCTCCAGTTCTCTATAATTAGTCAGGATTTGAAGGGATCTGCACTCATGGGGTCTGTGCCTCCTGGAGTAAGAGAAATATGTACAGAATATACATTTGTGCACATGGCTGCTAAATGGTTTATGTTTTTCATCAGTGTGGTGTGGAAACTGCTCTGCTGACAGGACTTCCTGCTCTGCTCTCTGTATCCCGTGGACAAAAGGGAGTGTGTCTTTGGATGCTCTCAAAAAGTTAGGGAACAGAAACAAAAGAATCTCATTAAACTACAATAATTAATGATCAAAAATAGAGGATTTTTTTAGTAGCATAGCATTGGAAAATAATACACATTTCAAGAAGCCAAGCTCTCTGTAATTCCATTTTTTGAGGATTAATTTTGGTTTTGAAGCATTACAGTGTTATATAGTATTAAGCAATGCTAAAAGCAAACAGCTTGAACACAATGCAGGAAGTCTTGGAGCTTCCTGTAGCAATTGTAGATGTTAGGCCACATAATGGCAGTCCTTTGAAGGGGTATATATTTATAAATATATAATGTTTTAAATCATTATTTTAGGCTTTGCACAGACACCAGGAAATGCAGTCATGTTTTGTTGTAATACTTAAATTCCTTGAATATTATAACAGAAACAAAAATGAAGGTATAATTTTGAGCTGATATTCAGATTTTCCACTAAGACAAGTGCATTTCACTTTGAGTTGTGTGATCTTTTTTGCAGACTTGCAAGGTTTTTGATGAAAAGGACACAGACACTATTAAACTAAAACATTTTGGTGTGCAGCAGACTCCAGCATCACCTCTGTCTGCTGTGAATTGTGCCACTACTAAGGACTCTTAGTGTGATTCTGTAAGTAGCTTATTAGGTGATGTGGTCATCTGAAGGATACTGCATAAAACATTAGCAACAATGGAAATTGTCATTTGCACAGATTTTGTGCTGTATTCTGATTTTGATTTTATGATGCAGATGCATATCTTTATAGCTATGTTGTGGATATATTTAACCACAAACTACAATGTTTTAAAAGATTAAAGAGGTTTCTAAATCTTTTCTAAAGCACCTTTGAAAAAAGGCATCAATGAACTTTATGAAAAGTGAATATTTGAATCTATAATACATTCCTAAAAATTACAATACCATTATAGCATTGGTGTCTTTTGACAAAGCATAAGAGAAATCGGAAGATTATTTTAATATAATTTTATTCTTCAATTAAAATATTCATGATCACCTTTCATTATTTCAACTCCCTGATCATTACGAAAAATGTAAATTATTTCAATTCACTTATTCAGATTACACACAGGAAGGGAAAAGTATTGAAATCCTACTGTGTACTGAACGACCACAGACCATTTTCATAGGAGTGTAGCCCCAGCCAGGTTTCTAAATTTGGCTTCAGTATTTTAATTAAAGTGGGCAGACTTTCCTACACAACAAAATGACAAGGGCCAGAATCCTATTGTATAGCTTATCCTGAAAATGAGAATTGTTGAGATGCTGTTCCACGTTTTATGGGGTGTGCATTTATTCCATTATATTACAGCCTTCACAGACCTACATCTCATCTTTATGAAGTTTTATGAACTGTATCATAGAGATGACCCTAGATTTCATTCCCTAGATCTCAGTGCTTTTAGAGAAATGCTAGAAAATGGTGTTCATAAATAGGGCTGGTGGGACTGTTAAAACTCTTTTTGGACTGCTGATATTCACAGAGCTTGCTCCTTGCAAATGGCTTTTGTGTTCTGCTGCTGTGTCCATTTCTCACTCATTTTCAGTTTTCATCCTTCCCACCTCTCTTCTACCTAGCCCATCCTTCAACTTCTAAGATTATTCTTTTTCTTTGCCTTTTGAGGACTTTTTGCTGTCACCATCCTGGCCTTTCTACCATCCAAATGGCATTCCTGACTCCACTGATCTGGATCTTTCCACTTGCTTCTCTTCATTTTGCTTCTGTGCTTTCTCTTTCTTGTGCCAGGGAAGCAGAACAGCTCCCCATGTACCCATAACACACCTCAGACACCACCAGGAGCTGAGCCTGTGCTGAGCACACCAAGGCAGGGCTGATGCAGCGAGCACTCGTGTCTCCAACAAGCAGTTGGCTCAGGTCCTCTGAGGAGGAAAAAGCTTTCAGAGAGGTATCTGCAGGTTTTGTCTTCTGCCACCATCTCTCACCTGGAATTGTTAAGCTGCATGGAATATCGAAGAGGCAAAGAGTAACTGTTTTGTGTATTTAGCTCACTCATGGTATGGGACTCCCTGGGAAACTGCCCTTAGGGACAAGATCTTTTAAGGATGATTTCCATTGGCTGCAAAAACTCTTGATCCCCAGGTGTCAGAAATCAGGGAAGGAAGGCAAGAGACCTGCTGAGTTGAGGCTAAAGGACAAGGAGGAAATGCACAGGCAGTGCAAGCAGGGACGGGTGACCTGGGAAGGGTACAGAGACACTGTGCAGTTGTGATGGGATGGGGTCAGGAGGGCCAGGGCATGGATGGAGCTGAACTTGGCAAGGCATGCAAGGAATGACAGGGAAGCCTTCCACAGGTAGGTCTTTCAGAAAAGGAATGTCAAAAAAACTAACACCCCACCCCCCCAAAATGAGCAACTCTGGTAACAAGAGATGAGGAGAAGGCTGAGGGACTCAACAACATTTTTCTCAGGCCACCTGTCTTCCCAGGTGGAAGGGGGTGCATGGGGGGAGGGTGTCCCAACCTTGGGATACCAAAAATCTCAACATCAAAAAGATAACTGGTGTAGGGCTTGAGTGGATTTTATTTTTTCATAAATACAGAAAGTAGAGGCCTGTGCAGGAGAGATGGAATCATTGATCCAGGACATGGAAAGCTTTCAGCAGCTGTGACCATTCTGGAATAGACTGTGCCATGTGCATCCATTTCTCCTAAAACCCCTTCTCCTAGAAAAGGACCGTTTCTCCTAGGAAAGACCTTTCCTGTGGAAGAGGCACCAGCGAGTGTTTGAGAGGGAGAAAAACTTCACATAGCACAGGGAAACAAATGTACAACAAATTTTTCTTGTTTAACTTTTTTTTGTTTAATTTGTTTAATTAAGGAAGTGGAGGAAGGGACAGGAATGATTTATCTTCATGCTCCTAAAACATGCATTCCAGCACTCAGGATGGAATATGACACCTGAAGAAACAGAACATGCCTAAGTTTATGGAACCTGATGAGGCCTGGGGAAATTGGCTGATGTAGGTGCCAAGGCACTCTCCATGGCATTTGAAAAGTCACGGCAGTCAGGTGAAGTCCCTGGTGACTGGGAAAAGGGAAACATTGCGCCCATTTTTAATAAAGGGTAGAAAGGAGGACCCTGGCAGGACCTGTCAGCCTCACCTCAGTGCCTGGGAAGATCACGGAACAGCTCCTCCTGGGAGGCTCAGAGAGGACAGGGAGGTGACTGGGGACATCCAGCATGGCTTCATCAAGGACAAGTCCTGCCTGGCCAACCCAGTGACCTTCTGTGAAGGAGTGACTGCATCAGTGGAGAAAGGAAGGGCTGTGGATGTCATCTATGTGGACTCCTTGACACATTCCCCTACAACACCCTTCTCTCTAAACCGGAGAGAAGTGGATTTGATGTGTGGATGAGGAATTGGTTGGATAGTTCCATCCAGAAGATAGCAGTCAATGGCTCAATGTCCAGTCGATGATCAGTGACAGGTGGTGTCCCTCGGGGGTTCACACTTGGACCAGGACTGTCTAGTGTCTTTATCAATGCCATAGACAGTGGAGTTGAGTGCACTGGATGGCTCTTAAATGTCCGTTCCAACCCAAACTCTTCTATGATTCTCTGATTGGTCCTGTCTGCTTCAGGACCATTGGACAATGTACACGACTCAGGGGAGCAAACCACACACCCTGCAAACTGTTGTGCAAAAATCCAGGGTTTACAATTTCCTTTCCTGAGAAGAGAGAGTTTACCAGCTAAAGCTGTGCTAAGTTATGGAAGAGAAAATCAAGTGCTATAATTGTGGGTGTTTATCACAGTTCCAGTTTTTTTCTATTCATAGAAATTTGATTTGAACAGGGTAAATCTGTGCCCACAATACAAATGAGATCATCTTCAAACAAAGTAAATGGAAGAGGCACTTTTTATGGCTTTGTTTTATAACTGTTCTGCTTGAGGAGTTAGTCTTTAGTTCCATTTTTTTCTCTTATACCTTCACGTTAAATCAAACACAGTATAGCATAACTCTTCAAATAAAATAGGGGGTTTTTGTCAGTAGGAAAACATTATATCAAAACTTGACTGACCACTAGTCATGGTAACTGGTTTGTGGAACACTGAAGGATAGTGTAACTCCAGCTAATATCTGTGATGGCATTCTGTCATTGATACAATGAGAAATCCCTGCAGTTTAATTTTTTTGTCATTGTAGTACAACAAAAGTACTTCCCAGAAAGCCCAAACACCTTTACACCACTCAAATAACATCCCATTTAAAGAACTGGACCTTTCCATCAGTCTGTTCCCCAGTAAGGGAAGCTCTTAACTGGGAGAGAGCTGATGGATGAACCCATGCTTAGCCTGCTGTGTGGATGGATAAGCAATCTGTCAAAACCATGCATATCAGGAAAAGGACTGTGCTAGAATGGGGTGTACATAAGCTATATTCCACTGGAAGATGAGACAAGGATCAGTTAGCTTCCTGTGGGGATGGGGAATCTATAAAAAGAGCTACTGAACTATTAGAGCCCTTGGTGTCTTCTCCAGGTCCTGGTGGCAGATAACAGCAGCCTGGTAGGCAATGGCAACTGGAAAAAGCTGGTGGGAGGCATGTAGAGTCACTTCCTCACTTCACCAAGCCCCTTACTCTTTCCCCTTTTCCCCTACTCAGAATAAGTAACTTCATTTGTAAACGTTTGTGCAAGTTTGGTCTTCTGGGATTGGGAAATGGTTCCCAGCTGGGTAGAAACTCGCTAAGCCTTCAGGAGGAAACGGCATGTACTCAGTTTCTAAACAAAGTTTCATCATTTTTGGGTAAATGGACACAAGCAAGAGATCCTTTCAAAACTCTTTGTGTTGTGTGGTAGCTTGAACCCAAAAAGTTGATGCTGGACTGCCTATGGTTTACTTGTCTGGCCCCAAACTGGAGATCAGTAGCCACATTTGACCTTCTACCTTGAGGAGGAATAGGGTTTTCATCATGATGCCCAAAACAGTGAGGATGCTGGGAACCAGCAGGAAACTGGGAGAGCATCACAAGTAGGGCTGTAGTAGGGCTCTGGGAAAGCCCTGTGTTCAGTCAGGCCCTTGAATACCCTCCCAGAGAATCAGCATGTGCAGAAACTCTTTGGAACAAGCCAGCAGCACAATTCTCATTTTAAGATGATTACCCAGAAGAGCAGGAGGCGATAATCGCTGGGCAACAGATGAAAAAGCAATAAAAGTTTCATGAGACCAGAGAAAGCTGAAAACAGAGCATGACTATAATCACTGGGCACTCCTATTCACAATTGCAAATAGGAGATGGCAGCCCTTGAATTTTGAAACCTTGATCTCTACCCTGCTTGTGCATTTAGTTTGGTGGAGAAATTAGGCTCCATTGTCACTTGGATGTGCCACCATTTTGCTGTAGCCTGTAAAACTGACCACAGTGTACATGAGGACAGCTCTGCCTACTGGGTTTCAGTAGTCTGAGATTTCCAGATTAGAAGGTTGCAGGTTTCTTCTCAGTCCATCACAAGGAATTATGGAGCAGTTTGTGCCTTAGGTTGAGGAGAACAGTCGTGGCAAGAGAGCACATCTGCCTCCTCTCTGCCCTCTCCCACCCAAGAAGCTGCTGTCTGCTCTGCCTGGGCTGATTCTCATTGGCAGCACTTTAACCCAGGGTGACCTCTGCTGTCTGAGGGAAACTCCAGTGTTGCTTTTGTTTGTTTGTTTGTTTTTCACAGATGGTAAACATCTAAAGTGTACCATTATGCAATTTTTGAAACTACTTGTATGCTTGGTTGTGAGTTAGTCACTCCTATTTTCCTGTTCTCACTATTATCTGATACAATGCCTTGTTTAAGAATGTTAGAGGTGAAACTAATAAGAAGAAAATATTTTAAAATTAGGAGAACTTGCTGCTTAGTCTGGTAGGATGGGAGCTTAAACCAGTCTTCTCTTTCAGTTGAAAAAATGTCTTTCATACAAATATGGAAACTTTTACTTACTCACTTATTCGATTTTCTTTTCTGCAGAATGGCCCTCCCTGGTTGACCCATGCTGCTATGCTTTTGTTATAAATCATAGCCAGAGTGGGAATATCAAACTGTGATGTACAGCTCTATTCAAATCACACTCGTTTTTCTACCTCTGAGGAGCTTGCTTGTTAGGGAGACATGTGAGTTATAAATAGGACAACATATAACAAGGTTCATTGCAAAGATATGCCAGAAAATATTTTCGCTGTGGGGAGAGAATCTTTTAAAAGAGCCTTTTGATTTTTCTGCTTTCCTTACGCAGTTTCCAGACCTGAGCATGCAAAGAGTCAACCAGGGCAGCAGAAATCAACTTTTCTGGACTTGCTGCTTCTTTGCCCTGCTTTGCCACTGTCCTTAATGCAGCATTTCAGTTTGCTCACCTGCAGAAGCAATTTCTCTCAACCTAGACTACAATTTGAGGATCTGTTCAGAGCCAGCATGAGCTAGCATTACCACACAGGACAAGGGCTATCTCCATCAGCACAAAACATCTTTGAAGGTGTCTGAAGCTTCATATTTCCAGAAACAGAGGAAAAAACTAGTTGTGACTTGAAGTTAAATTCTTTAACCAATCCTCTCTTTCTCCAGATATCCTGTGTAATAATTGTGGAAGTCTAAAGCTTGCCCATTTTATAATCCTCCTTTTCCCTTCTGGAACTGGTACCACAGTCTGACCTGCAGAGAAGAAAGGAGGGAAAGGAAGGATGGTCTCAGTGCCCAGCTGAGGGTGAATGGAGCATGGGTACAGTTGTTACCTCGGACAGTTTAACTATCACAGTGAACTCTGTCACAAACCAGCCTCTCTGCAAACACAGTCCACTTTAAGGATTGTGGCAATCACACTGCACAAGAGCAGTAAAATTAGCTTTATAAACAGCTTTATTAGATGATGGACATTGAGAGGACACGGTCCTGACATTGCCACTGGCTCGCTGTGTGACCCTGAACTTGTTACTTTATTTCTCTGGGGCAGTTTCCCCCCTACTGTCTGTATTTTGTGAATCTTGACAGGGAGGACGACCTCTTGCTGTGTATTGGCATCATGTCAGTCTTAACTGCTGTCTTACCTGTGGTCTCCCAGTTCTGCTATAATCTCCTAATTCCTCATATACATAGTAATCCTGCTACTGTTGAATGCAAAACTTTATCATTAGATCATTCTCATTAGATCATTGTCATTAAATCACTCACACCACTGTTTTTCTGGGTTCTTGAAAATTTTTGTGCGAAGCAGTGAACAGGAGCAGCAAACTACTGAAAGTTCTCTAGATCATCTGGAGATGTGAAGGAAGCAAACACAAATCATGGAACAATAAAATCTTAATTTTTAATGCTTTTCCTTTTCCTGCTTTAGTGATGGATTTTATTCCTTCTCCTTAAAGTTCTAGTGGCAGTCGGCTATTACACACATCCTCCATTAGGAGAACATACTTTGTTGCTATAGCAATTCTTCTCACAGCTATTTTATTGCACTTAGATGCTGCTGGGGTGAAAAAAAAAAGCAAAAAGGCAAAACCAAGGCACAGCAAAACAAAGCATCACTGACCTCCTCACAAATGGTCAGCCTACCCGATCTCCTCTTTCTGAGCAACTTCTAAGTGTATCTCACAGCAATCTATATTCTGGTAAACACTTTGTGTGAGGCAGTGTCTGGGAAGGTTTATCGTTGCTTTATAAGTGGCATACGGCACACAGCAGGACACTCTGCAGCACGGTGTCTGACATAGCAGCTGCAGATTACCGGGAAGATAAATTCATCCTTTTTGATCTGAGCATTTCACCAGCTCCAATTTGAAGTCTTGATATCACCCTGTCAGCCAAAGGGGATGTTTTTAAGCAAGGCAAGAGTTATCAAAGGTTTACTCAAAGTTCCTTTTAGAATGGCTTCTCCAGGAGCACAGAAATATATTTATTGCGGGTGAATGTAGGGCTCATAAAAACTGCTGGGCTAAAATCCCTGTAAGACACGAGGCCTCTGTTCAGCACCAGACACTGAACAGCAGCTTCGAGTTTTTTCTCTTCTGTGAAAACCAGATGCCTAACCGTTCAGCTGATGAGGTAAAAAAGGTCATTAATTCTCTCTTCTGCTGACTGCAGGCGGCTGTGCTGTCGTCCCGTCCCCGCCCCCCCCGCAGAAGGCCGGCATCCTTCCCCTGGGAACAGTCATTGGTATGGAGCCAGCACGCCCCTGGCTGTGTAACCCGGGCTGGGAGCCAGGCAGAGGGGAACTTCATGGGAGGGAAATGGAGAGCAGCTGAGGACAGCATTCCTCCTCCACCCCCCGGGCTCCGAGGAGAGCATCGTTCTGATGGGTGAGGCACTGCCTAGAGATAGCTGTGGCCAGCACGATGGGGCATGTGGCCAGCACATCCCCCCTCGCAAGGGAAGGGCAGAATACAAGGTGAGTACAAGTGGGAGATATTTCTCCCCTCAGCTGCCTGGGTGGGCAAAGGAAATGGGATGGGAGGCAGCAGCAGAGCTGACTCCACATATGGAGCACTGTTCTCACCAGGGCCTTGGGTCTCCTGCCTCCAGACAGCAGCATTCAGAACACCACAAAGAGGTGGCTGCACTCAGTGTGCACCAGCTCCTGGTTTTCTCCTCCTTTCATGGGTCCTTGTGTTACTCTGAGGTCTGAGTGGGACCGGACACGGCCTTCTCCTTCTACTCCTCTGCATTGCTGCTGGAAACATTTCCATCAGAACGGACAGGACAGCAAGCACAGCTCTCACCAACACCGCCACAGCCTCTTGTCTCCTTCTCCTCAGCTGCATCGCAGCTCATCGAGGAGGCAAAGCCGAAAAAAGAGCTATTTCACACTCCAGTGGCTGTGAGACTCTGTGTTGCCAGAGGGCAAGGCGGGAGGGCAGCATGCAGGGTGGGCTGCTGCAAGTCTGAAAGAAGGGAGGAAAGCCCGGAGGGGCAGCCAGTGCTGCCCGCACCTTGCGCTGTGCTCTCACCGCACGCAGCCCTGTCTCGCCAGGGACCTGCTGAGCATCCCCGAGCAGAGCCCAGGCGCAGGATAACGAGTTTGCAGGGAATCGGGGGCAAAAGCGGTGGGATGGCACAACAGCACTGTGGAGAGTATTCCGGGGAACTCTGCAGGCTTTCAAATGGAGCCCTTGGTGCTAGCACAACCACGTCAGGTTTTGGAAACGGACTAGGATTTACTGATTCATTGCATGAGGAGCAACTTGGAAGCATCAACTGCACACCAAAAGTTAAGAGGAGGCTTGCAGATTGTCTGGATTTGAGTCACGCATCTGCACATGGCCAGTTCTCATCACCCAGGTCCATTAAATCGAAGTGTTTGAGTTCCACCTTCTGTTTCAAGCCTGAGGTTATAATTGCCTTCACTTTTGTCAGTGTACACATATTTACAAAAGAAGAATTTGTGGATATTCCTAACTCAGTTTACTTGCTGTTTATAGCACACATAGGTGTAGGTTGCATCATTACCACAACAAAGCCCTTATTAATAAGGTGAATACAATTTTGGCAAATACACACAGGCTGAAATTTTGCATGCTTGGACTCAGTCCACAGGCAGAGTTTTTGGAAGCTGGAAGTAAAATGATCTTTGAATTGTGTGTGCTTCAGTGACGTATATTCCCCCCAAAACACAGCATGTTGTTGTTCATCCTTTTAGTAACATAAGAATGGGTGAGCTGAGTCACTTAAACTGTCTTGTTTCATAAATCTTATAAAGACTTACAAATCGAACTAAAAGTGGTGCAATTTTGAAATAAACTGCTTGCTGTGCTAACACAACACACATCTATTTCCAGATTTTTCCCTCACACACACACAGGAGAGTGAGGTGCTTGACTCAATGGCTTAAAATATCTGGACTTCGGTGATATCCTATAAATTTATTTGAAGTTGCAAAAATTATTGGTGTTACCTTGCTAGCAGCCATACAACTCCTTAGGAGACTGTTTCCTAAAGAAAACAAGCATCCATGCTGTTGGGTTCTCTGTTGTGGGATCCACTCTTCCCCAGCAGGCTTGTCTGCCATCCAAGGGTGTTAAAGCGAGGTGTTTCTAACGAAGCTGCAGCATGTCCAATCTTTTTCAGCTGATAAAAGAGTGGAACTCTTGGTACTTTTGTTATTCCAAAGGGTGGATCATGGTATTCCACTGAACAAGCCCTACCGGAGCTCAGAAGGCAGCATCCAAGGTTGTGCTTTTGCTCACCAGCGCGTGGTTGAAGGGAAGAACAAGAGACCGTGGCCCCAGAGCAGAAGCCTCTTCCCACCTCCTGCTCTGGTTGGCTTCCACAAACATTTCCTCTTGCCTAGCATGATGTATCTTGAGCTTTATCCACTTCCTTATGCAAAGTAATTAAATGGAATTACTCCTGCTTTGCAGCTTGCCCAAGACCTCCTTGCCGAGAGGGAAGGGAGAGTGTGAAGGAATAGGGCTGAGCTTTCAGCCCTCATTCAGGTTATTTGATTTCACAGCATTAGTGTTTGGCTTTTTGCTGCACTCTGCAAAGAACTGCAGCTATACTTTTTTTTTCTTTTCCCAGGTGAATTCTAACTGAAATCTGTAGGGCAAGTTAACACCCCACCATGATTTTAGATGGCAGCCATATTAAATAAAAATGCTGCCTGCCAGGAAAGGATGTGTGCTACAATCTTCTAGGTAAGGATCATGAGAGTTGCATTTCTTTGAGCAGCTGGAAAGCATGGACTTTTAAATTCACATTTTTTTCATTTATGAGTTTATTTACATACCTCCTTAGAATTGCTAGAAAACTTATTGTCATGAATTGCCATGGGGAATTTCCCTAAAAAAAAACCCCAAACAAACAAGTATTTGTGATACCAGTTTTAATTTCATGCATTTCTTGTCCAGCAGGGATATTAGTTAATACTAATTAGTGAATTAGTGAATACTAATGACTGCCCACCTCCAGCTGTGTCACCATATATGATGTTAAAGTTCTCTGGACACACACATTGCTCACCTGTGGTCAGAATCTAACTGGGTTTATTCACTGCTACACTCAGAGAAAGGAACCTCTCCATAGCACACCATTTTCTCGAAGTCCTTCCAGTCTGATTCCATGTCAAGTGCCAGGATTTGTTAACTGTCAAGGATGTTATACCCGCTGCTAGTCCTCTGGCTTTGTTCACACCAAGAGAATGAATGTACCATCCTTGGAAACTTTCTGCTTGCAATCTTTCATCAGGTGTGCTGTAGGAAGGAATGAAATGAGGTCCAGAGAGATCCATTTGTATGAAAAATACAATGAAGGTGAAATCAACTATTAGTTGGGTAAAGGAAAAAAAGTTCAAGGGAGTAACATAAATTGCATTAAACACTAAGACAAAACTCCTTAATAAATGACATGCCACAACTGCAAAACAGCAAGTGCCCAGCTGCCAATGGGTTTCATGCTAGATAATGTAGAGTTGATAAACTGATCTTAATGCCTAAGTAATTAACAGTCAATTATTTTAATATGACGACTAAAGCTGAGCAATGACTACTGCTGCAGCACTAACAGCAGAGCAGCTGTATCATTATCTGTGTCTTCGCCTGTGTAATCTTTTTAGGGGGAAATGTCTTTAATTTTAGTTTGCTGAAATAGCTCTGAAGGGGCAAAGGAGTCAGCAGACATAAAACATCCAGAAGCTTACGGAACGTGTGCTTCCATTCATCCGTGGTGGGGCAGGATGAGCAATGGCCCCTTATGCTTGAGGTAAGTTATGTGCTGCAGTTTTTCACGCTCTGTTCCAGAAACAACAACTGTATCTATGTCCAAACCCTAGAATATCCCTTTGTAGGAAAAGCAAGAAGAAATAACAGGGAGTGTTTCAACTTCTAGCATAGAGCAGCCTGATATAACAGGTAGGTGGAGAGTGCTTTGAAATGCTGCTTGCATAACGTGGGGCTGTGTTTACATCTAAGTAAAGTCCCATCAAAAAGCTGTGTCTCTGTTCAGAAAACATTATTTTAGCTGGTTATTTAGAAGGTATCTCCTTCAGACCACATTAGTGTTTTTAAGTTCTTGTGAAGTAAAGGCGAGCGAAAGGTATAGTTTCCAGTTTTGAAAGGATATATTAATTTAATATATCCTGTACTCAAATCATTACGTGTCAAACTTTCAGGAGGATCAACGTGCAGAAATTCAGGGCATATCATGCAGTAACACACAATGATGCAGTTGCTCCAGGCTAGCATTCATGCTGCTGAGTTGTTATCTATGACATTAGGAACCATCAGTTTCTCTCAGAACATAAATACCTGGTGCTGCAGCAACAAAGGAGCCAAGTGGATTATGTTTCTCTGTTCCAATGTTTTTCTTGTTTTCTGGGGATTTGGAGCACAGTTTGTCTTGGTTTAATTTTTATGAGAGCTTTGGGGCTTTCGTCTCACTTGGCACAGTGAGGTATAGCAAGATTTCCTTTATGATTGTATACCCTATGTTTTTAGAGAAAATATGGCAGAAATAAAAATACAATTTTATGATGGACTCCCTTTCTGCATGTGCAGCACATAAACTGAGGCTCCCTGAACGCTGCGCTCAGAGGCTCAGCTCAAACCCTGTTTATTCCCTGGGAGCTGCAAAAATGGATGGCTCAAAAATCTGTGATTTGACCTCCTCAGGGCCAAGAATTACTTACCTGTGTAGTCATGAGTTTGCATGGAATAAATATAGATGTGGGAGGCATCAGATTTTCCATATTCATCAAACAGAAGGCAGTAGGATTTGGATGAGACCCCACTTAGCTGTAGTAGCTGGGTAGCTGGATAGGTCCGACACAGGAGACTTTTAGAGGTGCTAATGCAGGAGTGTAGGAACTTTGTATCCCCATCCTCTGGTGTTTATCTGGGACAGATACCTGACCCCTCATTTCTTAAAACAAAATGTTCTGCTTCCATTCTGATCTTGAAAACTACTTTTCCAGTGATACTCATATATCCAGTCATTGTAATCTTTCCTAGCTCTTGGACTAAAGAATACATAAAAGGTGGAAGCAAAAGAGGCTCATCGTCCCTTTACAACTTTTCATCCACAGGACTGAGATGGACGTAAAATATATTGTGAATTGACTCTCATATCTGCTGTGATCTTTTCTCCCATAATAAACTTCGGAGAATTCCTTGTTCTAAACATGCTCCTTCATTGCATAAATACATCTTCAAATATAGATGATAAAAACTAGAAGCAATACCAGAGTTATTGAGATTCCTGAAGGCAAAAATAGCAGACAGAGAGAGAAGTGAGAAAGAAAATTGAGAGACGTTGGAGTGATGCCTGTGAACATTTAGCTGATCTGTAGCTGGGCCATGTATTGGAAAATATGTGGTTTGAGCAATCAGTATTCTACTTCAGGGGATGAAATGAAACTTTTGCTCAGAAACTAATGTGTGAAATTGTTTCCTTATGTCAAATCCCACTTAGTATGTAAATTTAAAAAAAAAAAAATTAGATCTGTTTGGAGTGGTTTTCCCAGGTTCTTCCTGAGATTGCCCTTCATTGTTACCACCAATGGGGAATCATTGTTGTGTCTCTGCTGGCCCTTTCATTGGAGATTACAGGCATACCTGCAGTAGTCACCTGTTTTCTCATCCAAGACAAGAGGCAGAACGTGGCCTTTGAGACATCAAAACCTTCATTTCAGTGGGCAGTTCCTGATCACTGTGGTCGTGCTGGAGGTGATCAGTGCTTATGAATAGCAGGGCTAAGCTGTCTGAGATGTGACACCAAAGAGCTGAGGTGACAGAAGTGAAAAGCAATACTGGGAATCTGTGCCTAATAAATTTTCATGAAAGCGAAGCTCATTGCAGAGGTGCGATATACTCTGCATACTCCTGATAATATTTTTGAACGTGACCTACATTTTCTGTTACGTTTCTGTACCTAGCGCTTCCTCTTTGTTTTGTGTTATGAATGGGTGCCTGAGAAAATGTTCCTTATCTTTGCAATTCCTGTAGCAGCATGATATGTAAAGAGACAGAAACTGGCTGTAAAAAGCTGAACTCACAGTTAGTGAGAAACAAATCCTGTCTGGAGTTGCTGTCTCACAGGCTTTTTGTTCCGTTTGCAATTTGCTCGGCATTTCTGTGACAGGAATCCTGCAACAGAGGATGGCTCTGACAGGTCTCCTGTCCTGGTAATTTGTTGTCTTGATGCCCTGCATGACCAACTGGAAACCATATCCAATATTCAGTGCTGAGATGGGCTCTTGCCGAGCTTATTGCAAACTGCAGGAACCTGAGGGAGAGGGAACCAGGATCACTTAGCCACTTGCTGGTTTGCAGTTTGGGTGGTTTTAAGCTTAAAAGCAAAACAAAAAAGGCAGGAATCACAATGACAAATGTTTCCCTGGAATCAGCAAGTTTTCCAGTGTGAAGAGCTTAATTAAAACTAACAGAACATTTTAGTAGTGTTGTAGTCCTTTTCTCTAATGTGTTACCCTTGCAATGTGCCTCAAACAAAGCCACATGGTGCATTTTGGAATCCAGTTTGAGCTGGCCTGCAGGCAGTGGTGCATGCCTATCAAATGGGTGTTTGACATACTGCTGCAAGCCAGAGAAGAGAGAACAGCTATTGCCTGCTGTTGCTGCCCCTGTATGGGGTAATCCATCTTCCAGGAGCAGTATGATACATCTGTGCATCACCTCAGCAGAAGGATGCAGGTGCTCTCCAACCTCCCCACCTTGCCCAGGCCAGGGAAGGGCCCCACACTTCCCTTTTCCATCACTGTGATCTCCAGAAGGAACTGCTTTTGTCTTCAGGGATGACAGGTTATTTCCCTTGCTCACAAGTGCTCTATGTAATGCTGGCCCTGTGATGTTCACACTTCTGAGCACTTTGCTCAGCAAATGACAGAGCTCTGGGGGTTTCCTGCTGGCAGCCAAGACCTCCACCATGGATGGGCTATTTTATAAGCAGTGTGCCCAGATGACTTCACCCAGAGATGCTGCACAGACTTTGAACTGAATGTGCTCACTCTCATCTTCTCAGAGAAGTACACAGTATATGACTGCATTCAGACCAACAACATGCCCATTATAATGAGCTATTTACTCCGCAAGCAAGCCAATTAAAACATAAAGTATTTACAGCTTCTACCACGCCAGTGCTGAACCTGATATCCTGGGATGCACTCTGCCTACTTCATCTCCTGCTCTGGAGCATCCCAGCACGCTCAGCCTTCCATCCGTCCTTTTTCTTGCCTGTAGTTCAGCACATGCCTCGAAGTCGGGCTGACTCTGGTGACTGACAAAGAGTGTCAGACTTTTTTTGACATTAGATGTCACACTGTGGGTGGAGCTGTGCAAAGTAAGTCCTGCTACCGTTGTCTGACAGCCTCTGTGGATGTTGCTGTCAGCTTGCTGGGTCGGGTGCTGTGTCCTAGCGTGGGCCATGGCACTGAGAATTGTCCCCTTGTTCTGATAGCCCTGTTACCAGATTTGCAGAATGCACAGGTAGAAGCCATTGACGGTATTATTCAGCTCCCTGGTGAACCAGGGGGTTAATCTGAGTTTTCTGAGGGCAGATTCTTCCTCCCAAGTCTCCCTCTCAAGGAAGAGAGAGGCAGGGTTTCATCTCCATGTCACCTACCTTAACACCAAATTGAGATAGAGAGGTAAAAGGGCTTGGCGGATTATCCTTCTCCTGTATTTTGCTTTCAGTAAGAATTCTGGGTGTTATTCTGTTGACAAGATAAAAAGCAAATGATTTGAAATGACCTCTCGCATCTGCCTTTCACTGTCTTCTTCAGGTGCACTGAGAGGTGAGTGATACCATCACCAAGGGCTGGAAACCCTGCCTGGATCACTGTAGTCCCATGCACAGCTCCTGGCAGAGCAGGCTGTAGCTTTTCCACAGGGAGAGCAAACGAGTCAGAGTGAAGTGGTTGTAATGAACCTAATCCCATTAAGCAAAGTATGAGTGGAACTGGAGGTGCTGTTGATTGCCAGCACCTGCCCAATGGCCTTCCCAGGACACACCTCTGGGCTCTTTAAATTCCTTGGGGAAGGGGAGGAGCCTTTCTGCTGCTTGTCTTCTCTGAGGTAGGTGCAAAGTCTTGAGTACTCTCCTCTTACCAAAATGCAACGCATGTTTTGGTGCCCTGGTACCTGTTCTCTGGCAGGTTGCTTGCCAGACCTCAAGCCTGCTGTGCATTTCTGTAGGAATTGCTGTGATTTGTAAGTTCACCTCTAAAGTGTGGTTTCTTTTGTTGTGTTTGGTCCCCGGGTGCAGGTTTTCAGTGCAAATATATAATTGTGTGTCTGGAGACTGCCCTCTTGCTCTAACAAAAATGCACAATTGTAACTTTCTGCTGGTCCAGCCTTAAGAAGCTCATATTTATGAGATACTCCTGCCCTTGTCTCAGCATTTTTTCATGCTTTACCTGCCCTATTGCACTTGTTTTGTGCCTGTGGTGAGTGATTGCACAGTAGAAACCATAAACTCCAGAGGGAAGGTGAGGTCCTTTTAAAGACTATCGGTATAGAGCCTTGGCTGTGTGCCCCAAAACCCCAGATTATCTCCTGTAATGATAAAAATGAGGCCAAATATGCATTTTAATTATGAATAAACTGTTGGCCAATGTTTAAATACCAGCTTGTTAGCAATCTGTGATGAATTCATGGCAGAGAGCATGGCAGGCTAGGTATAGAAAAGGAACAGTGTTGTGTGGTGGCTTTTCCTGGCAGGAAGTGGCAGTCCTGCCTGCCTCCTTTAGTTCTTGTGTCTGTCCTTCTCTGCCCTCACCAAAGTCAGTAGCGAGCGAGTTTGTCCTGGAACAGCATCATTGTTCTGGATTAAAAAGTGATTAAGTTTTTATTTCTCCAAAGTCCTATACCCAACACACAGCTCTCCAGCTTGATTTGGGTAGTAAGGCACTTGTGCGTGCATTAATTTGGCTGGCAGGTACCTGCTTTGAATTGTTGTTTGCACCACAAAGGCTTGTCAGTATAGTTTTTTTCTAGCAAGCCCTCCCCCAGTGGACAAAACTCATAGCAATATAATATTTATTTTGTTGAAAAAATTTGAAAATGCTGCTGTGGAAATAAATGTTGCCGTTGAATAATTCCCGCCCCCCCCGTTGCTCTTCCATACATGGATATCTTTAAACAGAGACCTGACCTTGGAGTTTCAAAGCTGATGCATCTCTGTGCAGCCAATAGAGCACATTTTTCTTTCATTGGGCAGGGGTATCTGTAAAAGCACAGTTTTCTGACAGTATTTGAGCATTGGGTACTAAACCCTTTGCCCTGCCTGTTAGTGAGCAGCTGCTGGCGAGTCAAACCTGCAAGCATCTCTGTCGTGTACAGGGTCCTCACTGCAGAATTCCACTTCTGTTCCTGTCTGGGATCAGCTGCTCCTGCTGTTTCCCCCAGGTGATACTGAAATGGGCCTGCAACAAGCAGAGATGAGGAAGAGAAGGCAGGCCCTGGCGTCAGAGGTGGTTTCACAGGGGTTGTTTGGTCTTGTGAAATCTTCCAGCGGGCCATTGGGGTTTTATGTCTTGAGCGAAGGGGCTCTGCCATAAAAAAAAAAGGCAGCTCTTTGTAATGTGGGTGGAGGGCACAAGTAAAATCCCCTGTTTGGGTTTACTCTGTGTGGCAAACTTAGGCTTATTTCTCTTTTATCCACTCTGATCCCTGCCAGCTAGCCAGGAAGCTACCTGCTGCTGCTTCTAGTCAGCTCATGCTGGGATGATTGTTGACTTAGCAGGATGCACATTAAGTGGCACTAAAAATAAATAGTAAATTGGGTTTTCTGGCTCTCTTTTTGATTTTCCTCCTTTAAATGAAAGAAATTGTTAAGCTCTCAGGATTGTTAAAACAGAAATAAAACGAAGAAGCATGCGAATACGTTCTGAATATTGTGAATGCCTTCTGAAAGCAGGGCCACATGGGGAGGAGGTGCCATCCCTGGTGGGTGCTGCAGGAAGGCATCTCCCAGATGAGCCATTACACTCCCACAAGGAGCTCCACAAAGAGCTGCCTCTTCCTGGTGCAGAGCTCACGAAGCTGCTCTTACAAGCGCCTTCAGAAATAACATCTTTCCACTGAGGCTCCCCAAAGCCTAGGGGGGGTTAATGCAGGATTTAATTTTGAATGACCCATTGGAAGGAGACAAATGAGACCATCCTGAATCCCTCTTTTCTTCCCCCAAATGCTGTAGCAGTTGTGCCAGACTAAATGTTGTCAGTCTTTAACGTAATTTGTCTGTACTAAAGTTAATGCTGCACTTCATGTACTATATTTATATCCATCTATTCCCTTTCATGTCAGATAACTTCTAGTGTGTGGGCTGCATAACGAGATTGACTGAAAAATAATTTTTAACCCAGTGAGTTCTACAGCTTCCTACAGGTAGGGAAGGTTGAGGTTATTTTTCTGTCAGATGGTTATGGTGTGCTTTACTTTTCTTCCCCTCTTTATTGCGTTATGCTATTATAAAACTATAGTGTGGAAGTTGCAAAGACCTTGGTTGTGAGGTTTATATGCAATGCAGCAACGCAAAACTTAGAATATTGTGAGGGCTGCTTGGAACTTGGCTTAAGAAGTGGCTTAGGAAACCCTCCCAGCCGTGAAGGAGGTTTACTCCTAGGCTGTAGCACTCTTACTTAACTGCTGTGTCCCTCCTACTAAAAGGAGGCTCCTACTAAACCTTCCCTGAGAAGAGGCCTGGAGTCCTGCTGTGGTCAAAGTCCAGGAGACATTTCTGTCCATCCTTGGGAGGCAGAGCTGGATGAAGTTTCTCTTCCCTGGTGGGTGAATTATAGTGTGGAGGTGCCTCTTCAAGTGTTCCCTTTCCTGTCTCCATAGAGAAGCTGGTGAGAAGATTCAGCATTGTCCTAACTGCTCTGCAAAAGGAGGTTGTCACGCTCTCTTTTCAGGGGGTGAGACAAATGGCTAAAATTTTATTTGTTTATGTATGTATTCCTGTTGTTCTCAGATGTTTCTTTAGGATTATGCTGTGTAAGGCAAAGGGCAGCAGGAGCAGCAAGCAGGAGAGTCAAGATTAACAGGTTTATATCTATAGATCTGCTCTCAAGCAGACAAGGGCCAGATTTGAGTCATGGCCTGGCTTTAATATCTCAAGACCAAGTTCTACTTTAAAGTCCCCCTGAACCTAAAGCCAAATCCCTTCCCATTTGCCTGCCTTGGTAAATGCTGAGCACAGATGCTCAGCTGCTGTAAATAATCTCAGCTCTGACGTCAGGGCTGTTACAACATTTGACATCAGCTGAAGACACGCCTCTGGCTATGTATAACCCACAGGTGTTATAGCATGATTTACAGAGGCTCTTAGCAGTGTAAGCCATATGTTTTATAGCTGCTGAGAAGGAGAAGAAACTGTCTGACAACAAGCAAAGGCATATTTAGTAGCATTTTTATATGGATGAAATTGCCCAGTTAGGGGTTTTTAGGAAATACATTTGCTTTGCTACACAGCACCACATAGTTCAAGCATGTAGTACCCCAGGCATTCAATTTATCACGATCTATCACGTTAACTTGGCTAATTTGACACTCTTTCCTGCCAAAGTGCTCTCAGATAGTTCTGCATTGTCTGCTAATCTCCATGACATGTGAGCCTGTGGGAAGGGCCCTAAAGAAAAGCAGACCTCGGTGCTGTGGATTTGAGGGGAGAGAGAAGAACAGATCTCAGTAGTTCATAGAATCATAGAATACCCTGAGGTGAAAGGGACGCACAAGGATCATCAAAGTCCAACTCATGTCCCTTCACAGGACAGCCCCAAGAGTCACACCACGTGCCCAAGAGCATTGTCCAAAAGCTTTTTGAACTCTGTCAGGCTGGTGCTGTGACCACTGCCCTGGGGAGCTGTTCCAGCGCCCAACCACCCTCTGGGGGAAGAACCTTTTCCTGATATCCAACCTAAACCTCCCCAACACAGCTTCTGTCCATTTTCTCAGGCCCTGTCACTGGTCACCAGGGAGAAGAGTATTCTTTATCTTTATTATGCTATAATATGATGTAAATATTATGTAAAATATAACATATTAATTCATTCATATTTCTTGTAATTCACTTAATTTTTAAAAACAGCTGTAGTGAAATATTGTTTCTCCCATGGTGTGAGTAAATGACAGCAAATTTCAACCAAACATGCCTTGAAGGGGGGATGGTTCTCTGAAGTCTTGCTGTGGAAGAGCTGGATAATGAACTGAAATGTGAGTGAGAGGCAGCAAGGACAGAGAGGGTGTATCTCCTGGAGAGAAAGGATTCTGCTTAAAGGTCTGACGCCTTTCTCTGGGCAGCTCCTTGCTGAGCAGAAACAGGCAACTGAAGCAATTCTGTCGAGTCTCTTGCAGCCCCCAGCAGCGACTTCAGCGTTTCCCAGTACTTGAGAACTGATCTGGAGACTGTGCTAGTGCAGAGCTGCTAGGAAGCCAGGGAAAACCTGCACCAGGGATGTGTCATCAGCGTTCCTGCAGCGTCCTTGAGCTGCAGTTCCTCAGTTTTTATAAGAGAGAGCGTTAACCAGGCCTGGACTGTGCAAGGGTAGACCTGGAAAAGAGAAAATAGAGAGGTGCCATCAGAATGGGTGACATTCCTGTGGTACAGCAGCCATGAGTCAAGGTATAGATGCTGATCAAGAAGGAATGTCATCTGCAGCACAGCGGGGGCTGCGTGTCCTGGTCTCCCCTGAACTGGAGATGCTTTTGTCATTATGTAGCCCCTGACAACATATTGTGACAGTGCAGAAGTGAAAGGGGATGTGTAGTTAGGATTTACCTGCATAAGTCTCAGTTGTTGATCTATATGAGCTAAACATGCAAGGTACGTAAAGAGACAAAAGCCTCTTTAATTAGGCTGCTCAAGCTTGGGTATCTTCATTGTTAAACATTTGCTAAGACAGCTGAGGAGCCAAAGGGGATTATTTTGTCTATTATTAACTAGCTGCTGAACATTTCCTAATTGATACTATATTGTCTCTTTCATTAATAAACATTACCAGAGTTGATGTAAAATTAGCACTTGCAGGTATTACCTGTTTAAATGGACTCCTAAGTACAGATTAGTGCCAATTTGCTTTTGTAAGTTTAAGTTGTAAACTTGGAGTATCTTACAGTCACTGACTCCTGACAAAAATTTGATACCACCTTGCTTCTCTTGGATAGTCTATCCACAACGAAATCCAATATGTAGCCATGTCCATTTAGTATATTAAAACATAAATGGTTTTACAGTAAAATTAAAAACTTCTGACAGAACCTGGGGTTGTAACACCCAGATCTGTACTTAGAAGGGTGTCTTTGAGGCAAAATTTGTGGGACCTTTTATTTTGAAAGTTTCAATTGTGAATATGCACAAAGCTCCTTCAGTAGAGGAGTTGGAAAAAAAAAAAAAAATCCACTTTTTAATTATAAAAGAGCCAGTGTTTCATGCTGGGTGTGGACTATAAGCAGAAAAGTAAGAGAAGCCAGGGGTAAATACTGAAGAAATTATACTGGAGGCGCATGTCCCTGTAAGAAATCCCCGTCTGCACTGGATGTAGGTGCAGAAGCTGTGCAATGCCCTGGTTTTATATTGCCTGCAAAAACAGAGCAAACAAAATCTGTCATAACCAGCAGGTGACTCGTACCTGGCAATCTCCTGTCGGCTTGCTCACCATTTACCTTGTCAGAAGCACAGATCTGCTGACACATTCCCCTCTCCTGCCTGAGGGTCAGGCTAAAGGATCCAGGGACCACAGCCTGTGTTTTAGGGCAGTTTCTGTCCCTGCTTCTGGTGATGTTGGCAAGGAAAGCAGAACAGGTACTTGGAGCACAGCAGAATTACTCCTTGGTTGACATTAGAGTGAGTTGTTTGGCTGGGGGTCCGTTTACAGAGCTGGATTGAGGGGCAGTGCCAAGGAAATCAGAGCGTGCCTCCTGGGGTGTATTTTCAGCCTGTAAACTAATGGCTTTGTTTACATAGTTGAAATACAAGGTTCCAAGGTAAGCATCTTCTGGGACAGAGGCGTGCAGTTGGAAGGATGTAGACATAGTAGAAAGGTTGCATGACATTGTGTGTTTGAAAAACAAAACCCAGCTCCCAAATCCACCCACACAGATTTCAGGTATATCTCATAATTCTTGGTATCTTGTTAAAAAGTGTCTAATGTTTTCTCCAGCGTTTAAGTCATTGTATATATAAAAAAGATGGAAAGAAACAAAACTAAGGTTGTACTGATGAAGCCAATTCTGGAATTTCCTTGCTTCTGAGACCCCAGCTACCTGTAGGTTGAGGGTGTTGGTTTGGGTTTTGTTTCGTTTTATTTTGAGGTTTTAGAGGCTTCTGCAAACACAAACACAATATATCTTGTGGAAACTGTTCTGCTTCTTGTGATGTTCCTGAGTGTGGAAGATATACTGCAGGAGGCTGTCGTGTGAGCCACCCGTGGCAAGGTGCCAGAGATGTCAGCCAGCCACCAGATCAGAATGAAGCATCGATTTACTATTTCTCTCTTGCCAGAAAATAATAGTCCCTGTTGTGACCTCAGGCTCCTGTTGCACTGCAGCTGTAGACTTTTATGCTCTCACCTTCCTGCTTATTCCTGCTCTTTCTGTCTGCAGTCAGCTCCTGGTACCAGCTGATATTCCCACAGACACTTGGCTCCTGTTTCTAACATCCCCATGTCTGCACAGGTACCGCTGAGAAGAATGTGCAGAATATTCTCCCTGTTCTGAACCAAGTTCACCTCCAGCAGGCATGAGCAGTGTTTGCAGGATAAATCGTGCTCGTCCCTGCAATCTTGGCTTGGGGAAGGCACAGGGTTGGCACAGAGGAGTGATGTGCAAGGGGAGGAGGGTCAGCACAGCTGGCAGATCCCTGCCACCGCTGAACTCCTCCAGGCTTTCAGCTTTCACTCAAACTACCAGTTTCCCAGCAGATGACTTAAATTCACTTTGGTTTTCTTTGCGTGGGCATCACGTTCTCTCTGTAAGCTCACACGGAGGAATCACTGTGTGATTTCTGCTGATGTCTTCAAAAAAAGAAATTCAGAGCAAGCCAGAATAGCTGACAGTCTTTCATGCTGTTAGATGGTCTGGCCAGACCCGACTTGAATCCTGTATCCTATCATCTCACCACATACTCAGCTTTCTCTCACCCTTGAATATCTTCAAACTGGGGAGTGGCACCTGAGTTCCCACTTCAGAGAGTGGGCAGTGACTAGTGTTGAAGCAAAACAGGTGAGAGGTGCTGCATGGTCTGTTAGGATGAAACCAGCCAAGAAGAAAAAAAAAATGGGTAAAAAAAGTGGGAAGAGGCGTGCAGGCTTTTGGAAAGATCAGCAGATAATTGGAGTGTGTTTTGTATTACTTAAGATATCATCTGGCAATTGTAGTTTGCCCTTAGAACAGCCCATTAAACAATATTTTTAAATTTTTTTTAATATACCACAAAGGTACAACTTGTGTGGAAATCTTGTAGATATGTATTTAGAATAAAGAACTTTTGTCTTAGTGTCAAATTAAATCATTTGGAGATTGAATTTCTTCTTTACTGTGGAGAAATACATCCTGCATACACCTGTTAGTGGCAAATTTTGGCAGCTGTTGTCTAATAAGTAGATTTATCTGCTGCTGTTCTATTTTGAGACTTATTAATTTAGAAAAATGTTGAAAAGGAAAGTGTGAGGAACACTGCTTTCCTCAGAGACACACACAGCTAAATTGAAGGCAAGTTCATGTGAAATGCCTCTGTTATCCAAATGCCACATTTTAGGTTATTACACTTTTACAAATATTGCCGTGGCAGAACAGCTGTAAGAAAGGTGATACAGGGAGAGTGCTAAACAAGAGAAATGGTGCCTGTACCCTGCAGTTGCTGTGCAAAGGAAAAGGGATGTGTGTGCCAGGGGAGCACCCAGAAGATGGAGGCAGCTCCGAGGGACGGCTGCCCTGAGAGAAGCCAAAGCTACTGCTGGGCCCCTGTGAGGACTTTGAAGATGGAATACATTTATATTGTAGGCAGAGGTGAAATCTGCATTCCACAGAGTTCAGCTGTGAAGCTCGTGCTAAGATGAGTGGCACCGCAAAGGGGAGGAGGAAGTAGGTTCTTCCTCAACTTGAATCTCCCAGCAGTGGCCTGGCAGGATTTTAAAATAGAAATAAAGGAATTAAAGGCAGACTTGCAAGGATCAAGAAAACTCTCTGCTTTGCAAAGAGTACCTGGTGGTGGAACGGGAGCAGGAACCAAGAGAGGGAAAGAGCAGAGCGACTTTGTTAACATCAAATAAGTAAGAAAATAATGGCTTCTGAATGCAAACCCTGAGGACCAAAGATCAAAGTTCTGTGGTCCATTCCCTTGGCTGGATGATGTATTGAAATAAAATAATGGCTCTGCCTGCAGATGCTACAAGTTAAGCAACATTTCCATGCCAGCAATCTATGTAAAGAGCAATCATTCAAATGCAAGAGAAGAGTGAAAATTAAATAGCTGGACATGGAGTAGTCAGAGAGCACCAAGGATGCAGAACGGCTAAAGAGAATTAAATTACATAGAAATAAATTAGTTACCATAATGGTCAGATTAGGAAATAAAACACAGAAGCATGATCCTGCCAAGCATTTGAGTAGAGCAGCAGAACTGGAACTTAACTGAACTGACAAATGAGAGAGAGATTTATAGCTCTTGCCTAAATTTACAAACAGCTATGAGTATTCAAATTTTGCTGTCACATCTGAAAGCAATCAAAACCTATCTTGCCTGGACCTTGTTAAAATCCAAAATTTAGTTATTTACTATAAGGTTTCGAGGCAATCTTAGTTGATGGCTTTGACTGAAATTGTTAGGCCTGATGGGTTTTTGAGTCCACTTTGCATCTCAGGCAAATTTGCACTCAAAAGGTGGTAGTTGCACAGCTTCAGGAACAACAAGCTCTTACACAGCGCCATGGCTGTGACCTAATTTGGATGTTTTGTGCCTGAAAACAAACCATGAACAAAGGTGAACAGCAGAGCGATTATCTTCTTTCGGCCCTTACTGAACTCCCCAGGATGAATGGGCTGCTGCAATTCGTGTTTCAGCAGTCATTTGTGGGTACCCCTTCCCTCGGGGGTGTTTTTGGTGTGGCCAGAGGGGGTGGCTGTGCTGGCTGAAGGGCAGCTGGAGCTACTCAGAGGTGGCTGATGTCCCCTGTGAATGTCCTGCAATGCTGCCACCAGGGCATGGACGGACACCCAAGGGTGGCTGTGCCTTCGTGGTACTGCAGCCACATGGGTCACAGTGGGCAGGAAGGGTGGGATGCTCCCTTTTGTGGGCTGGAGGGATCCCTGTTTCCTAGGCACAGGCTGTCCTGCCTGCTTTGGGCAGAGGATAAGCCGTGGTCACGCCAGGCTTTGCTCAGCCTGTAGCCCTGCTCCAGATGGTCCCGTGGGGAGAGGGTGGCTCCGGGAGAGCTCCCGTGATGGTCCGTGGAGGACCATTGTCATCTCCAGCCTTTCAGCGGTGGCAGTGCTGAACTGCTCGCCAGGGAAACATGGGAGAGGCTGCATTAGCAGGGTGATGAGAGGACAGCCAGGGCCCAGAGAACATGCAGGATTGGGGTACCTGCACCCCTCCAGCAGCAGCACCCTGGGCTCTGCTGTGTGGCACAGGAGCTGCTGAGGCGTAGTTGTGCTCCTCACACGGACATGAACATCTAAGAAAGCATAGAGCAGGTTCTTTTTCTTTTTCTTGATTTAATTTCAGAACTGTATTGACCTTTCAGTGTGGTTCTATTAGCATCCATGCTCCTACAGTTTGAAGCTCCTTTTTAGGCTGCTCTGTGTGCAGATCAGTCTGTCTTTCATGGTGACTTTGAGCTGACTGGAAACAAATCTTTCTTTTCTTTTTTTTGTTTTTTTTTTTTTTTGTTTGTTTTTAACAGTAAGCCTCCATGAGCTACATTTTGACCTTGCAGGGGAGAAAGTATGAAGCAGTAGTTGCAACTGATGTATGGGAAAAATCTGGATATTAATAAATATAAGCAATCCCAATGAGGCTAGAGCAACACAAAGAGATTGATGTTTTTTCTCAAGTCGCAGTTTTGCCTCTGGCAGTATTAGCATGGATGCCATTTATTCATCAGTGTGATTTTGTTTACAGAGGCAGATGTATTCCTACCTTCTTTATTATATTTTGAGCCTTTTTTTTTCCCCCTCATTTAGAACTTGAGGCCTGATTGTACAGTGAGGCTGCTGGTACTTGTTCATTTTTCAGGGATGATCAAGAAATGAAGAACCTTTGATTCTCACAGTAACTAAGTAGGATGGCCCAAAATAGTACAAATATAGAAATTCTTAGCTTGGCCTTTCTGGTCATTCATACTCTGCATCACAGAAACATTGCACAACCATTCGTGATTTTCTGTCTGCTTTCTATTTTCGTTGTTGTCATGAATCAAGTGAGAATGCCCTGCATTCATTACGAAAATCATTTTGATGGTTAGGGTAACAGGGATGCTCAATGTTATGAGGGAACAGTATTTTTAAGAATACTTTAAATAACATATTTAAGCAAGCAGTTGGGCAGTGAGCACCTCCCACAGATATGAAATTATCTGTAGCTTCCAACAGGGGAGAAACTTTAATAATTTCATTTCTTTCATAGTTTGTATTTTTTGAAGTACTTAATGTGTGTCTTCTCATTGAAATTACTGACTTTTTTAAGGCTCTGGCTTTAAAAAAAAAAATGACAAAACAAACAAAACCAACCAAGGCTCCAAAATATATTCTGCTGACAGTGAAAAAAAGAAAGTGAAAGTGTGAAAGTAAGCCTTTTAAATCACTTTTCAGTAAATGCAAAATAAAGGCCAATTTTGCTAGAACTGTGTGCTGGGACATAAATGGCAGTTGAAGCAAGCCAAGACATTGGCTGTAATGAAACCTCCACTGCAGCTGGCCCATCATCACAAATGGTTTCAGTGGGCTGTGTTTCCAGCTTTGGAGCTCTCAGTTCACCCGAGCTGATGCTGCCTGTGAACATGTTAAGGAAACAGTGCTGATGTTTCAGTATTCCCCCTCCAGAAAGGCTTCCTGTGATCCATCTTGGTGAGGGCTTGGTCCTTCCTAGGCAGTTTCTGGATCCTCCTCGCCCTTGGTGTGCACGCACCACTTCCAGGTTGATTCTGCAGCCTCTGTGATGCATTTTTCTTTCCCAGCCATGCAATCCTTAGGTCCTGAGAGGCTGGGTATGTGACAGCATAGTCTGCTTTCTCATGAGAAATTCTTCTTTGAGAATTGTAAATATGAAGACAAGTCCATGTTTTGGCTGAATTGTTTTTAAAACAGACAGTCAGAGTTCCGTCCAATCAGCTAGGGGGGCAGATGGCTGTGGCCAATCTCAGTGATTTTGTATCTAAAAGCTGTATTAAACAAATAATTCTCTCTTCTTGGAAAATTCTCTCAGGTGCTTCTTGTTTCAACATCGGCTCAACAGTGACACTGGGTACACCTGCAGCCTCTCCCTGTCCTGCTGCTGTGCCGGGAGCAGGATGCATCCCGGCAGATGGGTGGCAGTGATTGAGTCAGAGCTGTTGCATAAGCTGCAACGGGGTAAACGTGGCCTGCCAGCAACATTCCCAAACCAGAAGTGTTTCCCCCCCACCCCAAAAATTCTAAGCAGAAAACATCCAGAGATTGCACGCATCTCAGGTTGGTTTTGGTATTTTGGGATGCACGCAGTTTGCAGTTCCACAGTGATCCGTAATCTCCAGGGCTGGGAATGCAATTAAAAGGAATGATGTGTTTGTATGTGTGGGTGTGCGTGTAATGTTCTCAGGCTTGTGGCCTTGAGAGGAAACAGTAAATAGCATATGAAACTCCGTGAAATGGTAAGCGGTGGCAGCTTTGTTCCTCGAGGATTATGCACCAGCCTAAAGGAGTGAAACTGTGTTACCTAATGGGATAGACGGGATCTTGGCACAGATGAGACTGGCAGGTATTGCACATGGGCAGAGCGTGGTCAGCCTCCTGTTTGGTATGATTAAAGCTGTTTTGTTAGAAAATGTGTGATGAGACATTTTCAGCAGGGAATTCTCTTTGTTATTTGCAGAGGTTATAAAAAAAACAGAAGCTTTTTTCCAAAACCAGCAAAAGCAAATACTACTTTTCTTCAATTGCACAAGCTCTGCCCTCTTACCCCTCCCACAAGGTAGTAGATAAATTGGAGTTGAATATAAATGCTTGAGCTATTCTACTCAGGAACCGGCTACACCAATAATTCAGTATTTTCTTGCTACGTATGCAATGTATAAATGGCACATTCACAGATGTCAAATAAGTTTCCCTAACTAAGGAAACTGCTCAACACACTTCAGATCTTCGTAGCAATGCTTAAAGTACCACCTTAATAGCATCAGAGGAGTAGAAACTATTTAGCAGAATAGCACAGGCTTTATATAGGGTCTTCCTTAGGCTGGTATTTTTAGTCTTCAGACTTCAGTTATCCTTGCTGAATTAGTAGAGCCTTTCAGAATACCTGTTTTACTTGAAATCTGCAACCTTGACAGCAGCTTTTCAGCTAGTTCTCTGTCTTATTGCAAACCTTACCAGTTTCCTTCATACAGCAAATACAAAGGGAAAGATAAAGCATACAGGATTTGACCACACTCTCAAAAATTCATGGAAAAAACCAGTTAAATGATTGCTGCTTTCTCTAGTAAAACAACTGTGTCCTTCCCAACAGAGATGATAATTCCTACTCACCTGAATGCTTATAGATTTTACCCCTAAATATCTGATTTTCAGAAGCGCTCAGATCCTACTTCAGCATTTAAATGAAGCTCTCATGGCTTCCAGCTGCTCTTTCCAAGGACTAGGTGCCCAAATGAGTATACCACACACACATACCTTGGTGTCTAAATCAGGGTATTTAGGTGCTGGGCTCGTTCAAAGATGAAGATTTTTGAAAGCATAATGCCAAGTTGCACTTGGAGAGTTGCTGAAAAGTCTGGTGCTAACTACAAAATGAAGTGGCAGCTTTTTAATGCTGCCATTTTAGAAAGTGAGTATCTACAATTAGCCCCCTAAATTCTTATTTAGATACCCTGCTTTAAAATCACATGCATATAGTTGCAGATGGAGATACCACACTCATACATACCCATTTTAGATTAACATGGCATAAAAGCCAGCGTGGCTAATACCAGCTATCACTAAGTAATAAGCCATTTCCACTAAATTGCTGCAGAACTGCTGCATTGAGAGGTGTATATGAGCACTGGGAGACTGTGCACTGATTCTTTTGTGCTATTAAGTGAAGGATAAAAAAAATTACTTGAAAAACTAAAACCTGGTGTCCCTGGTTTTTGGTGTGAAGGCTCTCCTTTCGATGGAAATGACAAGATCTTAAGCAGTAAAAGCACAGCTGGTGCTCACATCTGGGCTGGGAAAAAAGGGCCGGTGATGAAGGGTTGCAGCAGAAATTGAGGGCCTTGCAAGGAAAAAAGTAGAATATTTAGTGTTGTGGAAAGCCTCTTGTATGTATAATTGGGACTCTTCACTGAAGAGGAAGAGTAGAAAATGAGGGGACATCAGGATAGTACACAGCAGTTCCGTGAGTCTGTAAGCATTGAGGACTGGGATATAAATCTTTTATCATGGGACCCTTTGGCTTAAATGAAGAGGTTTTTAAGAGACCCCATGCTCTTGTGTAACTGCCTGTGAGGATTTTCACCTGAAGGGGCCTGTTTTGGTCAGTGTTGAGGACAAGGCTGAGTGCATGGAGTGCTGTTCCCAGCCACATTGGCAGCTTGTGTGGTCACTCTGTAGCCCTGACTGTCAAATAATCAAGCAGGTACTTGGTGTGAGATCTCTTCAGCTTAGCCCTCCACTTCTGCTTCTGAAAAGAGCTGTGCTCCAGGTCAGCACTGAAAAAATCTGAAGTAGATGAAAGTCAGTGAGGAAGAGTGAAAAGAACGAGAAAATGGCTATTTATAATCATCTGATAACTCGGTTGGTTTCTTTGGGATATACCTAAAGGCCTGTTTGGATCTTTTGTGATGGGATATGTGCTTAGCTTGAAGAAAGAGGCAATTATACTGTGAGAAAACTCAACAGAGCATATATGTTTGATATGATCTGCATAATAGCATAAATCTAGCTTCTGTGTGAAGATAATTTCAGCTGTCTCATACAGAAAGGCAGCTGGATTTTGGGACGAGGCCACCCACTGCCAGGAGAAAAATGCTTGAAACTTCAATACCTTTGATTCACGGGCTTTGGGAGGTGAGAATCATACTGTCACAGCATGTGCCTGGGAAGCACGTTAAATTTCCTACGCCTTGTCGTCTCCCCCTCTCTCCCAGTCTGCTTCTAAATTGAACTCTCTGCAGATGAAACTTTAACTTTGTTTCTGATACCTCTACAAAAATCCCGTTTTCCACTTTGACAGGAATTTTACTGAAGGGGAAAAAAATATTTTTTTCTCTTTGTCTCTGCAGTGCTGACGGTTTTGTGCTTGTCCTTTCTTGAAATATCTAAGTTAATTTTATAGCTATTGAGGAGCACGGTGTAAATGCAACTTTATAACCTTTAACCACAACACAACACCCTCCTCCTCCCTGGAATCTCCACCCCCTGTACCTATTCTTGCAAACTGCCTGGAGCAATGTTTCTGCCTCATAAATCTGAGCCTTTAAGAGAGGCAGCATTGCATGCTCTGCTCTAGCTGAAGTAGTCTATGTGGCTGATTTTTCTGATAATGCCTTTTTGATGTGTTGCTGGTAAACGCTTTATTTGTAAGAGATTACAAAAATCCCGATAGTGACAAAAATAACCATTATGGGCAATGCTGGATTTTCCACCCATTAGCAGTTTACCTGTAGCCTCCAGTTAAGCTTGCTGCCAATTATATTTTTTTTGGTGCCTTCTATACACAGACCACAGAGGGTTTTGTTCCTCCTCTGTCTGAAGTCCCACACCATCAATTAGAATGGGAAGACTGGTTCCTCTGTGGTATTTGAATCCAAGCAAACCTAAACCAAGCAATGTTTTGCTCATCTTTGCATGCACCTGCAGAGGAACAGAGGCTGCACCTGTGGGGGAAAAAGTTACGGGTAGCTTTTCATGTGCAAAGCTCTTCAATGTAGCAATTACACAAGGCAGATTGTGAGGGGGCGTGGTTTATTGGTGACTGCTTTTATTGTACCTTATCATATGCAGAAAATGAATCATCTGATACAGAAATGGCTCTTTAGGGATCAACATATGCACTTGAGCCTAGATCTGCATTTAAAAGATAGGAAAGAGATCTCTTAGAATTGTAGCTGGAGGAATAATATTGCAAATCCAGGGGGGTTTGACAGGTAATTAATCAAAAAAATATCCATGTTTAGATACTCAGGTGCTAGGCACCACAAAAGAATTCTATATAGTAGCTCTTGGAGCTGTACATTTTTAACACATCTGAAAATCAGGCAGCTGATGTTGATGCCTATGTTTATTTCCAGAATCTGTGTAGTTGGATGAGCCGTAGCATAATGGTGGAAGCCTTTTAGGGAAGGAAGCAGTGCTTCTGCAGTGACAACAGCAACAGGCAGGTCCGTGCTAGCACATGGACTCACACTGTCACATGGGTGTGGCAAAACAGCTGCCAGAGCCTTTGAGAAGTCCTGTTCCAGCTGGGGACTGGAGGCCTAGCTATGTCCCTGTGTGTTTAGTGCACAGCTTCAGAATTCTTCTGGCACAGAGCAGCTTGCTTTTCAAAGCAGACTAATTAATCATAGACACCAAGAGAGCAGAAATGGCCATTTGGGGTTAATGAGAGTGTGATGGCAGTGAAGTCCTGCAAGTGAAGTGTGTTGGTGGAAACTGGCCCTAAGAGGGGTGCTCTGGGTGTAAACATCACTCACTATGCATATTGCATAATTCTATGAACAGAGTTTTGCCTGGTGTGTCCCTTTAATTTCACACGGGGAAAAACTGTTTTGTTGGGTTTTTTTTAATAATCCCTTTGAAATATTGATATCACTAACAACTTATTTATCCCTTTCAGTCATGGTACCAGATGTTCATAACTCTGTCCTGTGGCTCATCATTGCCCTGAGAACCTGTTGCTCAGGACTGTGACATTTCCTTCCCTGCCATGAGTTGCTCTCTTGTGTCAGTGTGTGCGCCGTGCCAGCATAGCTGTGCTCATCAGTCAGCTCAGAAGTTTTGGCAACAGGCTTTAGTGACAAGCATGATGCTCACATCCAAAGGGATGCTGGTTGTCTTAGAGATACTTGCAGCTCGTTTGGAAGCAGGAGCAGTCGCTTGTGTCTGCCTGCATAGGAGATCCTTGAATTCCAGGCATGAGAAGACACCGTTTGGAGAACACTTTCCTGTGCTTGCCTCCACATTTTCCTGAAATATTTTCACCCATTTCAGGGGATGTTTTCATTAGACAGTTCTGTGACATTGATCTGTGGCTGCTCTGTTGTCTTCTGTGCACTCTGTCTTTGCCACAGTGACAGTGTACTCACACATTGACTTTCATCCCCAGCCAAGCCAAACTGAAAGATTTGAAAATGCCTTATGCCATGTCACTAGGCTTTATTAGGGATATGAGGTTGGGATGAGGTTCTGCTCCACAGAGACAACTCTAAGGTTGTCTCTTTAAGATATCTCCAGACTTCCAGCTGAGCTGTATGTTTTCATGTCTCCTTTCTCTGTGCTGTGCTCTATCTCTGTCATTAACAGCTCCATTTCTGCTGCATTTCACAATGTTTGAACAGAGGTGACATCCAAACCTCTTACTCCCATCCTTGCTAGAAGATGACAGGCGACCAGAGAGAAATACAGTTAAGAGGAAAAATATCCCAAATTACATTCCTGTTGGTGTGTTGGAGTGTGAGAAGGACAGGCAGAGAACGCAGCACAGTCATCTACAAATCATTTTCTCACTCAGAGACTGAATAACTTAATGACAAAATTATTCCTGCCAAGTTCTGATGGCTTCTTACCTTCACAACATCTGCACTCATTAGTAACTTCACTTGGAAGCTGCTTGTGCAGGATATTGTTCTCATGTCAGCCATCAGACAGTGACACCTTGCTGGATGAGAGAGAAGGAGCCTCCTGCTCTGCAGTTTGGTCAGTGATCGAGTGAAATGTGTGTCTGTGGTGCTTGGAACGCAGCTCAAGTGCATCAGTTACAAGTTCCTTTGGGTGGCCACAGGCTTGTCATGCACTAATAACAGGGAGCAGGTGCAAAAAAGACAAATGTGACTGGAAGATGTGTCAGGAGAAGCTTTTCCAACCTGCAGTATCTGGAGTATCTTGTGAAGCTTGTTAGGAGTGTTCAGTAAAAACGCATTCATTATGGAAAAGATAAGAAGGGCTTGTAGGAGTGGAGAACTTTTAGTAGGAGAGTGAAAGTGCTTTCCTTGTTTCACACAGCAAAGCAAGACCTGAGGAGCAGCATGAGTGGGAGAAAGTACAATTATTTAAGGAAAACTCTGTCTCAAACCCTGCTGGACAGCCTGCAGTAGTAAAGGAAAAAGAAAAACAAAAACCCCAAACTCTCTGTAAGAAAACTGATGCATTTTATCTGGTCAGTCCAAAATTTTAACAGCAATTTTACCATATTATAGCTTGTCTTCAATGAAGTTTTGCTACCTGATTTGATAATTCTGACTAGTTGGTTTTTGTTGAGTTTTTTTTTTAATTTTTACTCATCACTTCTTCTACAGTTTCTTGGGATGTTCAAAATTAACATATGAAACAACACCATGACCACTCACACACCCAGCCCCATAAAGATTGCCACCAACCCTTTTGCCCTCTAAGTTCTGACTTTAAAACTCCAAAGAAGGTAACCATTCCTCATTGTTTTCTTCTTTTCATTATTTTACTATGCTGATTTAGAAAGCATTTATACTAAAGAAAAATACATCAGAAAAAAATAAGGTTATGGCCCTGCTTTAATCTTAAACATTTCTGCCTTTTTTCATAAGAAATTAAGTTTGCGGCAGCCTTCTTCCTCTTGGTATTATAGGATTTGGACAGCCACAGGAGTGTTCCAGGGAAATTGGACACTTTCATGAAGCTGCTAAATGTGAAAGGAACCGGCATCCAGTGAAGGAAGTCCCCTGAGTAGTATTGTTGTAGTCTTTTCCTTACGCATCTTCCTTTTCTGAATGTAACTAACTTGTGTATCCTTCCTAGAGTTTCTACAGCCCCCTCCCTTCTGTGAATAGTGATGATAACATATCCCATGACAACTTGCTTAATTTATTGAAGGTACAGAGTTCGTAAGAAATTCACCAGCATTTGGCAGCGGGGAGCAGGGATTTAGCAAGAAGAAAATCTGGCAAAGGAGATAAATGGAATGGATCTGGGAAGCAGGGACGCTTCAGACTGGCTTGATTGTGTTCTTTGTGTGATTTTTTTGGCCAGCTTAGGGAAATTGAGGAGTGATTTGGAGAGCACAGTGTGTCTGAGGTAAGGCACGGCTGAAGGTTATCTGTAAATCACTGCAGACACGGTGTGGGTGGAAGAAGACAAATCTCTCTGGTTTCACACTAACTGGTAAAGATTTCATGACTGATGACCAGCCCAGTGCTGTCTCTGTTAATATTGACAGTGTCCTGAATGATCACTTTCTGAGAATCTTTCTTATTGAATGTGTTTGTAAATTCTAGAATATTTACTCAAGACTGAATGCTGTCAAATACTTAGATAACCAAATGATCTAAAGCAAATCGTGTCACTGGCTAATCCAGATGTTCTGTGTGCAGGATATTAGCTCAGACTATATTCTCTTTTCCTCCTTTAATTTTATGCTCTCTGAAGCCATTTTTTTTTTACTATTTTGTCATCTGTGTCACTACTACTACTAGCATACAATTCACAAATCCTCTTTTAAATAATTGAATACTGATGATCAACTAATACATCAAAGAATGCTGATCTAAAGTTTTTTTTCTGTAATTTCCACCATGCCAGGGGCAAGTGTAGTGAATCAACTGTTTTATCCATCCTCCTCTTTTATATCAAGCATATTGAATTTTATAGACTAACTGAAATAAAAATAAATGACAAGGAAAACCACTTTATGTTGCTGAAAATGTGTACTGAGTGGATTTCAGAGCTTTGTGATATTTCATAACTTCTTGTGCAGAACAGCAAAGTATTGACATTACAAGTGAAAAAGGAATTATTTTAATTACATTCAAAAATCATAGTGGATCCAAGTTATAGAAATGTAACAGTATTTCTTGTGGACTTCACAATTATACAAAAAAACCTTCATATTCAGGGCTTGGTTTTCTTCTTTTTTATCTCATGCAGAGGGAACTGAGTAATTCACAGGATAATTTAAGGAGAAATTCAATTTTTGCATGAAGTATATACAGTATTATCAACATGGTTTTATAGGTTTTTACGTATGTGAAGAGCAAATACAGAAAAGAAATTGAGTTTACCATGTGCCAGAATTGTGTCAGGCATCTCATGTGCTCCATCAAATACGTTGTCTTTTCATGTTCTAATTATATATGTTTTAACTAAATTTGCCTCCTGAAAGATTTTCCTTAAAGAGAGGAAAAGATGAGGTGCTCACACATCAGTTGCCTCTCACGCAGGGATTACAGTTCAACAGCTCTGAAAACAATGACAGTGAAATTGCATTAGTGGACCTTTTTTCTTTGTAAGTGTTTAAAGATCAGTCAAACAACTTAAGCAGGGTATTTCTGGAGAAGGAAGAAATGGTATGGACCCATACTCTAACAAAAGAACTATGTCAAGGCATTTTTAGTGTGTTGATCATCAGGTGCTCTGATGTTTGAGCATCACTTGATGAGCAAGGCCCAGTTATTCCAGCAAAACCTACCCAGACCAGCTCAAGCACACTTTTTTTCCCCTCTTTTTTTTTTTTTTTAACTTATTTTTAAGTATCCCAGACTGGCCAAAGAGCAGAAAATTAGTGCTCAAAAATGCCCATATTTGCACTGAGCAAAAAAAGGAAGCCAAAATGTTTGGACTTAGAGTGCCACCAATATTCTGATGTTACTGATGCACATTCACAAGCTCTGGCAACTAATTTGCCACTCCTCAAAGTGCGGGTGAACATGACAATAAAATAATCGAGTTGTCTTTTCAGATGACATTTTTTGGTTTTGTTTTCCTGCATGCTGTTTATATTCCAGACATCATTATCTTCTTCCTGGTCTATGTTTTCCTTCCACAGATTTTAAGCTTTTCTGTTAGATGGGGTCCTCCTGCTGCTCACCAGAACAGCCTGTCTGGACACTGGTGAGCTAACCCCAAGTGTTATTCCTCCTTTAAGGTCAAGCCCAAATATTGGTCAGGCTTCCCCTTTTTTGTTTTCTAACACCAACAGAAGAGTTGCCTTTTTTCTCAGAAGGCAGTCAAGCCTTTCTGTGCAGTGTTGTGCACGTGCAGAAAGCCCAGAGCTCCACCCATCACCTGAAGAACCTCTCCAGAACAACCATGGCCTTCAGTCCCTTTTGTCTTTCTGCCACTCCTGGTGTTCTTGCACAGAGTTTCATGAAAACTCAGTATGTCCAAAACAAAATTCAGCGGCTATACTTAAAGCCACTTAGGCTGTTTGTGCTGTGAAAAGATGTTGGTATGAGCGAGGCAGGTCGTTGTCAGAAATATATTTTTAAAAATTATCTGTTGCTGAGATTGGCTCTTAGATTATTAAAAGACCCTTGCAGGTGAGAGGATCAGTGAGAACACTTGTGAGCGAGCACAGAAGTACTCATGGAAAATTTCTTTGTCTCTAAGCATAGTTGGTCATCTGTGCATTGCCCCTTGCTTGTCTACTTTCTAAAAAGGCAGGAATAATATGGCTGTCACAATAAGATATGCCTCAGCAAGAAAACTAATCTCCTGTGTGCCAAACTCTCTCAGCAACTTGAGAACTATACAAGGCCACTTTTGAGTTAAAAAAAGGGACATTTTTGTCCTTGGATGTGTACAATGATATTGAGCAAAGTGCTTGGAAACCAAGGCACACCTTAGTAGCAGGAATAGTTGAGATTTGTGGAAAATTGTGGCTAGAAAAGAAAAAGCAGTTTCTTTGTTTCACCCCTTTTTGATTGGTGCAACTATGGGGCAGTGTGGAAGCACAAGCAAATATACAAAAATTTGTATTATGCAGGATTATAAATGAAAAAAAGAGAGGAAGAAACAGAGGGAGGGAGAACTAGCTGTTATTAATTTCCTTACCCAAGCAGACAGAGAAGACCTTTCCTTCCCTTTAAAAGTAGTCCTCCTTCTACCAGCATATTGCTGGGCAGCAACATAGGGAGGAGAAGGGAAAAGAGGATTTTTCCTCTGTTATATCCCATTCTGGCTTGCTGAAGCAGTGTATTTTTGTAACCAAAAAGCTGCAATCTCCAAGAAAGAGCAGGGCCTCTGGGTCTCCTCTGGAGCAAGCAGCTCTAAGTTAAACCCTGGATGTCAGGAACACCTGCCACCACTGACAGCAGAGCTCAGTCCGTAGGAAAGCAACCTGCACAGACCAAAAATAGGGCCACTGAGGAGCTGACCACTTCCTGTGAATTGGATAATTACCAATACAGATATTTAATCCTAACCCTTTAGCGGAAAATGGGACTTTTGTGAGATTTAGTTTGTATCCTAAATAAGACATCTGTGTGTTTCTAGCTGCTTGTTACAAACTGACCTGTAGGACTATTAACTAAAGAAAAAATCTTTTTCCTCAACTAAGCGAGAAATAAAATAGCAGTGCCTGAAAATGTTAGTGCTGTTGGCAGGAATGTGCTTTTTAGGGTGATGGGTTTGTGTGTATGTGTATGTCCTGAATAGCCCCAGCTGCAGTTTTCTGAAGAACCTTGGACACTGATGCAGCAGGCAGTGATACTGGTTACCAAGGGTAACATGAAGTGTGTGTTTAAAGACATTTCTGTTGGTATTGCAAACATTTCACATTTTCCCTCCATTGATGCTAGATGACATACTGTTTGCACTATCCCTGTTTTTGAGGCTCTCTCATTAAAGGAAGCAGGGATTAGTTAATTGGGCATCTTTGAACATCAGGAACAGCTCATAAGAAATTTATACTGCCACATTTCCCAGAGTCTCTCTCCAGCGTTAACACAAGTTTAAAATAAATAAAGCAAGCCTATGATATTATAGCCCATAGCTTCTGGTAGCTGGTACCTGTGCTAATGTGGTAACTGCTGAGCTCGAATTAAGATGTCTCTAAGGACAAGCTAAAAGATTGCCTTATCTTAATATTGCCAAAAGCAAGTGAGTAATGTTTCTAAAGCTTTGTATTGAGAAATGCATTTACCCCAGTACAGGGCAATATCTTCATTCCCATTTTCACACATTCAGGCTGAATTTTTGTGTAGATGTTGTGTTATGGCTATTATGTATAAATTACAGTGTACAGGACTGGTTCTACTTACTTCTGTAACACAGGTACCACTGGTGCACGCTGTTTTTTATGGCATGTTGCTATTTTGAATGAATTGAGATTATCTTCTGTGGAAGGTCAGCAATTTCAATGTCTTTCTCATGACAGGAGCTAGACAGTATTATCAGTTGTAATTTGCAGCTCATAAAGTAAACTGCTGCACAACATAACATGCTCCTGTGGGTTCCACCTTAGGTAGCTGAGTGTTATTCATTTGTTAAATGATCCTTAGGTGTAGTCTGAGCATTTTCTTCTGAAAGCTTCTGACTCACAGAGCACACGTGCCCGTGTTTGACTGGAGATGCTGCAGAGAAGGCTGCTCAGCTCTCTTGGGACCAAGCGCTGGAATAGGAACAAAGGTTGTCATTTGGGGTGTCTTGGAAGTGCCTCATCCCTTACTCTTGGCTGAGTAGTTCCTACTGGGTGTTTCTGTGTACTTTCCTGTATAGTGCAAAAGGTTTTGATTTTGGTTTTTTTAATCACCTACTGAGACATTCATTTTATTTGCTTTATATGCAGTCATTCAATATTTGTTTCAGGGTTGCGCTCTTGGAACTGAGTGTCATGATAAAGCACCCAGGCCAAAGATGTTTCCTTGGAGCAGGAGAAAGACATTGATAAGCAAGCCAAAGTCCTTCTCTATGTACTATAGAAAACTCCAGTTTGGCCACTTGGCTCTGTCTGCCAGCATGCAATCTGGTGAAGACTGTCATAAGTCCAAAACAGGGATGTTACCCAGAATGAGCTGAAAGATACGGTGCACACATCTTGGGGCCCAAGGAGAAGAACTCTTTCAATTCCTGTGTGAACACCGGTGAGCCCAAAATCCATGAAAGAGGGTGCAGCTTGGAGGGTGTCTGTAAGAAAATTGTCAACTGAGCAGGTAGATTAGGTAAACTTCTATTACGTTTGCTAAAGCTCCAGCTGGGTGCTGTGACTGTTCATTAATGAGCTTTAACATTCCCCCTTTCTCAGCTGCAAACGACAAGCCCTGCTATATTCCTCAGTAGTTCACAGAAAGCCAAAACTCTGTAAGCTCCCAACATATGCAGAGGGTTGGCCTTGTGTGTGACCTCTCTCACCCCTTGAACTGTGCTGCTCAACTGCAGACCTGGATCCACAGCCACGTGGGCTTCTGGTGCTGTCATCTGTGTTCACTGTCAGGGAAAAAAGAGATAAGAGGGAAATGAATGTTCAGAGAACAGAGTGCCAGTGTAGGATCAAATGCAAGAAATAATGCACAGGCAGGTTTGTAAAAGAGATGTTTGCTGTGGCTTCTGCAGAAAACAATGTTCTTCTCCAGCCCTAATGAAGTCCACCAGTAAGGAAAGGGCACACCAGCAGTGTTACTTTACTCGAATCTCCCAGCAGAACACCAATATGAAATATTAATCCCCGTGAGAGAGAAATTACTGATGTGACCTTTGACCATGTCAGAAGTGTGCCCACATGTAGGACTGCTCTGGTTCTTTGTTGACAGTCTGGAGTACAGGCAGTACAGTCCCTAAAGCTGTGAAGTCATTCTGCATCTTCATCAGAGAAGCTCTTTCCTTTTTTTCTCCTTCCACAATGGCATTATTGCTGTGGGATTTTTTCAGCTTCTCGATGGCAGCTGGTCAGGCAGAGAGCATGGAGATCATGAGTTACATCTTGAACTAGTCCAGTTCAGAAGTTTGCTGCAAATGTGATTTGTACCAATGAATACTTGGAGAGAAAGGATAAACAAAGAGAGGCTGCTGATGTGCAGGTGGGATGCAGTGTTCCTGGCAAAGTCCAGTGGAGGAGCAGGTGGGGAAACTGACACAAAAGGAACAAATGCAACGTTTAGCTGCTATCACTTGCCTGCTCAGGGTGCCGTGTGATTTATATGACCAACCAAGTCAGCAAGAAGTGCGTGTGGATAATTAATGGTGTGCCAATGATTTATGGATCAAGGACTACTTGCTCTAAGCATAACCTCATAATTCTAAATAATAAATAAACTAATAATTTATTTGTTTTGGGAGCAGCTCTTCATCAGTAAAAGGGACGAGAATTCTTCGTCTTGTTATTTGAAGCATATTCTTTGCTTGGGTGTATTTAGTTGCTTACACACTATCCTGGCAAGGAGAAGAAGAACCTTGCATATGTGAAAATAACGTTTTCATTGTTCTGTCTGGATGCTTGAAGTTTGATGAAGTCCTTCATCTGTTTTAACGTGGCCATGGGTGTTCTCCAACTACTGATTTCCTGGCAGGTTTCCAAAACATGGACTTTTAATCTGAGGGAGAAGTAGAAGAAAAAATCCTGTCACGTTTTATGCAGATTCCCCGGCCAAAGCAGGTGCGATTGGATGCTGACTGAGCAGCCAATACCGGCGCACTCCGGCATGCCCCAGAAACCTGAGGCAAAGCTGAGGGAGGAGAAAAAACCCAAAACATAACAGATGCTGCCATCATTGTCCTTTTAATCACTGCCAAATTTGCTACCTGTGGGCTTCACTTGTACTGCAGGCTGTATGAATTGGTGTGACTAGAGACTAGAAGATAAAAGCTTTCATAAATTGTAGATAACCAGGAAAATGGCAGTAGCTGCTTTTTGCCTCAGCATCCCCTGCACCTTTCTGCAAGCCTGCCACCTCTGGGAGGACAGAGGCTATCAAGCACTGCTTTTGTTTGTACAGTTCCCGATACAATGAGACTTTAACCCCAACTGAGGTTTCAGAGTGTGACTAACTATTGTATAATAAACAGCACAAAGGCTTAAAATATGCAAATTCATGCAGCTACAGCACATGCCTTCATAGTACCGCAGTGAATTAGGAGAGGGCACTGTGGTGGCAGTAGACAGGCATAGTTCACTCAGCAGTTGCCCAAACAAGGAAGTTTCTTTCTCTTTTCTTTTTTAAATATTATTATTTTTATTCTCTATGGGGTTTTCTTTGTTACTGCTTGTCATTCTCTCGTAGGGCTGCTGAATGTAGGAGGTCCTCTTGTCCAGTCTGCTGTCTACCTGCACTTCTCCAGCTAACACAGACAGTGGTCGAGCTGCACCTTCCTTCCCATCACCTGTGGGTGTTTTGGCTCATTGATAAGTGGTGGTTTTACTGTGGTTCATCTGCGACAGACGCTAAAAATATTTCAGGATTTATATCGCTTTAGTGGTGACATTATGCCAGCACTGTCACCTAGGTAATGGAACTAATTGCCATAGCAACAAGGCTTTATCATTCAGCAGCCCCAACATTTTTGACATATGGGAGAAACTAAAGATTTGAAGTAGGACACAAATGAAACATATCTGATTGGGCTACGTTCCATTAATAGTCATGAACAGGAGTCTTCTGTGAAGAGTAAATCAAATCAGAGTAAACGATATATCTTTTAGAGGCCCATTTACTTCAAACTAAACTGTTTAATGTAAAAAAACTTTCTTCCTCTAGGGAAAAAATAGCAGCATTTAATTAAGACAAGCAGATAATAAACCTGATTGTTTAAGTGTTATTGTACAGCCCCTAGGTATTGCTCCCATTCTAGGCATTGTATGAGACTAAGGAAATGACAAAGTACTTCTAAAAATTTCAGCTGAGCATTCTCTCACTTCAGGGTTCGTCATATACTTTGCCAAAATGTGACTGCAGTGAGAGTGGGGGAACTGGTGGCAAAGTTCCCTGAGCTGTGCCCTGGGGAGCTCCAACTTGCTTGCCTATTTTCAGCAGTGCTGGCTCTGCCTCAGCCTTTTTTTGGGAAAGGCATAACCTCCACATACACCTGGCACAGTCTAATCCAGCTAGAATAAGGCCCAAAATTATGAAAAACTAGAGTGAACTTTTCCCTCACTCGAGTCAAAGCAACTTTTGCTGTAGAATAAGTAGACAGAAGATACTTTTTAGCATATGCTGGAGAAAGTGGTTGGAAATACCACTCCTTAGGCCCCATCTAGAGTACTGGACCCAAACTGGGGACTGCCAGGCAACAGTGAACTGGAGAAGGTTTAGGAGAGGTGACCAATATGGTTTGGGGCAGGATCATTTGCCCTGTAAAGGTGGACGAACACTTCAAGAGGCTGCACAGAGGGATCACAGTAACTCCATCCTTGGAGGCTTTCAAGCCCTGCCTGGAAAAAGCCCTGAGCAACCTGTTCAGAATTCAGTGTTGATCCTGCTTTGAGCCAGAGTTTAGGCTAGAGATGCTCCAGCTCTCTTCCAGCTGGAGTTATTCTGTGACTTTGTGATTTTACCGGAAGATACAATTCCTCTTTATTCCTCCTAATCTTCCTACCTATATCTAATCTTTTAAAGCTGCAACCCTATGGTGTCCTGTGAAGCAACAACAACAAAGATATTGGAGAGTCTCTCGTCTATAACAAAGGGGAATGTATAATATTTAGGTAAAAAGTAGCTAATCACAGAATAGAGTCTTTCATTTAGTGTGTGTTATACTTGCCTGTACTGAGGTAAGCATTACCATTTTAATCAACACAACTATTTTGGTTCAGGCAGAAGCAGTGAGCAAATTCTCAGATAAAGAACAGTGACTCACTCACTTTCTGCCTCCAACATAAATATTAGCTGCTCTTCAGTAAATGCAACTCATCTGTGCTTAGAAATGCATTACTTGGCTGATAAAATGCTCCTTCTTCCCATTATTTACCTGTATTATACAGGCTCAGCATTAACTTAATCTTTTCACTCTGATGGAATTAGACACAATAATTATTTTTAACATATTGTCTGACTGTTTTCCTTATCAGGAGTTCAGGTTTGCCTTCCCACCTTTAGTCTCAAACCCTGTCTAATAAAAGAAGAGAATTTGGGCAATTAGGCTGGAGGGTTGAAATAATCCTGACAATTACTTTTCATTCTAATCGAGATTGTAAAGCATTAAGAATTTCTCTCTGCATCTTGTAAGTTTTTCTCATCATCACCCTTCCAGGCACACTTAGAAATAGATGCTTTGTGGTTTATGTTCTATAACCTCAACGGCTTTGGGGTCTTGAAAGCCAATTTTAAAGGCTCAGAAAAATCACAGCAAAACAGCTGCTTGGTTTTATGAAATATAAATGGTATCATTGAAAATGCACAGATGGCTTCTTGGTGATGCATTTCATAAACATGCTTAGATGTTGTTCAAAATATGAATTTGAATAAATCTGTGATTAATAATTTTCTAGTTGGTGACAGCAGCTCCTGGGGTGAGAGCAGGTAGTCAGACACCATAGGCTTATTTTCCCCCCCTTTTTTTTTTTCCTTTGCATTTGTGGAGAATAAATCACTTTCTAGCTTTTAATTACAATTGAGTTTCAGACATGGTTTCACTGTGGCTTTGAACAGTGTAGAAACATGGGACGGAGGATTATCATTGGTAGAAACAAAAGTGTAGATTAATTGCAACTTCAACCACTCCATTCTTTGTATGAAGAGAGAATGTTTGTGTGGGTTTTGTCTTGCTACGCTGTGCTGCACTCACATGAAAAAAACAGAGAGGAAGAGATGTTACCCTCTTCACATGTGCAAAATAATTTTGAGTCACAGACATTTGAGTGAAAAATACCCAATATTTTATAATATTCTTGAACTATAACTGCCTTAAGGGGGGGAGGGGGGAAGGACATTCACTGAGTGCTGGTAGGGATTTCACCTGTGCTTTAAGCAGTCTCTGAAAGGAGATTGTTTATTTTTGCTATGCTACACATCAAGAACAGTCTGAAAGAAGCAATTGAATGCTTTTGCTTGCATACTGATCATTCATTATATGGCTATCAATAACTGCCTAATAAAACTAGTCCAAAATAAATCACGCTTTCTTAACTGCTTGGTAAACGTTGGACAACACTTCAAGGCACTTCTCAATACAGTAGCACTTTACAAAAGCAATCTATACTCTAAGCGCCCATTACTGTTACCATTTCATTAAAATGGTGAGTTAATGTATTCAGGCTCCTTCACTGGGAAGTGAAAGCCAGTAACAAAGCCAACAAAGATGCATGTGTCTGACTATACTATGCCAGAAGTAAATAATAGAGCGTTATTCAATTCATAGCACAAGTAATGGATTTTGGATAGCAGCACACATCCATTTGAAAAATGATGGACATGTCAAAATGAAGTATGCCATAGGCAAAAACGTACAAACTTCTGAAATAGATGATGATAAGTTCAAGACCTGTGCCTGAAATTTTGAGGCTCAAATAAGTCTTATTTGTTTCTTTAAAAAAAAAAAACCATTAAACTGTCTGGCAATCACATTTTATTTAATTAAAATGTGCAGCCTTAGTGAAATGTTCACAGAATTTTTCAGCATATGCCTCATATCTGTAAAACTTAGAACAATTGGAGGCATGTATTGGAAGTGAGGCAGTACTGACAGGAGAGCACACATGTTTAAAATACTTTGTATTAATTAGAAGTGTTCAACTGGCACTGAAGCTTCAGGCACATTTGGGATAGATTTTATAGAAAATAACAGGTAATTACTAAAATTCAGTGCTTCTAAACATTCAGGCCTGGCAATCTCAGTGCAGGCATCTGAAATCAATGAATGAAAACTCTGTGTGGAAATGCTGGTCCTGAAATCCAATCCAGAAGCCCATATTCACCTAATAGTGTTTTAGCTGTAGTAAAACCTGGACATAAAGCTTTCAGTACATTAGCTGAGTAAATCTACTTGATAAACAAAGTTCATGGAGTCTGTCCTGTTCCTTTGCAGGGGTGAGGATGGGATGACTTTCATTTGAGTATCATGAGTAGGTCTGACTCTCTGCTTGTTGGAGAGCTGCATTTGTTGGGCTGATCCACAGCAGCTTCAGCCAGTGCTGTGGAATTAAGAGCTTTTTCTGCCCCTTTTATGGGTAGCAGTGGATTTCGCTTTTCCAAGAATGATCTTCCATTACTTAGTCAAGGGAGCCCTCTGGGATCTAACTCTAAATCATTTGTCTGCTGCCTCACCATCACCTCTTCCTCTTGCAGTCGTAGTGAGGAGGGTAAAGAATGTGGAATGGGATCTACTGGAACAGAGTTTTATCTGCATGAGAGGGCTGCATCTCTGTGTAGCTGTGACACTGAGGGACGTGGGTTAAAGGGGGACTTCTCACTGTTAGGTTTGCAGCTGGACTTGATGATCTTAAAGTTCTTTTCCAACCTAAATGGAGTGGAAGTCAGGAAGTCAAACAATCAATTTCCTTACCAGCCAGACCCACCCATAGCCTTGAAGTTCAGAGTAGGTCTTTAACCCAGCCTGGGGGAGAATTTTGCTGGACTGCTGACGATTTAGAGGTGCCAGGTGCTGCTTGGCATGTCCTTGTTGATCAAACAGGTCCCAGGGACTGGTTCTTCCCTTGTCAAGTAGATGGCAAGCACATACAGCTTTTGAAATAGATGATGATAAGTTCAAGACCTGTATGGACGTGAAAGAAGATGGAGAGGCCTGCTAAAGCGAGGGGGTTAACGTAGCAGCAGGAAAAATGTGGTGCACTTAAAATCTGCTGAAGGGGTTGCAGTAGAGGGGTAAAGGAAAGGAGTCTGGTGTGAATTGCTGGAGGAAGGAGCTACGGAAGTGTGGCAGAACTTCCCTCAGGAGAGGAGCTGCACACGTGGGGATCTAATGGACACTGAGGGAAGGAGTCTGGAGCAAGAAAGTATAAAAGAGGAAAAGTGGGTTTTATCTTCTATGGGTAAATTGGAGTTTTTAATGGACAACTTATCTGAATCTGTTACTAAAGATCTCCCGAGATGGAATTTCTAAAAGTTCCATAGATAATTAAGTATCTTTACTGCTGAAAGCTTTTCCTAATATCTACTCTTGCTGTAGCTGAAGTTCATTAGCTTTTTACTGTCTTCCTTTGTCATGGGTGAGAGCTTTTTACAGTGTTCTTTTGCATAGATGAACACTGTTATATGCTGCCTCTTAGCATTCTCCCTAAATCAAACTAGCCCAAATTTGTGCAGAAAATTGGGATCTTTTGGTCACTCTCTACTTCTCCCCAAGTGTTCCATACCTGCCTAGAAGCATGCTGGCCAAACCTGAACACACTGTTGTCACAGAGGCCTTACAAGCCCCGAGGGGAAGAGAAGGATTACCTTATGTAATGGCTTTACTAACGTAAAACTTGGCATTTTTCTCTTATCTAATGTGTTTGCAGACCTGTCAATTTAACACACATCCTATATTTTATCATCTGGATGAGAAAGAAATCACGGAGAGACTGCATCTCTCCACAGAGAGTCATTGTATGGGATTGTACTCTGGCAGTGTATGCTCTCTGGATGTTTTTCAGGACACTTTGGATTCCATTCTCTCTCTTACAGTTTCATTTACACTGTGTTTCTTAGGTTTCTTATGAGGGTGTTATGGGAGATAAGGTCAGAAATCATACTCAAGTCAAGATACCTGGCATCTATTCCAGTTTCTCACTAAATACAAGCTGTTTAGCCTGCCAAGGAAAGCGACTAAATTGGTCTTACAGCATTTGTTCCTAGTGACTGCTTATTGGCTGTTTCTAGTCTTTCTTATTTTTCTTACAATTGCTTATACATTCTTTGACTGGTTTTTTTTCATTATTCCTCCAAGAGCTGAAATTGTGTGGTCTATAATATTTTTTCTACCTTATGGTAAAGGAGCACTGTTTTTATCTTTTTGCAGTCTTTTGGGTCTCCACTTATTTTTCAGAAATTCTCAAAGATAACCACTAGGAAATCTGAGACTACTTCAGCCAGTTCTACAAAAGTATTTTACGAGACATTTAATCAGACCCAGCCACTTGGAAAACATCTAGCTTATCTTTATCTAAGTGTTCATGGCACTGCTCTGGAGAGATCATTCATCCTTATCTATAGGTGTTTAAATAAGTAAGCACCTTAATTACAGCTGACCTTTTTAATAAAGAATGAAATGAAAAAGGCATTGATGTTGAGATTAAGTTCACCATCTCAGCTTTCTCTGTTACTTCTTGTGTTAGAGCCTATATTATGCTAACAACTGCATTGTCCATAAAACAAAGAGGAAGAAAGGACCGCAGAAACTTTCCAGACTCCCTGAACCCATGGCAATTAAAAGCCCCTCCTATCACAGTTTGGATCAAATTTTGCTGGGGGCATAACAAGCATGGCTGGGATGTGTTCAAGGACTTTGTATTATTTTGAGTCATCCTTGACAGGAGGGGTAAGAGGGGAATATGGGAATATTTGCAAAGTGTTGGTTGTGTTCCCAGTGGTACAGGTAACATGAGATTGGCACCAGACTCCAAAGTCTCAACTGCAAATAAATGGCTCTAAAAAACCTGATAGTCTGCCCTGAACAAAAAAGTAATCTCTCTTTTATGCTATCTTTGGAGAGGTTTTTCATGTCATGCTCTGACATAAGAGAACATTAGCTACAATAAGGAATATCAGTAAGCCTGAGTCATGGATGAGAATACGATAGGAATATAAAACAAGACTCCATAAATCATAAATGTTTTGGCAAATGAAAACCAGCACTCACAAACTCTGTAGTTCACTGGATGAGCAGCATACAAGGGCTTGCTCTGATGCACTTGCAGTGCCAAACCCATTATTTTTCCCTTGCACATCCACACTACTCTCCAAACAGAGATTTTGATAAAAGCCTAAGCAAGCGTGAATTATACCATTTACAGAAAGGCCAAGAAACGCAACAGTTTTATTTCTGACTCACGCCTGGATATGCCTTTTATTGCCGAGGGTAAGGCATCTGGTCATCAGGTCAAACGTGAAAATCTCACAGGATTTGTGTAATACCAGAGGAAAACAGCACAAATGGCAAGTGTTAGCTCTGACATTTCTGTAAAAAAAAAAAAAGCTGCAAAGGCCTTTAATATGACTTTATCATCTTGAATAGCTCCTACAGGAGTCTGGACTTCTTAGGAGGCTGCAAGAAAGCTGCAAGAACAGAAGGAATTGACAGCAATATAGCACTTGGGACTTTACTGCACTTGTGCTGAACCAATGATTTTCAAGAGTAATGTTTCTGGAATTACTATTGTGCACAATAAGAAAGATGCTTTAAAAACACATATATATGTATGTGTGAGAAGAAATCATGTTTCTACTGAACTCCCTAATCTCTTGTCCTTTCTGGAAAAATCGATTTTGGGGAAGAAATATTCAAGGGCATCTTCATGTAGTGATGTCTGTTGTCATCCCATGAGGAAGAAGGGAAAAGGACAATATTTCCCTCTCAATCTTATGATGTAGGGTGCTGAGAAGGCTGAATCTCAAACCTGGTGGAAGCTCTGAGTCTCTGGTTGCCTAGAAAACACTGATGTTTTGGTCTTCTCAGCCTCCTGCCCCCGAGCTGCTGCATTGTCCTGGTGGCATAAGTCCAACATATCCGTAGGATTGAAGGCTACTCAGCTGTGGCTCACTTCTCCCCATTTCTAAGGCATGGAATCGCTGACAGGGAGGGAAAAAAAAGTGCATGTGTAAGCAGTATTCCAGGCTTCTGTAAAATGTCTACTGTTGTGCCAGATGGGAAAATATTAGTTAAACTTAGAGTAACTTAATTAAATTAGGATGAACTTATGAAAATTATGAAGTGATGGTGAAAAGTGCTCCAAGAGAAGCTGGCAAAGGGCCATGCTAAAAGGGGAACTGTTAGAAAGTGTCTAGCACAGTACAATTATCAGATTATGGCATAATAATCCAAGAAGTAAATAAATAATCGTAATAATGATTTACTATTTTCATCAACGACCTCAGTACCAAAAAGTAGGAGACAATTAATGATCTTTCTTTTTTTTCCTGGTGGTGCAGATGTGGGACATACTAACAATAAAAATGTGAATTACCATATTATATAGAAATAATTAGATGACCTTGAGATCAGGAACCATTTAAATGTGATGGAACATTATAGTACAAAATGCAAAGATATGCACTTTGGGACCATGAACAAGAATTTCAGGCATTAACTGGTGCTTGAGCTGGGAGCAGAGAGGGAGCCAGGTCATGTGTTTTAGTCAGCTGCAGACATAATTATGAAAAAGCTCATTGGGGTCATAAGTTATTAAATTCTTCCTTTAGTGACTCCCATGCTATGTACAAGGCTCCAGCCTGTATCTGAAACGCTGTGTGCATCTCTTTGTATAATCTCACAAAAATTAATTTAAGATGGCACTGGTGAGATGGGCACAATGGTCTTAGCAGGTGATCGTAGGAAAGGAAATCAGAAGTGGGGTTTCTTCAGGTGAGAAAAAACACAGTTTGAGAGAAGATATGACTGATATCTACAGATTTACCAGAGGAGGAGACACTAAAGGAAGGAGGAGAAGAAAAGAGCTCTTTGAGCAGAAATGACAAGGTTGACACAACAACACTTTCATGTGTAAAAACAGGCAGAGCATTTAGGAGTTTTCCCGTAGTACAGATGGCACGACTCCTGCAACTTGTTTTTAGGATAGGAATCGATGAGTTTTAATTAAGAGCTTATGAAACCTTATTACCTTGGACAGCACAAGGCTGCAGGCAGATGTCCCTGTCACTCCTGTGCTCGAAGCTTCATTGTGGAGATCCCCTTTCCCTCCACTCCCCTGCTCCCCTGCTCTTTTTGTTCCTTCCTGCTTGTTCCCATCTCCAGAGCTGCCCAGATAAATCTTATTGATTTTATTTGCATCACTTATTTTGCACGTGGTTTGATTACTTTTTTTCCTGAGATAAACTTGCCTTAGAGAGGGGACAAATATTTCTGCACTTCACTCAGCCCTATAGAGACATGCAGAAGCTGCACTCACTGTATTGCCTGCTTTTCTGAGAGAAAAGAATTTCTCCTTCGCACTGGGTCTGGCTTTTCACTTCACAGACAAGAGGAGGGAGATGCACTGAATGTTTGAAGCAGAATTTAGAAATCATACTATTCAATTGCTAGGAACTCTGATGTTTTCACCTAACATCAGAGAAAAGCTCCTTGCTTTAACATTCAGATAGGTCCATAAAGTAGTTATTGTTTTCCTGGCCACACAGAGTATGCTGCCATATGTTCACAGTCAGAAATGGCATGAGGTACTAGTCATAATGGCTTTTATTTATGACAGTTCCTGGGATCCAGGGCTCTAACTGTAATGGCTCAGCAGGTTTCCACAGCTCAACTGTGAGTAGACCTAATTCTGATTCATTCAGACTGTTCCTGCAGTCAAAGGCAGTAGCAAATAGAAAAGATACTGCTGATAAATTGCAGATAGAAAAAAATTTAAAATCAATGTAACAATTACAGTTGATCCAATCAGGAACAAGTAGAGAAATTAAGAGAAGTTCAAGAAAGAACAAGGGGATAAAATCCACCGTGATTAGTACTAAGTGTGTAGTGCTTATCACAAGATTCAGATACTTTGATATTATGCAGCAGGACCAAAGAATAGAGAAAAAATGCTGCTGAAGAGGAAACTATGTACACTCAAGGATAAGTGTTTTGCAGAGGTAGGAGTGGTTTAAAAAACTACCACCCATGGCGTCACATTCAGCTGTCTTGCACCACTTTTCCCTTTTCCCCTGTTGCTCCTATGGGATTTTTTTCAGTCAGTTGCCAGCTCAGTAGTAAATAAATTGCCAACTCAGTAGTTAAAAAGATGGAGATTGCTAAGAAGTTTTGCTCTTCCCAAAAGGAGCACCTGCTGCACGTTTGCCAGGTTACAGAATGCAAAGCAACCCATTCAGATCTGTGCTGGAATGGCCAGCAGCCCCTGCAACTTTCACCATCTCTGCATGGGCCAAAAGAGTATTTGTTGTTTCAGCCAAGGATTTACCAAGTCCTGTTTAAAATTTACTGCTACTTTGCAGAAAGAACTGCAGCCTCTCAGGAGTTCTGGGTAGGGGAAATGAGGAGCTCTCTTGCACCATGTGATGGCAACCCCATCAGCAGGGCAAAGGCTTGAGGGATAGTGGGAGATAATTATGCTAAAGGAAGGAGAATGCTGCCTCTTGACTGCTTTCTCAGCTCTTTAGAAAAATTAAAAAAAACAACATATTGGTAATGTGTTTAACATGATCTTACTCATGTTCAACCCTTTTTGACTGTGCAGTTGTGTTTACTTGAATAATTCTTTATCTAGCAGAGGACAAATCACAGCTCACCAGCAGCAACCTGCTCAGAAGCCCTGTGAGCTTGCTGCAATCTATCAGAGCTTAGAAGTAAGAATGGTTCCCAAGAATATGCTGCCCACATCTCAGCTCATGTCCTGTCTCTTCTGTTCCTTGTTCCTGGTTGGTTCCTGTCTGTCAGAAGGAAGGATTAGCCCTTGCCTAGAACTAGCTTGAGGCCTCTTGGCAAAATCACAGATTATTTCTGGGCTGAACCCCAAGTGCCCAGGGTTTGTGATGACCCAGGGCACAGTTCCCAGGTGCAGTCACCTGCACAGGTGGAGTCACGGTGTGCTTGTCATTCTGAGCTGCTAAACTCAAATAGTGTTATCTTAGCGTTCGGGTGGACACAGATCTTTCTCCTCCCTCTCCAGCCTAAATGAAAACACTAACTTTGGGATGTGTCCTCCAGGACTCTGATCCGGGGGAAGTCACGGACCTGGTGGAGGTCTCAATAGGTCACTTGCTCCCTACATTGTGTAAACTGAGATCCAGTCACCCACCTTGGATTTCTCTTGACTCCCTAATGGGGCCAAGACCTGGGTGTGCAGCATCCCTTCCCCACAGTGACTTCCAAGGTGGGGAAAAAATTTAAAAAAAGGTACAAATGCAAAGAGTCTGCAGGTCCAAAAGATATCCTCACAGTTTAGGGATGGTTGTTGATAGCCCTTGAGTGCTGGACACTGGCTGTTAGTACTGTAGGTTCTCACTTCTATTCTCAAATAGGTATTTGAGCAGAAGTAATAAGCAGGTGGGTATTCATCCCCTCTTCTCTCACTGACATGTGTGCTGTAGATGGCTTGATAATGACAGTTTTCCCAGCTGGTCGCCCTGGAGGGTAATTAATAGCCAGGATGCCAGTTTGACTCCTGATCTACTGCAGTGCTTGCTTAAATAATAAATTATCCCTTCCTTGGAGTTTGCCAAAAGGCCAGAATTTAGGAATTGCTTTTGAATGTGAAATATTGTATCTTTTCATTGGACACTTGAATTTAGCTGAGCTCAACCTGATGTGGCACTTTACTGCAGTCCAGTCATGGTAGCCAGAAATTAATTTTGTCTGTGCTGCCTGCCACGTAAAAGTAAACTTTGACAAGTCACAGATGCCTCATTCTATAAATTCATCACTGAAGTTGTGTGAGACCTGAAGTGATGGAAACAAAACAGAAATATTTATAGGTGTCTGAAATCTGTGCAATAGACTGGGATCTGCAGAGTCATTGCTTCCCTGCAGGAAATGTCTCATTCCTGATACCAGCAGCCAAGTGCAGTTGAATACCATTTATGTAAGAAAGAAAAAATAATCATCTGTGGGACACATACAGCTGTTTTGGCTTAATTCTGATGAAATATTACTGTGGCTTTTTTTTCCCCCAGGCTGGTGGTGGAGAGGCTTATACCCTCTAATTTCAGGAGTAGAGCTAGGTCTCGTGGGAGCCTGCATCTTTATTGCCATGTAATTAATGTTGGGGGATCTTCTGCCAACCTACCAACACAAACAATAAGATTATCAAATGCAGTGTGTGTTTTGCTGCCTCTTGAAGATAGTTGAAATAAGGATTAGCTTTACTAGCTTTTTCTTCCATTAGCAAAATGAAGAAAAAAATTGACTCATATCTAAAATGCTAGTAGTTCATAGTTTGTACTCGAATTCACAGAACTAAGTGACACACACCCTGGATTGGGTTACTCCTCACATGAAGACAGCAGGTGTCATTTCCATGTATCCTGCAGACACTACTCCTTGAATTTTGGATGAGTGAAATGAGGGATTCCTCCTCATCCGCCTCCGGGTGTCAGCTCCTCCAAGAGGGAAGAGGTAGAAAAGCAGTGGTGGGGACTTGGCTCTTGATGCTTGCCAAGCACAGAGAAAGGAGCAGGATGCTCCCCCTTTGCTCCAGGAAAACCTGGCTGCCAGGGCTGCCTTCAGCCAGGAGCTGTACCAGGACTCCCCCAGGACCAGTTTTTTGGTTTGTTTTATTTTTTTCTGTCCCACATTGTGGGCTGCAATGTGAAAGCTATACCCAGGGCTCAGTCTGCTTACTTCAAACATCCCATATCCTCACTGCTTTGCCAGGGAGGATTATACATTTTTCACAAAGTGAGCAAGTATGCTTTCAGAGAAAAAATATTTCCATGGCTACAGATCCTTCTCATGCTGTAGAATTGCTTATGCAACTCAGCTATCACAGAGCTAATGAAATGAGAGGAAGTAATTAAATGAAAGGATGGCTGGGTGTTTGATGTCAAATTTCTGTTTTACACCTGAGACCCTTGGGAACTGTCTCAGGTGGCCAGGGATGCTGTCAGAGTTTGTGTTTTGCATGAAGATTACACTCCATTTTTGGTCCTGTGGGGTTTTGCTGCTGCACTGTGCAAGAAGTGGCCCTTGTGCAGTTTTGTAATTGCAGTGAGTCCATATGCTGTTGTGCACTCATCTCACATGTAAGGAAACATACCTGTTATGCAAACAGAAGTTTGACTCATGTTGCTGGAATGGGTATGGAAGTCTAAAATCGTAGAGGATCTGAACAGTGCTAAGATACCAAAAGGAGTTTATCTCCTTGTGCAATAGTTTTGCAGTGTGAAGTACTGGAATTAAGATCTTCCTAGCATCAACAGAAGATGATGGTGCAGGGAATATCTGGCAGATAGTTTTTGTTTGTAGGGCACATCCTCTTGATGCCTAGACTTTCATATTTTCTTTGGGATTTTCTGCAGTATGGATCATGAGAACGACATGAAATTTCCTTTTCTCTCCCTAAGCTGAACTGTAGTTTATTAATAGGTAAAGCATACCAGGCCAATATAAAGGACTGTGAGACTGTAAGTGGGCTCTTAAATGTCAAATTCTTGTTGTTCCTGGTTTATCTTTAATCACTTTTTAAAATCACTCTCAAAGCCATGCAGACTAGATAAACAGGACGTTTCTGTTCATCTTTAAAACCCTGTCAAATACTTTTTAAATACCTCTGATCATTTCCCTCAATCCTGCCATTGTAATGAACCTAAGATGGTTCTCCACTTAATTTAATGAGGTGAAGGCATTTCTTAAAGATTAGATATTAGTGTGACATATATTTCAAACTTTAAAAGTACCTGGCAAGCTAGAAAGAAATTCTGTGTTAATTGAAGGACAGCTTCAGTAAAGATAAAATGAAAGACTCTTCCTAATGGTGTACGTATGCACCAAAACAGATGGAAGAAAACAATTCACCAACATCTTCTAAGTACTAGCAAGTAAATGTGACAATATTAATTTGAAGGAAAGGACATGATTAGTACCCTTTGACTTTTTTTTTGTGACAGCTGAGTTTAATGTATCCTATTTATATGACTGTGAAGAGCTTCCAGTCTTATTGTAAAGATTCCTAAGGGCCAATTTAAAGAGATTGCACTATGAGTGTCAAGTTGACAGGCTCACATCCTCTCCTTGATGTGAAGTGCTAAGTTCATGAAGATGTCAATGTGTTGCTTTGCCAAGTCTCCCAGCTGGAGAGTAATACTGCATAATAGTCATGAGACTTCAGATCCAACATTATCAGTTCAACCATTGCAGGGTTTCACAGGGAAAACCACAGCACAAGAAAGTAATTTTCAGATAAGTTACATTCAATGGCATTATCGGAATTGATTTCACATTGCTGGGCAGATGCACGAAATTCACGCTTGCTCTTTCAAGTCAAATAACATTCCTGGTAACATTCAGTGGAAGCTTTGCCTGGTCTGGCAAAAAAAAAATCGTGAACTCAAAGCAATTTCAGGCTGTTTCAGGAGATGTGCATACATTAGCACATATGAGTACCATACCTATCTACATCTCAGTTCTAACATTCTGTTGGTTCTCTTACAGTGTTAATCTGAGCTGTGATCAGCAGGGGTTATCTGAATTGGAACCTCCTGGATTAAAATGAGTGAGGAAAGAAGGGCCAGGCACTGCTGTAATTCAAAAGCTCTTGACACCTGCTCTGAAAGTGCCTTCTCTCTTCTGCGTTTGAGTAAAACATTGTCTGAGCCAGGGCACATTGTGAAGTCAAGGCACATGATGGAATTCAGTCTTTTCCCTCAAAAGAGCCCCTGAAATTAGTGGAACAGTATGGAAGTGACAATTGAAAGGGTATAGAGTTTATGTGATTGGATTTACTTGCGATGGGATGTCTTTAATTTGGATGGTTTCTTGTGAGATGTGCTCTGAAGCTGTGCTGAGTGTGCCTACACTTGTGGGTAGGAGCCCTCACCCTCCTAATAGCACTTTTATACATCTAATGAATCAGTCAATCAATACCAGGGTAAAGAACTGTGCTTCTGAATGCTAACCAGTTGGGGGTTTTTTTTCTTCACAGTGAGGGTGTTTTCTCTATGAAACTTTTGCCCCTGTTTTTAATTTGTACTTGCTACAATACATATTCTTTTGAAGTGCATACTTTACAATAGGCAGGTATTGAAAGCTGTCACCAGGCTTGTCTCTCTCTGAGACGCTGTCTGCTAAGCAGAGGAAATTGTCCAGCTTGTCAATGCCAAGATAATAAAACAATGTGGGTAAAGTCCAGAGTGGGACTTTTGTCTCCCTTAGGTAGAGACCTTAAAATGTTTCATCTGTTCCATGTCATATCTAGAAAAGAGGCTTTCACTGCTGCAGTGTAGCTCTGTCTTATCCTTTATCCAAAAAAGAGTATATGGATGGCTTTTTCCATGCTGATTAGGCCAACAAGAGTCATTCTCAGATCTTCTGGGTAACCATTGCAAGTTACCAGTGCTAGACTGTGGTCCAAAGGCTCCCCCCTTTCAACAAGAGCAAAGGAGAGAGCCCAGTACCCACCAAAATCCTTGTGCTTCTGTGAGAACTCATTAAAAGTCTTCTACCACTTCTCAGTCCTGTCTTTTGGGACTTAAAGGAAGAAATATGGGGATTCTTTGAGTAGGGGAGTAGGGTGGCATCCTGTCAGCCAATGAATAATCTCATTCTTCTCTTGAATTCTCACATTTCAGCTTCTTGCTTTCCCAACACGTGGCCCTTGGAAACCACAGTACCTGGTTGCCTTGCGGTGTTGGATGCAGGCATCCTTGCAGTGTGTCTGGGAGGGCTAGAAGTGTTGGCTCCACCACAAGGATCTAAACTGTGTCACTCGGGGCTTCAATGCCTAAAGAATTGGTGTCCACAGTCTTCCTAGCAGCTCTACTCCTTGTATGCTGGAAAGGCATTCCATCAGTCAGAGGTCCTTATGCTAAAATGATGGGCTAACTAAGAATACCAAACCACTTTAACATTCAGATAATGACTTTTCTGGTTGTCTCGTAGCTCTGAAAGGCCTGAGGCATTGAAATGTAAAGCTTTGTGCTTGTACTTTAACCAAGCAACCATCCAGCCTCTTCAAGATACAGCAAGGAATTTACCCCGGTTAAGGCCTTTGAGAGGTTCTGTAGTAGGAATATCCACTCTTAACTTTACTAATGTACCAGGAGACTTCCTTTCATGAGATTTTCCCCACACTATGCTCCAGTCTCTCCTCTGTGTAGATTCTGGAATTTTACTGGATCCTACAAAGTGGGTAGGTAATGTGATCTTTGACGTAACTCCCATAACACATTGAAGATTCTTGTCTAATTTGCTGGAGACATATTAAAAAGCAAGGAATAAGTGTAAATTATTAAGTAAAATGCATGATTACTTGTCCTCACACAGACCTTGGATTAAAATACTGAACATTATTTCACTTGAACATGTTTTCCTTTGTTTATTTGTAAAACATGCCATGTGAATAAATTTGATATAAGCTGTACTCAGGGTTGGTGAGTTATGAGAATGGAAGTTTCATTGCTGTCCTGGTCCCAGAAGACAGTATCTTTATTACATTTTTAGTTCTGATTCTGGGCATAATATTATGTTTAAAAACATAGATCAAGCAGAAAGCCAATAGTTTTTATGTAAAGCGTGCTACTTTTAAAAGATGTAGAAAACCAAGCTGTTTTTCTTCATACGGAAAAGAAAACCCATTAGAAAAATTGGAATGATTCACTTTCTGTGCATTAAACCCTTGCTGCACCTTGTTGTGATGCTTCATGCTAGAAGACTCACGTTTATGTGACCCATAACTTTTCTAAACCACCAGCATTAGAGTAGTTATTCTAACCAACATAGGCAGGGTCTCAATTTTTGTGTTCTCATAAGCAGCACCCAGGGTGGCAGCGAGAAGCCCATTAGGCAGCCCCTAAGCAGGCGTGATGAATTCCCTCCCTCTTGAAATCACCCACAACCCCATCTCGGAGCCGTTTGGGAGAGCACCGGATGAATGCGCGACCGCTAAACCTGCCCGCTCCTCACGAGGCATTGACTTCCTAATGGAAACTGTTTTCTAACGTGAGCGAAGGCTAATCCATAACTTACATACTCGGGAAAATCAATCAATAAACACGCCTGTGACAATGGGATTTTTGACAAGAAGCACTGCAAAATCTTATTTACCTCCTCTGCACAGCCAGGAAATACACACCAGGGAAACTGTTACTTTTGATGTAGACATATCACTTAAATAATGCTCAAATGACTGGTGCGGGCATTGGCTGCAGAGGATAAAAAAGAAAGCAGGATTAACTAAAAATAGTTGTATTAAAAATCAGTGTGTTTTCTTCCTTGAGGAGAAGAGGGGGGAAAAAAAATCAACCCACAACTCTAATCTTGGACTAGAAGACTACATGTAGAAAAGTTCAGGTCTTGCCCTTCTCATTTTTGAAAGACACTTTTCTAGTTCAAAGGGGCTTTGGTTTAGCTTCAGGGGAAATATCAAGGATTATAATTGGAAGACTTTTCTAGTTTTTCCTAGCTGGATTTCAGAAATACGGTATGTACTTAACAAAGCCACACACAGTAAAAAAGAACAGAGCAACTTTGAAATAAACCTTTCATTCCTCCTGCTGCCGTGCAGTCTATACTGTCACCCTGCATTTTCCCTGAGAGGGAGGGGTACGGAACGAGGGATGAAAGCTATTGGAAAATGGAGAAGTGCAAGATTAAAAATAAATCAAAAAAGGGAAGGCATGTCAAGAAAGGTGGATTTATGCCAGCTACTAAATTCTCCTCTTAAATGGGTACCTCTGGAAAGATTTGCCTGTATTTAATGGGATATTTCCACAATTAATTGCAATGCAATTTATTAGGAATTTTTGTGGAGATCGTGAGAATGGGCACCAGAAACAGCTAATTTTAACAATGTTGACCTTTGCTGTGCTCTGATCCTGTCCTCACTGAAAGCCCTGGGAAATGAAATACTGGCCCTACTGAGTCAGGGGAGAGGTGTGGCTGACTTTGGGGATAGCACTGGCAGAATTTCACCCTGGGAAACACAGGTTTGACATTAATGACTGTCTAAACATTTGTGCCTGTGCTTTCAATTCAAGGTGGGGAACTGCTGACTTTTGTCCTCTTCTTTTTTCTTTTTTTTTTTTTTTAGCAAATAATGTATTTTCTTGCTCCTGTCTGTTCTTGGTGCATAGTTTGCTCATGTTCTGGTTAGGTATGGTCTTCTGGGTACAGGAGCATTAAATATTGAGAATGAACTATTTCATCAATTATGCAGTTAAGGTATATTATATATCATATACCTTTAATATCTTTAATAGAGAACACACTTTCTTTATACAACTCCCTAGGCCAGAAGCTCTTATTTTAAAAACAGTCTTTTGAGTGGTGTAGCTTGCAGTAAATTAACCACTTTACTTATTAAGAATCAGAAATTTTTGTGTTTAGATATTTTAAGATCTCCTAACAAAGAAGACTCTTGCTATTTTTCTAAATTGTTTCTGGATTGCAACATAGCTGAAGACACATGAATCACTTCAGTCTTAAAAATGTCTGAAAAGGTTGATAACTTCTACCAATGATCACCCAGAACTACTTATTCACACTCTGCATGTTGCTAGGAACATGTTTTCTTAAATATATTTTCATCAGATTGCTACTCAGGGTTAAAAAATGAGTTTTTAAAAACTCATGATCTAAGGCTTTACAGTATTTCTGAGCTTTCAGGAAGGAGGGGAGTGGTCCTCTCAGTCAGGTTAGTTGTTAAAGATATAGCAGCCAGAGTCCTTGACTATTTCACAGCTGGTCGCTTCTGTAAACCCTGCAGTTCTGGTGGTACTCCTTCTGCTGAAAAATATGCCTTTTAACATTTTAATGGCTGAAACCTTATTTTTGGTGGTAAACCCTGGATCACTTGACAGTTTGACTCCACTTTTATGTTCTTCTCTAAGACCACTTAGCGCCAGAGGTTTGTGAAATGTTGGGATCTTGTCATTCAAAAGAGTTTTGATGAGACATCCGGACACAAGGAGCTTTAATGTTTGAGAATCAGTTTGGCTGATGTGAAGGGTAGTGGGAGTCAGGGTTTGTGGGTTTTATTTGCTGCTCTACCACTGATTTGTTATTGCTGAAGACACAGAATACCTTGTTGACAAGGCTCAGGGTGTTTCATGCTTTATTCTGAAAGCGCTGGTTCCCACAGTCACTTTACAGGGTATCTCAGCTTGCCGTTGTTAGCAAGAGGAGAAGAAAGAAAGGAGCCAATTTCTATTCAGCTTGCTGGGAAGAGTCAGAAATGTAACTTATGAAGATACTCTTTCTTTAGAGGTTGTTTAAAAATATCAAAATAATTGTTTCTAACTCCAAAACCAACACTGGATCCAAGCGTGACTACTGCATGCTGTCAAATTCTGAATTCTGGTTTATGCTCAGACCTTTCTGTACTAACTCAAAGCAGTGTTTGGTTTTGTCTTCCTCTGCTTTAGGAAGTGTTCTCTTGCAGACTCCTGGCAATATTCTGAATATTAAACTTCAGTAATGATAGAAGTCTTCATGCTGACATTGCTAACAGTGCTTAGAGGAAACTTGCGCTGCCTTCATTCTTTTCTTTTGAGATTTGAAAACTATCATTGTTTTACCCAAGAATATAGAAAAAGATCTCAAGGTCAGTCTCTGTTGCCAGTTTCCCAGTGAGAAATACAAGTCAGTGTTTCTGTTCTCCAGAATACAAGATGCAGTGTTCAATTCCACTGTGTGGCCTGTGTCTATAAATATGGGGCTCTGGTTTTAAGAGAAAGCCATGGTTAAAACTTAGGGACATAAAATGGTAAAGGAAATGAATGAAAGGATGTTTTTTAATATGATTGTACTGGAAATCCTCATGGCAATGTGACCAGAGTGGCTTTTCTTCTCTTCTGGTTTTTCTGGACTGAACCGTTTTTTTTTCATAAGCTTATTCTAAGCTCTTGGTACAGCCTATAGTGAAATTTGAGACACTGGGCACTTGCTGTTTATGCTCATTCCCATCTTATCAGGGATTCCTGATGTGTGGAGCATGATAGACAGGTCCTTTCTAGTCATGGGTGATATAGCTGTGGGCATCTTGGTTATCTCACATTGTAATGAAAGAAATGACCCATTTTGGAAATATTACATCATAAATCTAGGTAGAAATTGTACAATTAGATGTCATAAGATGTAAAAAAGTAAAACAAACCAGAAAGAAACAAACAAAAGAACACCAACCCACCAGCTGTACATCTACTTTGTGCTTTTCTAACTATGAGCAATATTTAGCTGTGTTTCTCTCACAGGAGAACACCCCCAAATCCTGAATACATTGGTAAAAGGTGACTCTGGGGGAAAAAAAAGGCTGCTTCCACCCCAAAACAGTGAGAAAAATGTGCCTCTGAGGGAGAGAGGAAGCTTTAAATCCCTCTCAGTGCAAGGAGGTGACTGAGCTGAGGTAGCCACGGGGTGCAGTTCAGCTATTCTACACAGCCTGGGATGGAGGGAATGTTTTCCCTGCAATGGGCTGTATATTTTAAAAGTGCTGTTAGGTCTGTTTTTCACAAAACCCATGAGAACAGGCACACAGCAGGCCTTGGCAGTTCCTGGGCCTCAGGGGACAGGGCCATGACATCTCTGATTTTGTGAAGGCCTTCAAAACTTGAGAGTGAAGGTGAGCTACTCAGCTCATTTCCAGTCTGAGGTTTTCCTGAGTATGTGCATGGAGACATCAAATTCAAAAGCATGTAGTGACTAATGGCCTTGGATATTTACAGGTTTATGCAGGGACTGGTTCAGGAAATCCTCAAAATTGTCATGCTGTGAGAAAAATTCAGTGGAATCTGACACATTACTTTTAGTTGTTGTTATCGATGGTGCTGCAGAGCCTAGTTCTCATTCACCTTACACTTTTCCATCTCCCAGGAAGACACAGGCTGTCTGTAGGGCTGGAGCTGTGCAAAGAGGCCTCTGTTGGCTCTTCTATGTCAGATCCCGATTAGAGATACGTCTGAGTCCAAGGCTCTGAGTTATTCCTCATCTTAGCTTGACAAAGTAGGGAAGCTCAGAGATGGGGAGTGCATTTGATAGAATTAAGGGGAACAAAAGGGCAGCTTTGATATCATAGCTTTTGACAAGGAGAAGAACTAAAGAGAATTACGGTGACCTCAAGTTGCCACAGAGTCTGCTTTAGCTTGGATTTTGTTTGGCAGGCTGGCTGGGAAAAAAAAAATAAATCAATATTCTATTCTAGGTGGCAAATATATGCTTTTGCCTTATCTGTGATTTCTAAGGCATGAAATCAGCATCTAATAACACAACCTCTGTATTGAAGACAGAAATTTTTGAAGAAAGTTCATCTCTTATGAAGAAAAGGGGAAAAACACTATTTCCCTTCTAGTTTCCTGTTATTGCTCTCACCTCCCTTCCCTTCCAGGATTTGAAAGATTCCACTCCTATAGGAATGGCTTTTATTATTTCACTTAATTTGCCTGGTGATTGCAATGTTCTGTGACTTTTTCCATAATTTTTCTATTGGAAAGGATGCCTCAGCATCCTCCCAAGACATTACTGGGGAAGAAAGGTGGGAGGAACAGCAAAAGTTGAGCTGACTTCAGGACTGGTGTGATTTTGCAGTTGACAGTGGGAGGTTTTTTTACTCCTTTGCAATAACATTTGCTGCTACTGGAACTGTCAGTAGAGTGGGAAAAAGCAATTAATATTTTTGCCTCTTTCACAAAACCCTTACTTTTCTGCAAGCAAAGCTCTTGAAAGAAATCATAGTTCACCTTGAGGAGTGATAGGAGAAAAAAGCACTCTAAGAACTTCCTACGTGTCCTTTGCTCATTAGAAGTGACAGACTGTGGAGGAAAGATATCCCACAGCACAAGTTTTGTAAATACAATTTCAATAAAATCTAATTTCAGGACAAATAAAAATCAGAAAAGGAAGTTAATTGGACATTTCATTCGAAAAGCTGCTTTTTCTTCAACTTTTTATATTAAAAAGTTCAGCCAACAATTTTGACAGCCTGAAAGTGCACCATAGAGAAGAATTATTATACTTTGTGTCCATTAGATTGAATGTTTTTTAACAAAATATACCCACCCTTTTCACAGCATTTGCTGAGGAAGGTGGAAATCTGCCCCTGTGAGTGATGCACCGAAGTCCAACTAGCAGTGCATTTATTCTGTTTTGTGCATCATGGATGTCCTGAGCCCAACGGGAAGCAGCAGGATGCAATGACCTGTGCTCTGAGCAGTCAGACCAAATCAGGCAGTCTGATTTTCACAAGGTGATGAGCTGCTTTGGCTCCCACTGGAATCCCAAGCTGCCTTTCTCTAGGGCATTGGGCATCCAAGCAGACAGGAGATTGCTGCCCTCAGCAAATTCCTTGGCTGGGTGTCCTGGGAACAAACGCTTTTCCAAGTACCTGCTGCTCCTGAGTCTCCACTTGGAGCTGGGATTGCCTTGTTGGGTGATCCTGAAAAGCTTTTAGAAACTCACCAAGATATTTGTAGGGGTTTGCTTTTAATTTTCCTCTTCAGTGGAATTGCAAAGAGCAAAACTCACACTGATGTAACCAGATTTAGTGTTTCATTCATGTTCTTTAAACCTTCAATCTCTACTGCATTAAATCTGCTTTAAATCTGAAATATTTGTCAATGTAAATAATTAAAGCTCATAAAGGGCAGTGCCTGAAAAGCCGAGCTGTGTTCGTGATCCGATTTTTCTAAGCATTAAGTAGGTACCTCATGAAAATCCAGCTCTCCTTGGGTTGCGTAGGTGCTCAGTAAGACTCCCTGAATTCATTACAGATGATGCACAATGCCTGATTCATTTACAAGAGTGTTAAAGTTCCTATGTAAATGTCTTTGAAATAAGAGTGTGCCTCAAAAAATTTTAAGTCCTCGGGATGGTTCATAAGCAGCAAATGTCTTTGAGATGCAAATATTTCCTTTTTTCAATGAAAGGGCAGCTATACCGAAAAAGTCTGCGCGTGGGATGGATAATGGTGCTTAAAAGCATCCACAGTGTTATTAAAAGGAAAGAATTTTCTGTGGCTTGCAGGGTTTTGTACAGTATCTGCAACCAAGTCCAGCCTGTGTAAACCCTGACCTTAGAAATTAATCTTCAGCCACATCAGGCACAAATGAATGGAAACAACCAGGTTTAGGGGAGATAGAGGGTTTTATCCCAGCAAATATTAGAGTACAGCTGAGTAACAGCTATATCCCATTTTTTTCCCCTCCAAACTCCATTAAAAAAAAAAAAGACAACTAAGGGGTTAATACACTTTTCTGACAAGAATTTTTGGGGGATTTGATAAAGTCAAAAAAGGATAATTATTTAAAAGTAGGAGAAAATTTCTGAAAACTCAATTGCATGTGTGTTGCTGAGAAATTCCTTGATAATTTGTAGGGAAATGCGTTATGGCAAGGACTTGAAGAAAGACAGCTTGCCTTTTTCATCTGGCTCTAATCAAAATTCTGCTCAGATGTTTTTCCTGAGTTCCTCAGTCTGCCAAACTTGCAGATTTCAAAGAGAGAAGGGCTGCGGGAGGTTTAATCTGGTTTCTGTTTTCCCATTGAATTATTACCACTTTAACCATTCTTTGCAGCACCTGCTCTTTGTTTCCTGCTGTTGGATCACAAACCTGTGCCAGGTGAAGCCACTCCCTCTGTGCTGCCCCTCCACCATGCCCAGGGCTGGGGGTGCTGGTCAGGGCAGCTCCCATGGAGCAGACTCTGCTCAGCAGCGGGGCTTGGTGGGCTCCTGCCCCTCCTTCCTGAGCCCCCCGGGGCAGGAGGAGGCTGCCCGGTGCAGCTGGTGAATGCCAGAGCTGTATTGCTGTGCACGAGAGCCAGGAGGAAGCACAGAAGGAATTATAATTTGGAGAGGTTTGCTGGCAGCACAGATTAGACCCCTGCTCCTGGGCTGTGCCTAAGCAGTAGCTATCTTATCTTTCCATTAGAGAGCGAGGCTTTTGTATAATACCTGCTTTAATTGAATTATGGATCTCTTGCTCGCTGCACTCCCTTTTATAAAATCTGTGACTGTGCTGGTAGCTCACAAAAATATTGAAGGAGGGTTGTTTTGCTCAATATCCTCCAGCATTTATGGTTACATATGGGGGTTTTATAGGTACAGCTCAACAGGAGTAACTGACTGCATTGACTTTTTCTTGCCTACATAAGGAAGCTGAGGATGTCTCTGTATAAGTTGTTGTACTAGTTTGAAAACAAACCAGTGGGAGACTGCAAGTCAGAATTATAACTTAATAGGAAAATTAAAGTAAATGCAATAATACAAGAAAAAAAACCTGACAGAGTCAGGATACAACCTGACACCCTGTTAGTCAGGGTGGTGGTAGTAGTCCAAGTGAAGTGGTTCAGTTGAAGCGGTGACCCTGTAGAAGGGTCTGGTCTCCACCTGAAGGTCCAGTGGTAGCTCTTGTCCTCTGGGAATCCAGTAGATAGGGCTGACTTTTGCAGTTCCAAGGCCCAGGTTATATCCAGCTGGGAATGCTTGGCTCCTCCCCCCTGGGCGGAGCATCTCACAATGGGATGAGGTAATTCCAGTGAGGTAATTCCATGAGTCATGTGGTGGTTTCTTGATGGCCCATTAACAGAGATAACACCCAGAGGGAGTTATCAGGGGTGAGTCATGACAGGAGATAACAAACAGAGCCCCACCTGTTTTAACAGCTTGTGGAGATGGTAATAGAATATATCTTATATTGCAACCTAGGACAGTTGTGCAGTATGGATGTGAGTTTTCTTCTACTTCTACATTGTGCAAATTTGAACCTGAGACCTACAGACCTGTATTCCGTGAGAACCTGCCTTATTTGTCACTAGACAGCTCAGTTCTGTCATTTTCACCACTAATGGGATTTTGTGACCCTGTTAATACAGCACTATGTTGCCTGTCATATCATCAGTAATGATGCTCCAAATAATAAAAGAAGGGGTAAAATGCCAGACAAAAAAATAGTGGAAAAAAAAATTATGTTAGTTTCTTTGTATTCTTTTCCAGGAAATAAAAAAAAAAGCCTCCATTATCTTGAAAAAATATATTACTATGCATTCCTACTTAATGTGATGAAATAGTTAAAGCATTTCTCTTCTCTAGTACAATTTGACAAAATAGCTCTTTAAAGATCTTCTTAGGAAAGGTCATAAATATGGAGTGGATCTTTACAAAGTAGCAAAGCCCATCATTAGATTGAGAGAATATTATGACACCAGATACCAAGAGAAAAATTTTTGTGAATGGACTTTATGATATATCACAGCTTTATTTCAGATGTTTATCTCCTACCATTACACAGTTCAGTATATTTTACCATTTTAATGTTAAATATTGTTCTTATTGAAGTAATACCAAGTCTATTTTATATATGTAAAACTGATATGCATAGTACATGGTTAGGAGTGACCTGATGACTTTATGTACTGAATAAATAATGGGAGCTACGTATAGGAAAGTGGAGTGACAGTCAAGTCTCCTGAGTCCCTGTCGAGTGCTACATTTACCAGACCACACTGCCCCTTGATTTACGACTAAAATCTCCAAAGAAAGTTTATATTGCTGCCTGTCAGAAGGATATATGAAATGAGGCTGGAATCACATTCATCACCACTCCATGCCCGACACAGCAAAGGAGAAGTGAAGATCTGTGGATCTGGGCAGGATTGATGCCAAAAGGATTTTTTGCTATTTCTTTTTATACCTTTTACACAGTTCTGTGTACCCACAAGTATTAGCATGCATACTTGTACTTCTCTAAGTCTGATAANAAGAGAAGAGAAGAGAAGAGAAGAGAAGAGAAGAGAAGAGAAGAGAAGAGAAGAGAAGAGAAGAGAAGAGAAGAGAAGAGAAGAGAAGAGAAGAGAAGAGAAGAGAAGAGAAGAGAAGAGAAGAGAAGAGAAGAGAAGAGAAGAGAAGAGAAGAGAAGAGAAGAGAAGAGAAGAGAAGAGAAGAGAAGAGAAGAGAAGAGAAGAGAAGAGAAGAGAAGAGAAGAGAAGAGAAGAGAAGAGAAGAGAAGAGAAGAGAAGAGAAGAGAAGAGAAGAGAAGAGAAGAGAAGAGAAGAGAAGAGAAGAGAAGAGAAGAGAAGAGAAGAGAAGAGAAGAGAAGAGAAGAGAAGAGAAGAGAAGAGAAGAGAAGAGAAGAGAAGAGAAGAGAAGAGAAGAGAAGAGAAGAGAAGAGAAGAGAAGAGAAGAGAAGAGAAGAGAAGAGAAGAGAAGAGAAGAGAAGAGAAGAGAAGAGAAGAGAAGAGAAGAGAAGAGAAGAGAAGAGAAGAGAAGAGAAGAGAAGAGAAGAGAAGAGAAGAGAAGAGAAGAGAAGAGAAGAGAAGAGAAGAGAAGAGAAGAGAAGAGAAGAGAAGAGAAGAGAAGAGAAGAGAAAAGAGAGAGGAGAGCATGGTGGGCTTCGCAACGGCATGTATCAGAACAGGATCCTATTAAAATGACCCTCAACCCTCTAACATCCAACCGTGTCTAGTGTTCATTCCTGAAACCAGGAAAAAAAGGCGTCAGGATCACATAGGCAGAACTGAAAGGAAGGACTCGAAGATTCTTCTAATTATGACTCTCTTGTGACAAGCTAAGAGCAATGTCTTCAGAAAACCAGCAGGTTATTTCAAAGGCAGGCTTTTCAGGAGAGAAGGCAAAAGGCTTCTAGGATTAGTGGCCTGTGGGGGAGTGCCAGGGTCAATGAGCAAGTCTCCACTGCTCAGTGGAGCATCATGGTGATCACTCAAGCTGGAGCTTTACATTATTGGACATTTTCAAAATGAGCAAGTTTGAATCCTAGCTAAATTCTTGTCTGATGTGAAAATATCCTCCCCAGCTGGTTCACCTTGAATTTGCTGCTGGATATAATACTTAGAGCTGTTTACACACAATTAGCAGCAATTCAAGGAAGGGCTAAGTTTTGATAGCATTTATCACTGTGCCATCTTTTACATGTGCTGGCAATCCTTATGTAGGAACTCATAACAAACTATATTCCACTGAGCAGTATCCATGAAACTCCTGGACAAGCATTAAAAATAATAGCTAAACTGGTAACAGTTAGAGAGCTTTTGATGAATCCTTGTTAGATTACATATCAATTGTCTTGAAGAGAAAATAGTCTTTAAAGAAGCCCTGGAGCACAGTGCCTAGGGAGGTTATGGAATCTCCATCCCTGGAGATGTTCAAAACCTGACAGCTGGAGCTGGCCTTGCTGTGAGCAGGAGGGGTGGAACAGATGATTTCCAGAGGTGGAAATTTCTCAAGCTGTTCAATGACTCTGAGTGTATTCAAGATTTCGTCCTCCATGGAAAATGGCAGATGTGAAATAAGGACAGAAAAATAGCTCAATATATTGGCTGCTTCTCTGGACAAGTCCAATGAGATGTGCTTAAATTTAGGATGCAAGATGTGTAGCCCATCAAGTAGGTTTGCCACTTAGCCTCTAAGTAAATGGGGTATATTCTTATGCTTGAATCTAACATCCTTAATTGCTTTGTTGAAATCCAGGAAAGAAAATAAGAAATCCTTTTAAGAAAACATAAAAATTTCCCCCAAATTAAATATGTATGTTAAACATTGCTTGAATATATATAAGTAAGTCTTAGACTAAATTTATGCAGAAGCTACTATAAAATTACTAATTTGGGGTTTTCTTCTAAAAAGAAAATTGAGGAAGGAAAATCTATCCAGCCTTTATCTTTCAGCTTTTGCCAACCTGAACTCCTGGGTTTCTACAAACAAAATTTAAAAATTAGTATTTACAGGCAAAGTCTTAATAAAATCTGGACTCTGTAAAGGTTTTGTTGGGAGCAGTGGGGTGTGGGGTATATGGAAGGGTGGTTATTTCTTTATCTTTTTTTAAAATCAAAATGGTTCATGATAAACAACCTCTATTGTCAGCCATCCTTTGAGCCAGGGATTGGTGTCAAACGGGGTTGTTTAATGCACAGGGCCTGCCAAGTATGCATCTTTCTTAGCAGACAGCTCTAATCCTTCATGGTCCACCAACTCTACCTTTATGAGTTCTTTTGATTGGTAATTGAGAGAATAAATCTTTGAGGAACTTACATAAATGCAAAAAAGAAACCCCATTAAGATTCAAGCAGTAAAATGCCTACTGGCATATTTTATGTCGTACCTTTTCAGTCCTCTGCCATTTAAATTCATTTTGCCAGACAAGGATTTGAGATTGGCATCCAGTTATGGATTTTGTTTTCTTATGCATTGTCATCTGCACCCTCTATATTTTAACTTTTAATACCAGCACCGAGAGTGAACTGTTCTGAGAGCTGGATTGTTCTGAAGCACTTTGCAGTACTGAAGATGCAGAATAGAATAAAGAATTCAATGTGTTGAGGCACTTTATCCCCCCTGTCCCTATTTCAGATATACAGATCAGACATTTTCAACTTTTCAGTCAAGTGACCACAAGATCCTGGGCAAAAGGTGACTGAACAAAGGGGAAATTGCAACTGAAAGCCTTTGAAATTATATTGACAGTTTTCAAGGACAAACATTTCTTTGAAGTCTGTAGTGTACAGCTCAGCCCATATAGGTTTGCTTACTTACCCTATAGAAGGGTAGGAAGAATTATTTCAACATGGCTTGTTAGGTTAAATGTGACCTCATGCAGAGCATAATAAAGGTTAAATTGGGAGACCTCTTGGCTTTGTGCTGCTTTAGTTGTCAATGTATAACTCCTCCTCCTCTGTGTTTCTGTTATAAGAGGAGCACAATCACATACAAAAAGGGAAAATTGAGAATTTTTAGTGGAGAAATGTAAGGGATTCATCAAAAAACTGGACCATTTGCATAGTTTACATATTTGTGTAACAGTTCTAAAAGCAGTACTGTAGCAACATACCCATGATATTGCATGTTTAAAAGGCTGTATCACAAGAAATACCCCATAGACAGACAGAAGTTATAATTTCATAGCAGATACACTGCTCATCCTGTGGGATCATGGCTGTAAACTTGCACAAACTGCATATTGCCTTTGCAAAGAGATAAGTTTCATTTTTGCGGACTAATTGACTCAGTCTTCTAATATGCAAAGTTGACTACAACTTCTATAGGAACAGCTGTGCTTGTTTGTGATGTACAATCCATTGTGTATTGTCTTCGATATTGAATAGGTCATAACCTGTTTGTAGGGTGGGTGGAATATGAGTAGGAGGCCTTTCTTTTAGCTGTAGGTAGCAGTGAACACTATGTAAGTGTAGCCCCTGTGACAAGTTTGTCATGTTCCAAACCTAAGCTCCTTAAAAAATTAAAATTTCAAAGCTGAAACTTAGAAGGGGAAATACTTGTTGCTTTTTCTCTGCAGAACAGTCCAGGCAAGAGCCAGGAAGAAAATTTCGTGATAAATATTTCAGTAATTGGATAAGCAAAAATTGGTAGGAGTTCTTAAAACTCTTTTGGCAAACGCCCATGATGAGCTCATAGAACTTGGGTGTTCAGTGCTTCATAAATCAAAAGCCAGGAAAGAAAGTCCGGCCTTAAACTTTAATTCATAGAAAACCATGAAAACCAAACCAAATATGTCTTTTTATTGATACAGGCTGGGGAGAAGGGAGGACAGAGAAGTACTTTTATTTCTCTTTCTCCTGGAATTTAACACCCACGAAGTTGTCACATTGGTAGTCTCAAAGACCAGAAGGTGTTGTCTGGCCAAATTCAGCTTATGCAGCACCAGAGGAAATGTTGCTGTGCTGCTCTGCTCAGAGAGGGAGAGCGTCAGGGGGTTTTGCAGGGTGTGACCTGGCTGTCAGGCTGATATGGCCTGTCCTCTCTCATGGACAAAAGCTGCAGCCAGGAGGGATTTGGTGAAATGGAATTGCCTTTAAGGAGAGGGCCATCCCAAATCCTAAATATTACAAAACCAAGGGGACAGCCAAAGCCTTTATTCAATCCTCTGTGTTAGTAACTTTCATTCTAAATGAGTGTTATTTGACCATATTGGCTTACTTAAACTTGTCTATTCTTTCTCATGTTGGAGTACTGTTCTAGTCCCTGCCTCATAATTTTCTATGCAGCATCAGGTGTTTTAAGAACCTCCAGTAAGGAAAAATCACACAAGGTCTGGGGTATATCCCATCTGTAAGTTGCTTTATCTGCCCAATGACAGTAGCCATAAGATGACTGTTCTTCCAGTAGTCTTAACTCACCTCCAGTGCTTTGTAGAGCAGCTCTGAATCCAAAAGTGACCCACAGACCCTACCAAAAACCTCACATGTCATCAAAGCCTACTTCCTTGTGTCCAAACCAAGAATTTGTAGACAGTAAGGACACGATGAGATGACATTAATCCAAAAGCTGTGGTGGCATTCTGAATGGGCTCTTTAGTGGACTCTTGAAGACTTTTATGTCTAGCTTTCCAGTGCTCTATGAAAGTTTGTCTGAAGATGATCTTTTTGGAAATCACCAGTTTTAGCTATATTTAATATTACAATTAGATGATTTTTAAAATAATTAGTATTATTATTTCACTTTGCTTAATCTCTGTGTCTGCCCTGATTTCACATTCCTGCCACCATTCACTTTTTTCTTCCCCTTCAGCCTGAGCCTTTCCTTGCTTTTCTGTCTCTATCACAACATCTCCTCTTCCCTACAATTCCTATTTCCCGTGGAAATGCTGTGCAGCTACACTACTTTTTCCTTCTCCATTAGCCATAATGTGCTGCCTTACAGCTGCTGAGCCGAGCATTCCCATGTGCTGCTGTCTAGACGTGACATGGTGATTCCAGGTCTTCTTTCCTCAACTTGTGTCAGCATTCCCTAACTGAGGCAGCTGTAACAGCTCTTCCATTTCGTATTCAATTCTTTTTTAATAAGGGCAGTTGCGCTGGTAAGCTTTGTTCAGCAGAGCTAACACAATATATTTCAGATAAATCTTAAGGTTGTCATTGGAGCCATGGCAGCCTCGCAGTCGCTGTTCCTACTGTCCCCAAACAGGGACTGGAAAGATCAGCAGCTTTTTAAGAAAAAAAGGCAATATTCCTCGGATTGCTGTGTATTTAAAATTTATACGTTTTGTATTAGAAGTTAAATTATAGATAAGTGCAGCAGCACCAGTACTGCAATAGACATTTCTGGGTATGCTTAAGACAAAGGTGGGTAGATGCTGTCAGCTTTAGGTACCTTTGCCATTTAAGCTGTAAGGGTAAAACTAGTCAGAGTAAACTTGAATTTCAACATTCCTTCAGCCCACTCTTTCTTAAACCCTTAAAGCCTACAATACTGGCCAAGTCTGCACTGTAGCTTGCTTTGAATTAGTAATTGGGATGATTCTGGGAGGGAGTGGAGGAAGAGGCAGCTTAGGTCTTTTGGGTGTCCAAAAGACACTCATGTCCCTACCCTGTGACAGCACAGAAACCTCTTTCTCGTGAGAAAGAATCTATTTGTTTGTATAAACTGAGATAAAGGAAGTCTTTTTCTCATGCACCCAGGTGGCCAATTAGCTGCAAGGGGCGTACAGCTAATGGCCAATCAAGTGAGAGTCCATTTTGTATATAAAAGCTGAATTTAATAAATAAATTGATCTCTTTTGCCACTTGACCTCTCGAGTTCTCCTTGTTCGACATCCGCTCGCAGCGACACTACCCCACTCAAGGGATGGTGGTGGCTGGAGTGAAGCTCCCCCAGGATTTAGCTGGGCAGAGGAGCAGCTCTCTGTGAGAGCTGGGAATGAGCCTGGATGTGCCCTTCCCTGCCTGCTGCACACAGTCTGTCACTCGGCCCCCACCTGTGTGCCAGCGTGACTCAGCTTAGAATGAATGTCCCCTGTGCTGTCCCAGGAGCGCTTTGGGCACCATGGCTTCAGGCACATGCACATTTGGACAGGCATCACCACAGTCATTATACTTGGGCAACCTGTTGAGCTTTCTTTAATTTAATTTAATTTTTAATAGAGCTCGACATATTTCCAAAGTATAATCAATGCAGTGACATCTGTTTGAGTCCTGGCTCCACAGGTCCTGTCTAGCTCTAGGTCTTATTCCCAACCTTCATTTAGCTAACTAATATGCATATTTAATGATGTGCACACAGTTTCCTGATCTTAGAATGCAGTATCATGTCTGGCTGGAGTGATTTCAAGTCGTTATTGTCTTGTTTCTGTCTTGGGCATGGTCCAAGACTCTCCTGCTGCTGCCTGTTAACTTTCCACTGGCCCTAACCTCTGAGCAAAACCATTAATATTTTTATTTACAAGTGTAAATGAAACATTTCTGGGAGAAATAAAATAACAGATTAAAGCTGTCATAGTCTATAACCTTCTCCATGTCAGGTACATATTTTCTCTTTGCTTTAAGATCACCAATTACGCTGACTGGAAGGTGAAAATGGATTTTGTCCTGTTGTTAACGTTATTTTTTTTCTCTTTTGCATGAAATCAGATATTAGATTCAACAGCTATATATTAAGTGTTGTGGGGAATTTTCCAGACCCCTTTTCCCTCATCCCCTGATAATTGCTAGAACAGCTGGATCCATAGGAACAATTTCCCTGAAGTGCATTTAAACAATACTAACAGACATTGCCTGCTTGGTTTGCTGACAAGTTTCTTTATTTGTTAATAATGACTTCATTTAACACCTTAATGAAAATAATGTAGGAGATAAAACTTTAAGTTATAGTTAAAGTGTTCCTGTATTATAATTGGCATTGACCGTACCAATTTAATGTTATACGAATTAAAAATTTATGTATTTTAATTGTACATTTAGTAAGTGAGGAATATAACTTGTCTGATAACCATACAAAGATTTGTTTAGTTATTGGATTAAGTCCTTAATTTTGTGAAATTCAATTACAAGCATGGGGAGAGAGATGATATTATGGCAGAAAAAAGAAAATTACAAATACTATTTCTTAACCATTTTCCTTTTAAAAATGAAAACTCCAATCATAAAAATATTTGTCAGCTCAAAACTTTTATTTATTCCATTAAAAGCATATGGAGGAACTGCATACCTTCCAGGTGGCATGCTTAGGTAACCTATTTGAATTCTCTCTGGTATTCAGCATAAAGCCGTTGCAGGTAACTGGAAATAATTAATTTTGATGCTCCTGATGGAGGCTGAGCACAAGGTTTGAATAATGTTTTGTACCAGAAGCTCCATTTTTCTTTGGAAAAATGAGCCTTTTCCCTTTTTAGTATTCCCAAATCTCACTGCCAATTTGATACACTCACAAAAAGGAAGTGTTAGTGTGGAACACCAGACAACTTTTTGGCAAGAAACATTGCACACTCAGCTTGATGGTAATCTGAACCGTGATCCTTTTCCAAAGGGAGAAGGCTGTTTCCATACATTCAGGAAAACCATTATATTTGACGTGCACATCTGGAAATCAGTGTTCTCCCACCTCGTGTTCAGGCAGCTGCAAGTGCTAGACATGCATAGCACCCATCTCCTCTGTCTTAAATATTCAGATTTTACCCTTTGCCTTTCTTGTGGAACTCCTGAGAGACTGCGGCACCCTGGTCACTCTGTGCTCCCAAAACACAGGGACAAGCAGCATTGGGCCTGTATGTTGGCAATGTTCTGTAGGAGGGAGCGCAAGAAGGCAATGAGCTGGAGCAGCTTTTTTAAAAGAAGGGAAGAATTGATATGTGAGACTTGTCCCTTTTCAATTTTATGTTGCCTGCCAGTCTGCCTGGAGGGAAAAACAGACAGTGGCTGTGCTTCCAATTAGCAATTCCCACAGCAATTTTTGACCTGACATAAATAACGTGGCACAATATGCAATCCGTGTCAGGCAACTTCATTTACAAACAGATTCTAGGATACTGAATGATGATTCATGATCAGGACACTGGGGGAAGTCTCTGTCAAATGCAATATGGCAAGCCTGAGGGAATCAAGATGGCAAGTTAGGAGCATGAAACATCTGGAAAAGCTTGGGAAACCCTGGCCAGGGTGACATCAGTAGGAATTCTGCCCTTGGTTTCCATGAGACCAGGGTTTTACTCTGATTTTTACAGGCAAGAGATAGAAATAATGATAATAATCAGACAACTCATTCATAGAGAAGGGGATTTGGCTTTTTCCTAGACCAGAAGACACACATTGTGTCTCCTCTCTAAATCTGCACTTAGACAAGCCAAAAGAATCCTGCCAAAATGATACTGTGAAAGCAAGCCAAGCACAGCTCCAGCAAGGGCAACACGGTGTCACTTCTGCCTAATGGCTGTCTCTGCACATGACAGTCAGACAGATGCACCAGGAGTGTGCCTGTGGGAGTTCAGGACTCACAGGTAAGTGTTTCCATGGCACTGTGTGCTTTCCAAGCCATCCTGGGTTAGTCTCAGCAGCTGTGCCAAGTGCAGGATGGAAGCGGACTTGCCGTAAAAATCTCTGTGAATTGTGTTGCAATATTTTGGTCTTTGGCGTAAAGGCTGGGTTCCATGGGAGTTAGAAACTGCCAAAAGGACCAGACTGGTTATGTCCAGAGAGCCCAGGTGGTATAATGCCTAAGAGCTGTTGTAACAGCCCTAAGGACTGCATCCTTCTCAGGAAACATTTGAGCTTAGGAATCCGCAAAATTTATCCTTCTGGAAGACTCCCTGGTTCCACAGGGGTTATCTTCCACATCTCCCCAGCTCTGAACCAAACCCAGTGCTGTCCTGATCCTCCCCCTAGCTAGCAATGCAGTTGCTTTCGTCTGATGGAGCTAAAACAATTTGAGTGTCATACTTTCCGCCCTTTCATTACCAGTGTCTTTTATGATTGCACGACGTTCTTTATCTCACCCTTGAGCAGAGCCACACCACTCACAAGAATCGCTGTTCTGTGGCTGTGCCCAACCCAAAAGGCAGGTCTGCTGCACAGCACACAGTGCAGTCCTGCCATCCCTGTTCTTTAGGGAATTTCTGGAATGCATCATCTCCGGTGCTTGGTGGTGCTCACTTTCCCACCTGGTGTGTGGAATGGGCATGCACTATCGCCACATCTGGGCGTTGGAAAATACTTCCAAACCAGTTTAAGTGAACTTAGTCTCCTGATTTCTATCATGCTCACTCTTGGCCTTGATTTCACCTGTATTCACAGAAAATAAAAGCCTCATTCGATGAACAGTCTTCAAACTCTCCTTCCCCTGCCCATAGGTACAGCAACCTTCAAGAGTGTGTTTAGTGGACTTCTCATCTGAGACACTCAGTGATCATAAATGTACTTAACCCTCCTGGGGTTAAGATGTGAGGGCTGACTGTTATTCACCCTTCCTAACATCTGATACCTAATCATCCCAGGGAAATCCATTGTTTCTTTTGCCTCTTGCAGCCTCCAGCTTCAGCTGGACAATTGTGCCATGCCACTTTGAAATTCGAGGGCCATTGAAATTCAATGGCTCCCAGAGTGTTACAGACACAGCCTGAACAGACAAAGGGTGAGGGGAAGCCTCTGGATTCAGTGTGGTTTGGTAATCCTTATAATATTAGGTTGGATATTAAGACTCTTTTATCGCAGGGTTTCTACACTGCTAAATCAATCCCCTCAATAGCAATAGGTCCTTGTCATACTCCTTGGGATATTTTTATTATTTGATTTGGGAGCTGTGCAATGACATCTCTAAGGATTTAAAAGACAATTGGAGTTTTGGCCAATAACTAGATAATATCTTGCAAGGTGGAAAAACACATGCATGGGGCTTGAAATGAGGAAAAAGGTGGCAATCTGCACTCAGTACTTGCTTTATTTTGACAGGTTGGCAATCTACCTTAGCCATTATAACATTCACGTTGTTTTAGAAAGGAGGTGCTAGCCCATCTTTTTGTTTTGTTTTTTTTTTGTTTAGTCTCCTTGTGCTGACTACAGGATAGTGGAAAGATGGCAGATGAGACAGGAAGAACAGGTGGATTTTTATTTTTTTTTTTTCTCTGACAAGGTTTGTCTATAAAGAATTTGGAAAGCAGCTGATGATGGCTGCTGATATATATCAGTGTGTAGTTAGAAAATGCTTCTGTTGGAGACATTGTAGTATACTATGAACTAATCTTCATCTACTTGCTTATATTCTTGAGAGTGATGGCCTCACCTTTTCCCTACATCACCTTTCCTAGAGGTTTAAAAACCCAGAAATCTCAAAAAGGCACCTTTGTAACTTTTCCCCCCACTATTAATTCCCACCTTGACCTACCACATGTGAAATGCTGTTCTTCCTTGCTCCTCTAAAGCACAAGTGGGGCTGGCTGGGCAAGTGGAACTGGGCCCTGCATCTTTCAGGGGGAGTCCTCACCCCTGGTTCTTCCCCTGTGGGTGATTACATAAAGGAGGGCTTGGAGAAGGTCTTGTAATAGGAATTCTTGAGGATGCAGAAGGGCTGGAATGGAGGCCCAGGCTGCTGGAAAGTGGGCTTTGAGGGTCTGCAGGTGGGGTGAGGGCATCAGATGGGCAGTCCCAGGAGCCTGGTGGCTTCTTGTGGGGACAATAGAGTTTTTTTCAAATATATTTATGGCACTAGGCAGTGTAAAAATAACATCAGCCCATTACAGAATTACCTCACAAACAGAGACAGGGACAAGGCAGAGGTGTTTAATGCATTCTTTACCTCTGCCTTCAGCATGGATGGTGGACCAAGGGGGTCTCAGTGCCCTGAGCTGGAGGACCATTTGAATGATCAACTCCCAGTCAACCCTGAAACTGTGCAGCATCTGTTATTTCAGCTGGATGTTGCAAGTCTATGGGGCCTGATGGGATTCACCCAAGAACCCTCATAGAGCTGCTGATGTCACCTTAGTCTACAACTTCCTTGTGAGGGGAAGCAGAGGGGCAGGCACTGGTCTCTTCTCTCTGGTGCCCAGTGACAGGACCCAAGGGAATGGCCTGGAGTTGTGTCAGGGGAGGTTTAGGTTGGGTATTTGAGAAAGATTCTTCACTCAGAGGGTGGTTGGGCACTGCAACAGCAAGACCAAGGTGGCCCAGGGACACTTTTCTTGTGAGCATATGAAAAGAATGCCTGTGTGTATTTATCACAATGAGCCTTGCCTCCTCTCTGGCTGAAGCTCTGTATTCACTCTGCATTTGGGCTTCTGATCAAAATTGCCATTGGCACCAAATTGCATAATAGGTGAAGTGTGTTTAACCTATGGTTTATTTGGCAGCCATGTGCCTATGCAGTTTTATTTATTGTGTTTATTTCAAAGATTGATGGCAGCTGACAGGAGGTACTGAAACAATTGATAAAGGCTACTGACATTTTGTCAGCAGTCTGGGTGACAGGAATGTATTACTTGCATTTAAACTGTTTTGTGTGAATGAGTCATCATTCATGCCAAAATTCACCTTTGGCCCTTTCCATCTGGTTCTTGAAAAGTGGCTGGGAAAGGTGTTTCCTTAAGCAGCGAGCAACTTGCTGTAAGAAGCAGAAGCTTACCCTCAATGAAAATCTTCTTATTGATACTATTTAAATATTCAAAGCATTATTGAATTCTGTAGTTGATTGAATTCTGTTCATGGAAAAGTTAAGGACAACATATTATTCTCCTCTTTGAATGCTCTATGAAAAAAACCCAACAATTTGGTGAAGCCCTGTCGGGGAACTTAATCTTGGATGAGAAGGAAGCCTCTGTGCAGTGTATTTTAATTGTCATTTTCTCTCTGAAATGGTGCTAACAGTCTTTGAAAGGATGAAGTCTTACACCTGCCAAGGTTTTCCACCTGTCTGTGATTCTCCAAGTGATGCATATTCCAATCCCACAGTGTCATGGAAGCCATCAGTTTGATGAGCTTTGATCTCTTTGTTTCTTCACTGCACCTCCAAGTCATCATAAAACACCTATATGGCAAAGTTCTCACATATAAATACTGCTTAGCAAATGGCATGAGGGGTTTGCCTTATGTGGGTATGCAAAAACTGAGGTGAGGGGAGCCATTTCGAATGACAGAGGTCCTGTACTACCCTTCAGAAGATGCCTCCTGCTCTTACAAATGTCCTGTCTGCAGTGCTCTTAATTGCCACCGTGTTTCCCAAAGGAGGGCAGTAGCTGAGCCAAGGATAGAATTGATGGAGTGCTCCTGCCCTGTGCCTGCACAGCTGTTTGTCTCCACAAAACACTCGGGACATGATTGAAAGCGATGGAACATAGCAGAGTCCTTTATCAAACCGTTCCGAGGAGGAACGGGGGAAGCCTTTTCCAAGACTTCACAATTTAGTTGCATGTGTAGGAATTTTTGCATGATGAGAAGAACATCAGTGTTACTCTAATTGCCTGTACATGCACTGACAGGGCCAGTGAACCCAGATGCTTTCCAGGCTGATCTGTTGTTCAGCTCCCTTACTCCCCTGGCATACTTTTCACTTCTTGGTACTCTTCTTTCCATCTGAACCTGATGCTGTCATGGAGCAATAAGAAGGCACCTCTCAGAAATGTGAATGCAGAAAGAGACTGAATCAGTTCAGCTCCCCAGGCTAGATCTTAGGTAGGCTGCACAAAGGTAGATGAAGTTGAAAAGTCATACCCAAACACAGTCTGTATCACTGAAGATTGTCACTAGAATGTACCCAAACAAATCCTTGGTACTAATGGAACAGCAGCAATGAGTAATAGAAACTGGGGTGGAGGAGAAGAGAAAGTTCATTTTGAGCTTAAATACAGCTGTTTCCATTGCCACATTTATTGCAGACCTGCATGGGCTCATTTTAACAATCTTGGAAATAAATTGATCCATGATAATTAACTTTTCCTAATTCATAGAGTCTCTACATCATGTTTAATAGCTCTGGACATGAATGCCAATAGATGTCTGCTTCTGCAGAATATGCTCTGATATTTTTTTCCCCATCTCCCTCTGAAGCTCCACAACTTTTCACGACTGGTATTTTTGCAGAGCTGCAGGATAAATCCCCATCTGGGTCTTGCTGTGCACCAGCACACGGAGTGTATTTATTGAAAATGGCTTGGCATTTAGACTTTTTTCCATTGGCACTAATATGCACCACGTCAGGCTACATCAGGCTGTGTTACAACATGTGACTTGATGGGACCTGACATGACCTGACATAGCACAATGTATGTGTCTCCTTACATCAGAGACTAACAGAAATGCAGCCTAATAAAGAGTAATAATGCACAAAACATGAAGACTTTATTGCTGCCTCTCATCAGAGGCAGGTAGCACATCTTAGGTTTCTGGCACACATTTAATTGTGAGGTTTCTTGCAGTAAGCACCCATCCTGCTATTTGTAGCCTTATGTAGCTACAGATCTGCTGCTGGGTTAAAGACCACTTTTTATCATTCCCTTTTGCAAATGTTTTGAGAATGCAGTAATGTAATAGTTCAGGCATTTTGCCATCCTAAGTGTTTCAGTTTATCATTCTGGCCCATAATGTTCTCATTTTCCCCTTCCCTGATATCTTAATTTGTAGTATTGCTAAAAGTCTTGTATTTAGTATGGCTTTCAGCTTCTGCTTTCAAAGTTTCTCTTTGCATCTCTAATGCTATGCTGTGTCTGCTCTGCCATCTTCTTGTAATCTGCCCACTGTTCAATACTTCATTTAAAAAGTTACCTAGGTATGGTTGAGCAACCTCTTTTGAAACTCTCAGTAACTCGTTTTGATTTCTGTGTTTTTAGTGAAGGCTTGCACAAGCATTGCTTTGAAAAGTGAAATTCTGAAAGAAAGCTGTGCTGATGACTCACAGGGAAATTCTCTGTTGCTTTTGTGGAAGAAAATACTATCAAGATGTCATTTCCTAGAGGAATTTGGGGGACAAAGGAAGGGAAGTCCTTCAGTTTGGTAAATGATGCGGGAATCAAGTTTTTGTCTCGGGGGGTGCAGCTGCTTTTGATGCTGAAGGCCTGTTTGTCTTCTTCAGCTGCAGTTGTCTGTTGATGTTACACATCTTCGCCCCCATCAGGCACACACCAGAGACAGGGGTGCACATAACATAAGGAAATGAACATTAAATACATGGCCACAAATCACAGATGCAACTGCTTCAAGTTTTTGTTCATGTAGTGGTGTTTCTTTGTTTGTTGATTGGGTGTTCTTGTTTTAAAATATATATGTGATATTTCTTAAGAAAATTTGAGCTGGATCTGCTCTTCTAACCTTTTGAAACTCCTGCTTGGTGTTGCAGCTATTTTGGCAATGAGCTCATCTCTTCAAATCTACATCCAAGGGTAACTGTGCCCTCTGTTTAAATTCAGTTCAAATCACGTAATTTGAAGAACAAACATATGACAGCAAATATATTTCAAGAAATGCTAATAAAAGGCACAAAACCATCATTGCCACCTAATATTTGGGGGGAAACATAACCACAAAAAGTTGAGTGATGACTGTAGGTGTGGCAGTGTCAGATTAAGTGTAGTATCTACAAGTACTGATGTGTGAATGAATGAATAAAAATTCCTTCTGCATCTCATGAATAAAGTCTGAGGCTGTCTGAACTGCTCAAAAATATTCTTCGTGTGAGTATAAAACCCCCAAATATTACCATTTTCAGTTTATGAATTTTAAATGAACCCTAAAATTAACACTTGTATCACAGGGGGGAAAAAAAAATCCATATTTCAAAGAATCAAAGGAAGAAAACGTGAAGCTGATCTTATTGACTGCTTCATAAAGAAATTGAGAAACTCACTTTACATCACTCTTTGACATCTTTAAATGGTAATTTTATCTTTCAAATGTCTTTTCATTCTGTGTCTTCATCTTTCTTCTTCAAGACTCCCTTTCAAGCTTCTGAAGGTATGTGACTTTTCTTTAGTATCAGGGAAAGAGTTTGGAGAATTATCAGCTAATATATGGAAGTCAGGCTTCCTCTCTGGAGCTAGAGGCATGTGAGCAGGCAAAAACATTCCAAGTCAACTTACAGCAAGATGATTTTAATCTGACAGTTTGGCAGTCTGAAATTCTGTAATTTTACCCATGTGATTCTTTTAGTCCTCTTGTGCCATTCCTTATAATTATGGCATAGCATAATGGGGACTTCTGAACTCTTCTTCATTTTAAGAAAATTAACTGTTTATGCCTGCTGACTGTTTAAAGCTGCTTCTTCTAAAATTCATTTCAAAGGGGAAGTGTAATCTGACTTTTCATTCCAAATAAAGTGTGAAGCTCCTGACAATATCCCTTTCCTCCAGAAGGACTGGTATCCAAAATGGCAGCAACCAGCTCTGGGAAACATCTGAGTGCTGAAGCCTACAGTAATCATGCAAAAGGATTTCCATTCTTCCAAATACATGTGTTGGATTTCAGATTGCATTCCTTAAAAATGCCTGTAAAATTCTGAAATAGAATATGGTTGATTCCTTGTACTCTGCTCTTAAAACCTGCACACAGAAAAGCCAAGTTAGGAGTGGAGCAGGTAACCCACCACCCTCTGCACACCAAAGGTCTGCTCTGAGTATTGCCCCTCCTCAACTGCTTCCTTAAGGTTATCCTTCTGTGCTGAACCATGGAGCAAAAAATGACATTTTTTTTCTCTGATATGACAGGGTAAGGGCAGCTGTGAAAATCAGGTCTGAGCTATTTTTTGGTAATGGAGTATTTTGGGTAATTGCAGTACCAGCCACTAGACTATATCATACCAGCTGTGTGGGATATGGACTTTGGAAATTTCGAGGCAGGTACTGTTGTCATGTGAAATCAGAACAGCTGCAATTATGTTGTGACAAGTGATAAGAATTTTCTATTTCAGGAAACATTTGCTTACACTTGGGATGTGTTGATCAAAAGCTCTGGGGTGAATTACAGTCTTCCTTCAGGAAGAATTTTTGTCTAGACAGCAGGGTATTATTCCTTGTGCCCCCAGCGAGTGCTGCAACTTTAATATTACTGATTTTGAATTAAAATGAATGGTTCAAGTTATAATTATTGATGCACTGTTCTTCCTTGTTTGAATAAACATTATGCTATTGCCTGTCTAGAGTGTATCTTAATTGTAGAAACTCTTGGTTCTATTAATCTTAATTACCTCTGCTTCAATACTTGAAGGCTGGGGATGGAGTCAAAATAAAAGCCCTCAAGAAAACATTTGTTTCTAATTGTCAGATGGCCAGTGGCTTCAATGGAGGTACACAGCTACCCTGTGGAGTGTATAGAATTGGGGAAAAAAAGAGTTTATGGAGGTTTTAATGGGGTGTTTCTCCCTAGAGTCAGCTAAAATTTTGCCTTGCCTTTTCCTAGTGTTGATGAACTGGGTGTTCAGATCTCATGTGCAGGTCAAGATGTGTGTGTGAGAAAGACAAATCATAATTATTGTCTTAGAGTAACTTAAAAAAAAAAATCATCCATAATCATCAAGAGTAACATATTAATTTAAAGGGAACCTTATATTGTCTGTCAGCATCCAATAAGAAATTATCCCCCTATCCAAACGGGTATCTCCTTCTGCTGTGGCTTGATCCATCCCAAATTGTATTTCTGTCAATCAGCACAAGTTCTCTCCACTGCCAACATTCCTGTAACCCTGGTGCCAGCACGTCTGTCCTAACCTGTCATGGCTTATGAGCACTTGTACCATTCAGTCTGTGCAATACTCACCTGTGAAACAGAAGTGATGTGATGGGGGTAAGTTCATCTTTCCATTGGCTTTCATCAGTTGCAAGGAGTCATCTCCTTGCTGCTTGCAAACTTGTCCAGATTAACCCTCTTCCTCCCTGCTCTGCCTGGATCTATAAAGTGGTACAGAGATAAACATTATTAATATTCAGGAGAAGTCACACTATATCCTTGCATGACAATTTAATTTCAAAAAAGGGCTTTACAGAGCTGTGGTGTAAAGAGTGCCATAATTTATTCCAGTCATATTAAACTGTATTGTTCAAAGTTTTCTTTTTTTTTTCTTTCTTTTTTTTTTTTTTTTTTTTTAATCCTCTGCTTTTGGAAAAAGAACACCTGCTGTTGTATTTAGCAGTTTCATCTACCAGAAGTAAAAAGCTACTGCATTTCAGAGATTATTATATCTCTTATTTCTGATAGCATCACATTAACATAGCACTGTTGTGCTAAGAAAAAGGTCCTGCACGTGAGCAAAGCTTGAAGAGCAGTGGCATGTGTCATCCCAGCTAGGAATGAGTGTCTATTTCCACTGGTGATAACAAATGCAGAGTCTGCTCCATCGGCATGCCAGGATAGGAGCTGTAAAGGAAAAAACAGCTTTGTAAATGCTGTGAAATGGTTTGTGATTCTTTCCAGTGAATTGCAGGGGAAATGAAGGCACAGGTTTGTGACTCTGCTGCTCTGAGGACACCCCACAGGAAAGCATTAAGCAAATTCTAGCAAATTTACCAGCTGACTTTTTATGGGTTTCATCATTGGGTCAGCCCCTAAAACTGAGTTTTCTTTTTCTGGGGAAAACCAGTTTTTGAACAACACAACATGACTATGTCAGATTTTCGCTTGCATTAGTTATTCTGCTTTTAAAGTTTAAGGTAATAGAGTAGATTGGAGGTTATCTCTGTATCTGCTCAATCTACTTCATAATGAATTTTAAAATAATTTGCAGTGCTACAATGACAAATACTTTACCCCTTCAGAGAGACCTAGCCTAATGTACTTTTCAGGATTGATAAATAGAGCTTGCACTTTTTGACATCAGCCTATTCCCTTGAGTGAATTTTAAGTTACATTGTATTCACTATGGGGCCATCTTCTGGTCAGTTTGCTGCTATAAATAAGCACACTATTTATAACTGTATGGAAGAGAAAATGTGCATTAGAAACATTTATGGTATATGCTGGAAGTGCTAATTAAATTATATGGTGAATACGTGCCTCACTGATTTAAATATGTTGAACACTTCGCAATATTATTTTAAATAAATGAACATATGCTCTCTTCTCCCTTGCTACCACTCTTTCTCATTATCCTGTTAAACACCTTAATTTTAATTGACTCCTCTGCAAAGGCAAACAAAAATATCAAAACTCGAAGCGGCGTACAGAATCTGTGGCATTCTGAAAACAAATATAATCTTCTGTAGTCTTTTCTTTTTCTTGATCAATTTTTCCTATTGGAAAAAATTCCTCGGTGTATGCAAACAGTGACTGATCACGTTTGCAGAAGTTTTGCTGAGACTTTGCCATTAAATGACTGATTTTTCTTCCCTTGCCCTCCTAGTTTTGCTTTTAGCTTTCATGAATGGAGATGTATTTAACAAAATGAAGCTATTACTATGATACTGTACAGAGAAGAAGGCTCTCTTGGTCTTGAAAGCTACTTGCAAACTTGTAGATGTCACAAATATGTCAGTCACAATCCATTACCTGTCTTTATCACCCATGGAAAATATCTAAGTGCAAAGCTATTTTGAGTCTTGTAATATGTCCTGTGTTATGTTCAGTCTGATTTCTACCCTACAACTGTTTTCTGTTGGTAAAACCAGCAGTGAATGATCTTGCAAGCCTCCAAAGACAGACTCTAGATTGAGGTATTCATATTTGTTGAAGGGATACTTTTTACCCAAGCATGTGCAATAATTATAGCCTATTCTTTACTCCTATACGTGTTCATCGGTGCAGTTTCAGCAGAATAATCATTTTTTCTGCATGACAACTCTCTACAAGTTAAGATGCTTATTAACAGCACTCACCAAAACTTGCACTGGAATCAAAGCATAAAACACTGGATGGAGTGATTCCTGCCCACTCTGTGCTTTGGGTTCAGCCAACAATAACTGAAAGAAGTTTAAGACTGAGGGCAGTTACATAGGTAAATGGCCTCAAGGTGATGGTGATGCTGATTATTATTGTTTTTACCTGTAATTACAAGTGTTAAATCAGTCATGACATTACAGGTGACGTGCCCTGCCCTTGGCCCAAGAAGACACTGATAGAGCACAAATAGTGAAGTCCCATCAGTCATTGTGTGGAGAAAGGCATCAAAATAAGATGGATTCTAAACATTTAGCCCTGCTTACTGGCAAGGTGCTGCCACTAAAGCCTACAGGGAAATCACTATGGATTGGGGTTTGTATCTTGACTGAAGAATCCTTTAACTACAGGCTTACTACAGGAGGCAGAAGGTGGCAAAACCCTGCATAGCTGGGAAAGGACCACCTAGATTTGAACTTTCTGATTTTCTGTCTCTTTTACCGTCTGTTTTCCTTGGCAGTGCTGAAATGTGTAATCCTGAAATGTGTAGTAATCTCTTGGTTGCTCCTTTTTTTTTTTTTAAGCTATAGCAATCATTTTGCAGGGATAACAAATAAATTATTCCATACCTACTTTCATTTCCTCATGGTGTTCTGGCGGTTGTGTCTAAGAAGCACCAATGATCACACTATCTGTTAGGATAAATTAGCACAGGAGCTGTGTTCCAAAATAAACATGAAAAAATTGCTGTACTTGATAATGCATTAGTGGAAGAAGACTGTGGAGGTGCAGATTATAATAATCAGGATGATTGGAAAATTAGGGGGATCATGGCTGGTTTTCAGTGTCTGTATAGCTTCTTCAGCTCACAGAGTCATTTTTTTTTGTGCTCCATCCTTATTTTGGGTGAGATTGAGATTTGTCACTGAATGCAGTTCTGCATTTGGGATTTCTTTCAGGCTCCAAGTTCTTTGTTCTTTCTTGTTGTCTCTTAATTTTTCAATGTTGCTGCTGAATTGTTGTTTCTAGAGAGTTTTTTACCTGTTGCAAAGGCAGATCTTTTCAAGGAAACTGTTGCCAACATAAGCATAAACTGAGATTTTGGGCATTTACTGAACAAAACATGGAGGGGTTTTTTTATCCCACAAAGCAAAGGATAGGACAAATTTGTGTACAGGTAAAACACTTGCAGAATATCTGAAGGGTAGAGGAAGTTCTATATACATTTGTTACAGAGTACCTGGAGGCAAATGAGAAGATGAGGAAAGGAAAGAGAGTTGAAGCTCCCAAAGCAGTGGCAGATCTGATGTTTTTAGCTAGTACATATCTCAATTAAAACTTGGTGGTTTGTTTGTGCGTGTGCATGGAATGGAGTGATGCAGTGGAGATTTAAGCAAACAGTATTGTACAAAACACTAGTATAGGTTATTCATTGCTAGAGATACTAAAGAGAGAAGCATCTTTACTAATTAAATGTTGAAGGGAAAAAAAAAAAAAGAAATCCGGGCCATTACCTGGTAAAAGAAATCGTAATTCACTCTTTTCATGTACAGCTATGTGTCCTTCCTTGAAATTCTGGGGATATCCTGGGGAACTCTCCGTGGTGGTCAGTTGTACAGGTGCAGTTAGATTTCTTTTTTGGTGTCTTGTGTCAGGCTTGGTGCCAGCACTGTCACTGTTAGCACAAGAGGGGAAAAACTGTTACAAAGTTGGGTAGGATGGACCCAAAATCTTGTAGACTTAATATCCTCTAAGTTGTAGCCACCCATCTCTGAAAGGAAAATAATGTTGGCAGCGTAAACAATGTCTGCATGGAGCTAAAAGCAGTAAGGAGGAATGATGCTAACCCATTACTCTGTAGGGTTTTTTGGTTGTTTGGTTTTGGGGATTTTTTCTGGCTAGAATCACACAATGGTGTGAAAGGCATTTAAAAAATACTTATGTTTATGAATTTCATGCTCCTACATCAAGAGTGCCCTAAACTATGCTACTCGTAGGTTGCAGCAAGTCCCTCTCAAACACTGTGTTTGAATTGTTCTCCTGGTAACCAGAGGCTGAGATCCAGGGGCCTTTAACATCATTCTACAAATCATTGTCCATGACCCAGTGGAAAATTCCTGCTTTACACCAATTCATCCCTGATAAATGCAATTTAGGGACACTCGCTCATAATTGCTCAGGGGCCATATTTGCTAATAGAAGTCAACAAATATGAATCATCAAGAAGTCAGATCTTCAGCTGAACAAAACCATGTGGAGTTCCAAAAGTGGAAAAAAAAAAAAAGAGATTACAGTGTTCAATATTTAATTTACTTTTCTTTTTTTTTTTTTGATAGGATAGTGCTGTCTTTGTCTTCTGTACCTGCATGGATGCTGCAAAGGTTGAAAATCGTAGAAGAAAATTATTGCAGAATAATTTCTATGCTGATACCTCCATTTTCCTTCAAACCTGGCTGAAGAGCTATGGGTGAGTGTTGCTACATTTTTCATCTCCTCCGCAGAAGTGAAATTCTGGGGTCCCCTCTTGTCTCTGACTTGGGACTGACCCCGTGCCCACCACTGCAGTGCCTGAGCCTTTTGGCAGTGTGTTGAGAGATGCCACTGATGCTTGTGACATGTGTTTCTTCCTCTCCTCTCTTCACTGCTTGGCTGGGTTTTTATTAGATTTCTGTATGGTCTACATATGTCCAATTCATTAAGACAGGTTGAAATATGGTTTTCTCTTGGAAGTCTGCAGAAAATGTTGAAGCTTGTGATAGAGTTGAAAGTGTTGATGCTGCAGGGTTGTACTTCACAGCCTTGTAAAGCCCCTCAAGGAAGCCTGTCTCCTGCACAAATGAGATTTACCCTTTGCAAAGACCGTTCCTCTGTGCTTGAGGAGTAGCAGTGCTTGTGATCCTCCTCTCAAGTATTACATGCCACCACCACTCCTGGATATCTTTCTCCATGAGCCCCTATTTGCATCCATGGCCTAATGAATCTCAAATCTTCACATTGTACCTTGCCAGTGCTCAGACGGTGGAGGATGAATGCTGCAGGGTATAATTTCCTCTGCATATGTAAAACAGGTGAGCAGCCTCCAGCCAAGCTGAAAATATACTGCAAAAAGTCTTCAGACTGAGAATACTTTCTCGTTCCTAGTGCTTGAGATACTGGAGCCATGATCAATTCCTTCTTGTTTCTAGAAATGACACACCTCTTCTGGTAAAAATTGGGAAAAGTGGTCTTTTTGATGTGTTGCATGTAGGAACAAAAGAAAAATTGAGCTTTATTTCTCGTTTCTTTATGAAGAGCATTGAGCACTGTTTTCATGTTTTATTGTCTATATAAAGTCAGTAAAGCCCTAGAATTCCCACTTACCATATAAAAATTATAGCTATAACATACATGGAAACATTCATTCACCTGGAACACTGGGGCCACGTTCTTTCCTGCCTATGGAAAAGAACTGTCATTCTCTTCCAGGAGCCTGTTGCTGAAATTTGGATTCCCCCTCCAAAATTCAATATGGTTCTTTTTTTTTTTGCTCACAGACAAATGTGCCAGCATAGAAAGGTCTTGGTGGTTATTACATCCCCTGGGCAGCCTCTCATCTGCACCTGAAACACTGGGACTGCCTTCTAGGGTTAGAGATAGGGTTAGCGTTTGGTTTAGGGTTATGATTAGGGTTAGGGTGAGATTAGGATTAGGGTTACGGGTTTAAATTTCTATTTCCTAAGAGAATGTATTTGGAGCAGGCTTTCTAGGTCACCTTGATTCAGCCCTAACTATATTCATTTAAAAATATTTGCTGTACTGGCCATTTCAGCTCTTGCAGTCGGAGTTTGCTTGCTGTGGGTATTGCTCTGGTTGCATGGATCATTGAACAGAGAACAGATATGCCCTTTGTTGCTCTCCTCTAATCATCAGTAAGGAACTTGTAACTTATGTTTCCCTGTAATGAGGTTCTCAAAAAAACCAAACAAGTGAACATGCAAACAAAAATACTTCTCTGTAGCTCATGGGAAGACCTGCTCTCTGAATTATCTTGCTAGCCCATTCTCATTGTGCTTATGATTTGAGTCTCATTCTCAAATCATGGAATGGGTTCACATTTAAAATTTGCATCTCTGTTGTTTTCACTTGCTTATCACTGTGTGTTTTCTTCATCCACTTGAAATCTGCAGACTCCAGTTTTCATGTCTAAGAAAAGAAAACACGTGGAAAAGCGAGTTCTCGTGCACACCGAAACTTATCAATGTCAAAAACCTTTTATGTGTCTTTTTACAATCAGAATTGATTCTTTCCTTCAAGATCTTCATCTAGCAGTGGTGGCTCTGATATTACCTTAAACAGCAAGTAATACTTAATAGCTCCAATGAAATCTCATCAAGAAACTGATCCCTAAAAGGTACTTTCCTTGGTGTGTGCATGTAAAAATAATCCAGTTGCAAATCAAACAAATTATTTGCTATCAATTCTTTGATGTTACTGTTTTACGGAGAAATATAAAATCCTCAAGTACTGGCACATCATTCAAAGTCTGTGTTTCCCACTCAAAAGAGAAGCACTCTTGTCTTATTTCAAATACTGAAAAAGTTTCTGCTTATGGACATCTTTGTGGTGTTCTGCACCACTGTATGAGTGACATAAGGCACCATGGTGCTCATTCAGATCCCTGGCCTCTCCTCTGTCTAATGTCTCTGGAGCACTAAAGGTCCCTGCTGAAAAAATTAACTCAGGTATGACAAATAAAACCATATTAAGAGATTGCTTGACAAATCAGTGATGCAGTGTTTCCACCCCTCACGTCTCTTTCCTATCCAGCTAATGGGACAGTTCAGGCTTTCCACACAAATTTGCAGTGGACTCTGACAGTATTTCCATAGCTTCAGAGTGAGGTATTTGCAGTAGTTTTGGGAACAGGAGATCTAATATTGAGTTAGAATTGCTCTGGATGGACAAGTGCAGAATTCACCTGCCGGCACGGAGTTGATGGCAGCTTTCATTTTGGAGGTCACTGTCAAAGCTCTCTCTTCTTCACAGATAGATGACTTGGTCTAGCTTAGCTTTAGGAACAGTCTCTAAAATCATACATATCAGTCTGAGCTATATAGACCACTTTTACAGCAGCAGCTGCAGCCTTTTCCTCATCCTCTGTCACTGTGTTTCCTCTGGGATAAGTGGGAGTAATTGAGGTGGAGTGATTTTTCTTCTTACTGAGTGAATCCACTATTGCAGGCTTATTTCTGTAGAGGGAAAAGCACCCTGTCCATGCCATAGCATGTAGTGGTGTTCAAACAAACCCCAGCCTTTTGCATGGTCCTGCTGTCTGCCCAGGCAGAGCTGCAGCAATGAGGGGCCACCTTGGGAAGCAGGGTTGCCACTCTGAGCTCCATGTCCCTGGATGAACCAGTTCCTTTTCCATGCTGCCCCTTGCAGCAGTGAAGCACAGAAAGTAAATGTCATGCTGGCTGTCACTGCCACTCTTCCATAGCCAGCAAGCCTTGTGACAGCAAGCTATTAACCAGGATGGGTGGGTACTAGAGGAGAGGGAGCCAGCAGAGGCAGCTTTCCCTTGATGCTGTACCTGGGAGCAGAGCGGGAATATGCTGTGTGCAGGACAGCCTTCTGGTTTGGAAATAGAGGAGGACTGCCGCTGCCTCTTTCTGCCAGGTCTTTTCAAGCTGCCCTGTGGCCTGAGCGCGGCATTTGCTCCTGCTGCGTTGGGCTTTACTTAATGGACCTTTCACAGCCCCCGGGGCATGTAAATTCTGGTCTCCTTAGTAATGGCTCGAACAAGCTCGCCCTCATCCAAAGCAGCTTTAGCAGCAAAAAGTTGTTAATGTAGGCAGTTCTGGCGACGAAGAAGTGGGGAAGGACCTTCTGCGGCTTTATTCCAAATTTATTATTAAATCTGAAGTAGTCGCAGAAAAGCCGAGATCTGAGGGTGTGAGAGAAAGGGGCAGTCTAAGGGGAGAAACAGGGGAATAAACCAATAGAGAAATAAAACATGCCCGGGGAATATCCAATGGGGAAACAAAGGGGTGGAATACATTAATATAACCAATCAACAGAACACGATAACAGAACTTTCGAGCAACTGATGAATATTAAAATAACTGTAAAGGGGACGGGGGAGGAGATGGAACCTGACTGACACTTGTGAACGGCGGGAAAGTATCAATGCCTGTCTCCCCCATCCCCCTCAGATTCACTGCTCTGAGGGGAACAGTTTGACCATCCTGCTTCTTCATTAACATCCATGCAGGAGGCAGGGGTTGCAGATTGTCCATTGTTACCTGTGACCACAGCCACTGACTGGGGAACTGCTACAGAGGACAAACACTGGGGAGACGAAAGGCAAACTTCTGTAACAGAGTGAACATTGCAGTCAGAGATTCCCTTCAGGGCTTTTGCTTTGTGCTGGTTCAAAAGCTCAGACAGAGGGGTTTTTCCCAGTTCAGAGAGCCAGGATTGTTGTAGAACCCCCAGAGCCCAGACCCACACAGGATTTCAGGAGTAGCTGTTGATGTCTTCTCACAGTTTTCTTTGCAGAACAGGATTGGTTTTGCTCTTGTGCTCATTCCACTCCCCTTGCCATGCAAAAGCTTGGTCATTGCTTTACAGCTTCAGCTCGTGCACAGGTGGTGCAATGGGAAGTGCTCAGCCTGCCTCGTGTAGAGATGTGCAGAAACACATCCTCCCTCCCCAGCTACTCCCTTCCTTCTCACAGCATCTGAAATCTGGCCAGGATTGCACCTGGGTTATTGTTGTGGTTAAACTCCAGCCAGCAACAAAGCCCTGTACACCCACCTCCCCCTGGAGGAACTGAGGAGAGAATCAGAAGAGTAAAAGTAAGCAAATGGCCAGGTTGAGACTGAAACAGTGCAATAATTGAAATGAAATTAAAATCACGAATTTTGAAGAAAAGCAAAGTCACGAAAAGAGAGTGAAATAAAACTCAAGAAAAACAAGGGATGCAAATCAAAGACAATTTCTCCCCACCAGCTGACCAGAGCCCAACCTGTTTCCAAGCAGCAGCTTTCCCCCAGTTTATAGGGTGAGCATAACATCATATGGTATGGAATATCCTTTGGAGTCAGCTGTCCTGATGGTGTCCCCTCCCCTAATCTTGTAAATCCCCACCCTACTCACTGGTGGGGCAGCATGACAAGATGAAAAGTCCTTGACTCAGTTTAGGCACCAATCAGCAACAATTAAAACACATTATGAACACGTTATTGGCATCCAAAATCCAGATCACTATGCAGCTACTAGGGACAAAATTAACTCTGTTCCAGCAGAAACCAGGCCAGTATCCTTTAAATAACACCAAGAGGAAGGATAAGAAAATTGTAGCACATTTCAATCACGGAAGGCTCAATAATGAGACTCGCTTTTGGATCCATTGTGACTTTTGCCAGGCTGAACACTCTGGGGTCAGGGACAAATTGGGCTGGTTTTGCCCTGAAAATATCATGGCTAATGGCATAATGGCTGAACCTTCCTAGCAAAAAGCTTGAATTTTCTTTTAAACTTTACTTTTTTCTCCTTGCTTCCAGCCTGCTGCACATTCTTCACCAATAGTTCAACTGGAAGACAGAACCAACAAAGCAAAACCCAAAAGGGTTAAGCTTTTATGGTTCTTTTGCTGTAGCAATTAAATTATGGCAGCACTGTATTGCGCCAAATGATGTCAACATTGAGACCGTGGTGTGAACCTTTCTGTTGGGAGTGAAACAAGAAACATAAATCTTGATGAGGGAAGAGTTCAAGTCATCATTATCTGTCCATTTTCACTGAGAAAATGGACATATTATTATATGTTTCATCTCAAAGTCTTTCTAGTTTAAGGGATTCTGGCTTTCGTAACATAAAATGTTCTCTGAAAACAATAAAAAACCCAATAATAAAAAGAAAAAAAATCCCTAAGCAAACAACAGGCTGTTATGAAAAGACTTTGTTCCATTTAGACTCTATTTTTCACTGCTATTACTTTTTCTATTAAAATTTTTCAAAGCAAGAAAGGATTCCTCACTGCACCTCTTCCATTGAACAAGCAGCAGTCAGAGCCTAATCCGAGGTGGAATTTTTGGGTACTAATTCAATATAAATAAAAAATGAAGACAAGGAATGTTGGGTTTACCACCTGTCTATCAATTTTTTCCATCAATCATCAAATTCTTGTTTGTGTTCCGAATTATAACCCACAGGTAGGGAACTGACTTAAGCATGACCTGTGATGCAAAATAAGAGGAATTCAGCTTAAATCTTCATGTACCAAATACACCTGCTAGGCTGAGGGCACAGCCTAAACCAATTAGTGCCTGGTTTCTGCAGCTCTGGCACCTATCACACCAGTTTGTATTCTAACAGTTGTGATTGCCCAGAGCTGCAAAACCTAAGGTCTCTTCACACTTAAACATTTCTCTCTCAAGTCATGCCCTTCTGACATTAGGAGGACTTGGAGTGGAAGACACTAAATCAAAAATATTTGTCCCTTATGGGTCTTGTCATTTTCAGGTTTTAGAATTTTCTAAGCATTTCCTAGATCTTAATGTTTTATAAGAAAATTCTGAGTGAGAAGAGGTATTTTCCTGCCTCTTTGCTTTTTTTCCTCAGGTTTCATTTCATGATGTGCTTTTCATCTGGGAAAATTACACTGTTTTAAGTTTATTTTCATTTCTGAGGCAGTTTACTGAGTGACAGTGAGTTTTTGGTTTTGTCTTCCTTCCTTCCTCTTAAAATATTTATGTTACAAGCATTGTTGGACATATGCCTTAATTGCATTGTATGAATAACAAGACTTCTCCCACAGAGGAAAACACAATGCAGAGTTAAGATACTTGCATATTTTCACCTCAGGGCTACATTTGATCCATGCTGTTGTGACAACCACACTGGCCTTACCAGGTAAATCAATCTCTTCCTCCTAAAATGCAAAATCCTTGCTAGTCATTTCAAGACATGGCAAATACCAGCCATGATTGTGCAAGAAATACATATTGCTTCCAGATTATTGCTGTGTGATGTGTGGGCATAACAATCTCAGCTTTTGAGGAGCGTAAAATTGAGGAAGCATCAAGAGCAGAGGATCAGGGGAGGAGTGACCAAGAGCCAAGGGCACTCAGTTGCCACCAAAGGAGTGGTCAGTGCTGAGCTGTGCTTGGGAAGTGAGGTAAAGCAGCACACAGGATCATGGCTGGGGAGAGCAGACGTGCACATGTGATTATCCTGCATATTTTCTTTCCCCTCTCCCATAACAGACATGGTTCCTGTATAGCTCTTTTGGTAAAGTATTTGATATAAGTTTTGGGATTCTTTTTATCAAGTCTCTGAAGGCACCAGTAAAGGCTTCAACCCTTTCCCGTTCACATTTTCAAGCTTAGTTGCAGTGATGATGGGAAAAACTCTTTTTAACAATATTTTTTTGAAGTGCTCTAGTGGTGCCGTTGGGTCAGCAGACACCCACAGAGCCAGTGCCCGTCTGCCACCACACAGAGATGTTTCCCTGCAGCCAGGAGGAGCCTGGAGCACATAAGGCCCTCAGAAGATTTTCAGGCAATCTCACCAGGGTGATTTCCTCGCTGCTGCACACCTGTTCCTAGTCCAGGGAATGCTCAACATCAGTAGACACTCGCTGGTGTTCACAGGATTTCTTCAGAAAGCAGGAAAGAAGAGCATTCCTATCAAATGTACCACTCCTTTAGGTTTGAAGCCATGTTCAGCCACTGTAGCTTTCCCTGTCTCCTGCTTGTTTGATGTCAGATATATCACCTGCACTTTCTGATCTGCAGGAAATGTTGTATTAAATTGAGGTTTTGAAGAGCATCCATCTTCAGATTCCCCTCAAGAGGTCTTGTCTGAGACTGGTTCTCTCTGCTCTTTTGAAAGTATGAATTTTCTTAAAAGCCCCACCAACATGAGGTTCACTGGTGCACTCTATGTTTCTAGTAATTTTTTTATGGTAAATTAGCCTTCCTTAGTAATCATAGTGAAGCAGGGAAGGAATGCACTGTAACATGGGGAAGGTTTTCTGGGCTAGTTTGTATGTCTGGATAGCTTTGCACATGGTACAGGGTTTAAAAAGATCAAGAACATTGATCTTCATTCTAAGCCCCTGAAAAAAATGAATCTGATTTACGTCCTGTGGAAATCTCCCAAGTCAAATGACACAGAGGTAATGGGAGAACTGCTGCATATCTGCAATCTTATTTTGCTGAAAGAAAGCAGGGGCAGCATTTTTGGAGGGTTGTTTCTTGGTTGGTTTGTTTTTCTTAGCTTCGTCTTGCATTTACAAAACTGTTGGGATGGATTGCTGTAATGTGTTTTATCTTCTCATCTACAAGAGAAATTTCATGCAAGCCAAACTCAGATAACAGAAGAATGGTAGCTGATTAGACCTGCTTGTTAGGTTCTGCTTGATCCTAGGAACTGAGAAGCGCTTAGGACAAATTGCATTAAGATTTCTTGCCTTTGCATTTAAAATTAATAGATTATCCATTGTGGATAATATATTAATTCTGGGAAGGGCAGTGTCAGCATTGCAGGTGCTTCTAAACAGAAAGGGACTCAAACACCTTGTCTCCTTAGCCCTGCTGCCCCATTTCTCAAGGATGGTCTTCTGTGATTTGTCACTGAAATCAAGTTTGTCAGAGGGGCAATTAAATAGATTTTTCTGCACTCGGGTGTGGCATTACAGCACACGTTTGCTTAGTTGCCAAACTGAGGATTTGCTGCTGGCAGACCATTGCTTTCAGTGCCTGTGCAACTGCACTGCTGCAGGAAAACCCTGCACTGTTGTTGTGCAAGGGCCCTCCTGTTTCAGAGCCACTGAACTCTAAGCACCTCACTGGCAACTAGGAACACAAGCAAAACAAACAAACAAACAAACAAAAAAAAAATTAAAAAAAAGAAATCTGTATTTCAAACTGTAAAAAACATGCAATCTATCTCAAAGCCAGGAACTGAATGCTTTCTAATTAATGTCCATCTTTCCTGGGGTTTGTTTGGGGTTTTATTTTGTTATTTAAATGAAATGAAATTTTATTGTTGAGAGGAATCTGGTGGGGAAACAAACCTTTGTTAAAATGGCATTGAAGAAAGCGGTGCTGAACATAACAATTTATTTCTGCATAGCTAGGGGGGGGATTAATGTATTTGCCTTGAGCTCTTGCATTAGTATTCCCAGCTACTGAAAAACAAAAATCATAGGGTTTCAGTTTGGTTTGGGTTTTTCATTTTTTCTTTTGAGCAGTTTGCCTAGCCCTGGGTGATATGCTTACTAGTTAGAATTTAAAAAGCCATTAATTTTTACCTAATTTATTTCTACCCCTGTAGGCTCTTGCTTTCTCGCAGGAAATAAGGAGGGCTCTTAGCAGCCTTTATTTGGATGTATTATACGTGTTTTCCTTTTTTTTGTTCCCCAAGCATGCTGAAGCTGTAGTGGCTGGGCACAGATCCTAGCTCTGAACTCAGACTGACCCATTTATTCTCATGTAGGTCTCAAAAGCCTTTCCTTTGTTCTGATACATGTATCAGTAATGCACCGATTTTGGCATTATTACAGGGTGAAACCAGGTGAACAAAACCTTTTTTGTCCCCCCAGTAAACCATGCGACTAAAAAAAAAGGAGAGTCAGCTCTTCTGAGCACTTTTTTTCCCCTCTCCATAGCACTTGCAGCATGTGCTCCCTGAATTATTTGGGGGATGTTTTATCATAAACTGCTGCTGCTTCCCAATGCCAAAATGTGAGTAACTCAGAGAATGCTGAAGACAAAATATTTCACACATGATATACAAAATTGTGGGCTAGCTCAGTATTTGGACTCCTACTTGAGGCAAAGTACAGAGGCTTTTATTTAGCAGGAAGAAAAGTGCTCATTGTGTCTCCCTGCAGGCTTGTGTTCGTCATAATATACACAATTCCTACGAGGTTTTTCCTTTCTTTCCTGTTTTTTTGGCTAGGAAGACATGAGGGTATGGTGTTTGTGAAGGCCTGCACAAAGATGATGGTCTGTGTCTGTTGCAGTGATCTGGTATCTGCTGCTACCCTGCCGTGATCACAGTGGGTGTGATGGTGGGAGCCCTGCTCCCTTCCAGGCATGAGCACCTGGAGAGAACAGGGCAAGGAAGGGGCAGACCTTGCCTGGCACTGATCTTTGCAGGTGGCAGAGAGGCTGAAACACCCACTGCCTGCTCTTCTGGGGTGGATTAAAATTGCTCTGGTTAAAAATAGTTCAGATGAAGAGGATGAAGCCGGAGAACTGTTCTGGCTTTGCTGCTTCAGCACAGCAAGATGTGAAAACCTCCTTGGGTAGTGCTCCAGGGGCACTGCTTACCCCAGCCTGCTTACCAGTGTCAGGATAACCCATTGCAGGAGTTGTAAGACCTTTGTCAGGTTGCTTGTGGGCTGGGCTTGCTGTTGGCAGTGTGTTGGTGTTGCTGGTGGTGCAGCTGTACCCTTGGGGAGCACCCCTGCCAGATGATCCTGCTATAAACTGCATTATCCACGGATTTGCATGAGCACCTGGCCTTTTGTTAGAGACTTTGAAGTGTGTTTTATTCCTCTCTTGGAAACTGAGAGTCAATTTTCCTGGAGAAATCAGTAAAAATGGGTGACATAAATTCCTAGGGCCAGCTCCCTCCCTTCTCCTCTGCCTCACTCCAGTAGCACTCCCAAATTGGTTTCCTTTGGAGACCTTTTTGGGAGTATGCATTACCAGAAGCTCTTGCTTGTACTGGGTAAAATTCATCCAAGGGGCTTTGAAACCGTGGATTTGATGGTTGTCTGAGTCTGGAATGCTCAAGGAAGTGGATATTGGCAAATGCACAGGATGGATGATTGCTGCCTGGCAGGCACAGTGTGTCCACACTCTGGAACACGTGAGGAAGAGCTTTCAAAGGTAACATGGTGCCCCCTGTAGTGTCTTGTGACAGCACAGAAACCTCTTTCTTGTGAGAAAGAATCTATTTGTTTATGTAAACAAAGATAAAGGTTTTCGAGCTCTCATGGACCCAGGTGGCCAATTAACTGCAGGAGGTGTACAGCTAATGGCCAATCAAGTGAGAGTCCATTTTGTATATAAAAGCTGAATTTAATAAATAAATTGACCTCTTTTGCCACTTGATCTTGCCTCTCCTTGTTTCGACATCCGCTCGCAGCGACAGTGTCTTACATGGGTGACATCAAGTTCTTGGACACTGGGCATTGCAGGTGCTTCTAGTGTCCCAGGAGACAGTTATTGTGCAAGAATTGTACATCCTGAAGGATGCTGATCTGCTAAGAAAAGTATTGCCTTTAAATATAAGGGTTAAAGTGAAAGCCACAAAAGTGAAAGCCACAAATTCCTAAACTCTTGTAACATAGTTAATAAGATAATCATGGCTGTTTGTGTTTTTAAGAGGCAGCAGGTACATTGGTTGCATTTTATTTCAGGATATGGTGCATACAAACTGAATACATTTGTGCTCTCTACTAAATCTAATTCACATCACATTTATTTTGCTTTCAATTAACAGCTCAACTAATAGGGACGCAAACAAGCTAAACAATTAGAAATATGTATACATTTATTCTACCTCATTTACTCAGACCTACTCAGGTTCCTTTTTGTGCTGCCCCAAGATTCACCTTCGTTCACCAAAAACCCACCAGAAGAAAACTTTAGCCAGGCTCTGATTTGACCATTATTGTTTAAGTCCATGGAGGAGAAGCCCCTGTTATGAGTAGATTAAAATGTTCCTTTGCAGTAAGGGCTTCCAATGAGGAAGGGAAGGGAGCCCATCTGGAGAGCTGTGTGTGTGAGGCAGCCAGTGACAGTGGCCTCTCAGGTTCATCACTGCTTCACCAAATCAACTCATTGTACGAAATCCCAGCCAAAGAATTTCCAGTCCCTTTTCCTCCTGGACTGCCACATACAAATAATGCTACAATTCAGCACACTGCTTTCATCAAAATGCAGTTGTACTTATTTTCTAGAAGCTGAGCTTCCACTTGCTGTTGGATTGACTCTCACTAAATTGTCTCACCTGCCTCTGAGTAGCCAGCAAGCAAAAATGTCTCTCCTACCAAATGAAGGGCTTTGCTTGAGAAAATTCTCATTGAGAGTTAGGTCAAAAAGTGCTGATGTTTGACACTCTTGTAGCATATTGTCTTTTCCTTTTTTTTTTTTTTCTTTCTTTTTTAATTTATTTTGTTATTGTAACTGTTATATCTGTTCCATTTTCCTGGCAAATGATTAAGCATGTACTTGTTCTAATTTTCAATGCCTGCAGGTAGTAGTGAGCAGAGCTGTCTCCAGCCCTGCTCTGTAAACAATACAGGTATTACTCTTCATGAAAATCACAGTGTAGCTTTCTATAGCACAGAAAGTAGCTCTAGGCACTCAGCTCTGAATTGTGAAATAACTTTATAATTTAAATGTGGGCTCATGTTAACAAAAAAGAAATACCACAGTCAAAGTGGTTACTATGGCACAAATTGTTCGTTCTGGCCAAGGCATCTGTAACTTGTATTCTCATGGGTTGATAAATCCAGACTGCAGGTTGTTAATACCTGAAAAATGTACTTGAACCAGCAACTCTTTTCCTGCATGCCTGCTATGAACCCCTGTTTCTGGGGTTGTAGGGGATGGCCTTTTGTTGCTGAGTTGGTTCTTCTCACCAGCTTTCACCCAAAGAAAAAGGCTTCACAGCAATACCATGGTGTACACTTCAGGATTGCCCTGCTGCACTTTGTGTTGGGAACAAAGGAGGAAAATTTATTTGAACCTGGGACTGCCTTTCAAATGCTTTGTAGGCTTGCATGGTTGGTTATAATTAAATTGTCTCATCATTTCAGTAATTATAGTCTTGGTAAAAATAACTTAATCCAAGAAGTGTTTGTTGTCTTCACAAATGGTTTTGAAAACTGCAGCTCCAGAGTTGGCAAAACAGTCTTTCAGCAGTTAAAGATGAGTATAAAACACACCCCCTAGACTATGAATTAAACTAACCAGGGGTTAGGGTTTGCTGGGCAACAAGCAGATGAGGAGATAACTGGTATCTTGCCTGAAACAGCCCTTCTGTATTTTCTAGCTAAGGACTGATAAGTGCTTAAAGGTGAGATTTGTTTGGATGAGATGGTTGAAATTACAATTTTGTCTGTAGATAAACAAGTAGGAAAAGAAATTCAGCAACCATCAATTCTGCCCCAACTGAGATGTGTGTGGTCCAAATTCTGGTTTTGTTGACATTCTTCTGACCAAGGCTTGTAAGCACAGTGTCACTATCACACAGGAGTGGCTATCTGAGTGACAGGACAGCACAGAGCCTTTCAGTGCTGCTGCTTTGTGCTCACAAGATGGGGGGGAATTCCAAGTTTGTTCATCTGGCAATGCACATGGATATTCATTCCTCAAGGTTCAGGCATTTCTGCTCCATAACTTTGAAACATGTGTTTCTCTATAAAAATGATGCCTATTCTATGAAAAAACCAAAGCAGCAGTGCTTAAGCCAGTGGTAACTGTCCTTTCTCTACAAAGAAATATTAGGCATCACGAGAGGAATTCTCCTCTTGTAAAAACATTAAGCTGTTGATCTCTTTTTACCTTCGAGGGACTGTGAGAGGGTGAAAAATGAAAACTAAAACTTCAAGATACCTGTGCAAACAACTTGTTAATGGAATAGGATCTTGTCTTTGTATTTAGTGCGGTAACTTTAGACTCTTGGCCCTTGATTCGGTTCATGTTCATTAATCCATGCAATAATTACTGAGTCTGACAGTGGAGATGTATCGATAGTGAACGCAAAGTGTGAACAGATGAAAGTGGAATTATCAGTGGTGTTTTTTCAGGTGAATAGTAACTGGTTATGAGATAATAGGTTTAGCTTTCCATAAGGTGTCAAAAATGGCGCAAAAGTGATTCTTATCACAGGGTGTTAGAGACAAACTGGTGGAGAGTAAACTTCCTCTTTCGAGAGGAATTTGCTCTGACATTGAGACAATGGATCAGCAAATTATTAGAAGCAAACAATACAAATTCATTGACATATCTGCAATTCGTTGCAAATTCAGCAGTATCTTTAGAGCACAAAATTATCTCCACACCTCTTCGACATTGCTAAGTATCTCTAATGGCAAACATAAAGAAAACATGCTCTGTTAAGTCAATTTTTTGTTCTTTAATGCTGACTAATACAATGCATTTTCTACCCAGTTAATTACTTGTTTGTGCTACATATATACATAGTGTAATTGTTACACATAGCAGAGGTTTTCCTTATAGTAGCTGGTCTGAGCATTTCACCTTGATATGCTTAGTTCCTTTATTCAATTGGAAAAATAGATGGAAACGAAAAAAGGTACATTTTGATTATTTGCCCATTGCACACTCACTCTGCAGGAGCACTGCCTGTCCCATCCAGGGCTGGTGGCACAAAAGGGCTCACACGTCCTCTCCATCACTTCAGCATCTTTAGGACAGAAATAAGATTCTAAACCCTACTTTCTATTTTAAAAGCCATAACATAGCTAATAGCTAATGCAGGTCAGGTATGTTACCTGATCAAGAAAGTAAGAAATGCCCTATAATCCAAAAAGATAAGAATTATGAGGAAGTCAAAGTTTGTAAATTCCCCTTCTCAGCAAACTGCTTGCTTGGGCCGGGATAAAGTGTTAAATTTCTCCAGGAGTGAATAAGACTTTTCTCCATTAATCCTAAAATGCATAAAAAGCTTAAATCCTTTTGGCTTGGAGGAGGGTAGGAAAGGCTTGACACTATTAGAAAATTGCGAGCAACATAAAATGAGGTTAGAACAGAAATTCTGAAAGCACTGTGAAACCCAAGAAAGGCATATAATTCACCTGATAAGTCTGAATAGTTCTTTTTTCTAAAATATGATCGTGTTTTCCTTTTTGGTGCCCTCTAGTTACCTGGAATGGCAATAGTTCACTCCTATCCACAGCCCAGCAGGCAGCTCCCAAAATGCAGCCTGGTCTGAGATATGTTGCAGTCACTCCTCTGAGAAATTAAATGTTACTTAAGAAATTCTGAGAAAAGGTAAGAGTTTTCACCAGGCTTCAGGAACCTTTTGAATATCTTTATTTGACAGAACACTTGACTACACAGAAAACATGACCAAGCTTACAAGGCTCAGGAAGGAGGATTAAAAATGACAAGAGGGATTAGCCCACTGAGACAACAGATGAAAGTCACTGCCTGTAACATGGGACTTCAGGTAACGATTTTTCAAAATCTACTGCTGCTAATGGACTGTTGATGTATAGCTCCTAAAAGTCCTGACAGTTCAGCAGAGCTATTGACAGTGTTTGGTTTGCATTGAAGTCATTATGCTCAATTTCACTTTTTACCCCTCTTATCTGTTTCTTTTTTTATTTTTCTTTTCTTTTTGCATTAGCCAGTGGCAGTTTATTGAGCTCTTTCTCTTCTTCAGACAGTCACTAGACCTAGGAATACTGACAGAAGAAAGAGTCACGAGGTTTCCCAGTGGTGAGCCACCTGCAGCTGCTGCACCTGTAGGGTAATGAATGGATGGTTAGTAACTTGCCCCTACACTGCTTTGGCAGGCAGCACGACTTGGCCTTGTGCTGCACTTTGCTGGACTATATCAGAACTCAGAGCCTTTCTTTAAGGCCAAAACATGCCAAACAGATGACTGTGTTAGTGTTCCTGAAGCTGAAAAAGGGAAATAGTGGTAATTATCCTGTTCTGTGTAGGCTGGGTATCATTTGTTATCAGTCGCAGGCACTGATTGCTGTATTTAAATACAGAATATATGGTGTAGCTGTATGACCAGGCTCCTTGGTTTGTTGCATTGTGTGGACAGACACCAGTTCCACTCCAGCTCTTGTCAGACAGGTCTCAGCTGGGTCAGGACAGGGTTTTGTGGCGTGACCCTTGAGCAATGGTACCGACCCACAGCAGGCACTTCTGCCTCTCTGTAATAACAAAATTTATGACTAAACATCTGCGTGGAGGCCCTGTCTGCTGTGTGACTCCCTGGGCTGGTGGCTCATGCCCGTCTGTGTGTGCAACACTGTCTCACTTGTAAGAGAGGCACTGAGGATGAAAGAGAACCTTCACAGAGCTCAGCATGGCGATCCTTATTCCCTGTGAGGAGGAATCTGCAGTGAAATAAATTCCTGTCTCTGTACAAACCACTAGTGCACCTATGCTGCCGTGGTAGCCCCTGGTGTATGTTTTTAGTATTAACACAGCATTTTTAAAGGTCTGCTCTATATGAAGCAACCTTTCTTTATCCCAGACATGCTATTTTTTTTTTTTTTTTGGATGTCAATCTCTCATTCCCCAGAGTGCAAGCTCTTCAATCCAGCAATGCATATGTTACAGTAGCTGAAATCTTCTGACCTCTGAAAGGCCCGTGTGTGAAATATAATACCATGAACCTGCAATGATATTTTCATTATTTGGATAAAAATCCCACAAGGTCCAGTGAGAGTTATGCTTCAATAAGAACCAGAGAAATTCCCATCAGCTCCCACCAGCACACAGAACATCTGAGGGAGGAGTAAAGACACAGTCAGTGTCTACTAATTCTATAAATTTTTGTAAACAACACAACACCTCCCGGGCTGCAGCTGCGCTCACCTCTCCTTTCTCTAGACCAGCATTAAAAGGGAATGCATTAATAGGTAACTGAAAAAAACCAAACCAAACCAAAACAAAAAAACAACACCAAAGGGCAAGGAAAGGGGAGAAAAGGGATTGATCAGATGGGAGGCAACTTCATGGATCACAGCTTCATGGCAAAACGGAGCCTTCCCAAGATTAGGAGCTGGTGCTAGTGTGTCAGAGGTAGCCCTACTGCTCATCACACCTACCTGCTTTCTGGAAGGTCTGCGTTAAATGATATCTTAGCAGATATGATGAGAAAAAGTAAATTCCTGGACCAGTCAGCTCCTCCATTTTCTGTGACACATAACCTACCAAGACTCACCTAAGAGACTGAACCTAGAATTTCCAGAGTCACTGAGGTCTCATGTCACCACAGCATCTATGTCAAAAGAACATCAGGTTTTTGGTAAGCCCAGTACTTACCTTCTATTCCTAAAATATTCTCTGAAGTGGATAATTCAGGAGACAGCTGCATTGCTTGATATAAAAGCAGCAATGTAAATGTCTTTTGAATGATGTTCTTGCAGTTTTAGTAATAAAGAAACTGGCCTAGGAGAGAGGATGAAAAAGCAGGAATGCTGCTGAAGTTTATATGCAGACCTCTAGGTTTCATTAGCAGCATCAATTTTATACAAAGCTTATCAACCATCCTGAAAATTCACCAACTCTGTAGGAGCAGTTTCACTGAAACCTAAGCTGTAGGTGCAGTTTTGATTTGAGGTTTTTTTCAGTTATGCGCACTTCAGACAGATAAAAACTCACCCATGTCAAACAAACATGAACAGGCTATGACAACAAAAGCCTGCACCTTTTAGAAATAGAGCCAGTTTTCTTTCATCTATACTTTCAACTTCTCAGTATAAATGCAGAAGACTGCTGAAAACATCCTGACAAACCTGGCACACAAGGACAGGATTTAACACCCTGGACACTGTTTTTAAGAGGTGTTCATCTCAAGTTACATGGCTTAAGGAGGAAAATGTAATCATATAATGTCCTAGGTTGCAAAATAAGATATATTCTATTATCTCTACAAACTGTTAAAGCAGGTGGGGCACTGTTTGTTGTCTCCTGTCATGACTCATCCCTGCTCCCTCCGGGAGCTATCTCTGTTAATGGACCGTCAAGAACCCATCTCATGACTCATGGAATTACCTCATCCCATTGTGAGATGCTCCGCCCAGGGGGGAGGAGCCAAGCATTCCCATCTGGATATAACCTGGGCTTTGGAACTGCACAAGTCAGCCCTGCCTACTGGATTCCCAGGGGACAAGAGCTACCACTGGACCTCCAGGTGGAGACCAGACCCTTCTACAGGATCACTGCTTCAACAGAACAGTTTTGCTTGGACTGTTACTACCACCCTGAGTAACAGGGTGTCAGGTTGTATCCAACTCTGTCATTGTTTTTCCTTGTATTATTGCATTTATTTTAATTTTCCTATTAAATTATAATTCTGACTTGCGATCTCCCACTGGTTTGTTTTTCAAACTAGTACATATGTGGAAAAAATAATTTAGAAAAAGGTTTTGCTAGTGCTCTGTGTAATGTGCATTTCTTTGTTATCAGTTTGTTCTTGGCTGTTAAGACAAATGAGTAGTTAAATCACTCTGTGGGTCAAGTCATCTGGTGAAAACTATTCCTCTGAGAGAAAACTGCAAGTTGACCTGGTCAGTTCAAGACACCAGACAAGCAGTCAAGAAAAGGGGATAGAGAGCCTGTCCTGGTGTGTGATGAGTGAAAACTAACAAGGAGGGACAGGCTGGAATGCACAGGATAGCTAATGGATGATGGATGATGACAACTGATAAGTGCAGCATATAGGTGGGTTTGTTGGGGGTTTAGGATACACTTTTTCTTTTAACTCATTGTCTGTAATATACAGAATGACACAGAGCTTTCTGAAAGCTAATGGGAGTCCAGTGCCCCACCCCTATGTCACCTTGAAAGAACACAAAGGCGAGTCCTTGTGCCAAGGTCAGCTGTGTGGGGGCAATCCCAGCAAGTCAGCAGGGACTAGGAAGGCAAAATCACAGTCCTGGGGGCAAGGAAAGAGGTGATGCTGGCAAGAATGGGGTGGGTTTATACATGGAGGCACTAATAGGAGGCAGGCAAACATTTTAACCCTAAATTACAGCACTTGGGTTTTCTTTTAAAACCATAGTGAGCTGCAGTTTTCCCCTGAATTCAAAGATTATGAAAGGAAACCTATGATAATAATTAGTTTGACTCAAAGCACAGTAATTTATGTGAAGTGAGTATAAAATTTTGACACTGAATCACACCTACGATTCAGTAAGAGAGGACACTTCATTAACTCAGGGCAACCCCATACATAAGTTGATAGGGCCCAAAATATTCTTTTTGAAGAGTTTATTCTCATTATTCTCATTCTCTTCTCATTCTTTTCCGTGGCACAGCAGCTCATGTTTGTCGAAGAGCAAAAGCTGGTCTCAAGAAGGGGAAAATCTCCACCTGATACTTCAGCCCTCAGAGGCCACTGGTTCTCTGCTTCTAATTAGCACTTCTCTGGTGTATAAAACACAGCACCACAAGTGTGGGGTCAAGCATTCAGCTTCTTGCAGCTCATCTTGTTATCACTCTCGTGGAACATCTTAAGCCACATAAAAAAAGCGAGAAGAGCACATGGCCTGTGGCAGAGAGCTTTGCTGCAGACGGACTTCACAGCCCCTGGACTCATGCTGGCAGAAACACAGCAGCACGAAATTCCCTTAACCTCTTCTCTCCTGAAACTCAAGGGATGAATGGAATGAAACAGCTCCCACTAGTTTGGTAGGATTAATTCTTACAGAAACAGGCCTCCAAGCTGAATGTTTCACATTTGGGTGTCTGATTCACTGGGTGTGATTCTTCACTGAAAGCTGTGTCCGTATCAGAACAAACTCCATCAAATCAGCAGACAACATTTAAAATTAGAATTCAAATGTCTCACATTTAGACTAACGTCAAGATTTTTTTTTTTAAATCATGTGATTAGCTGCAACTTTAATTATTATCAGCTGAGGACTACTGTAAAAACCCTCTTATTCTTTCTTCAGCATCCTTGTTTTGAGTCAGCTGCAAGGACACAAAAAACTGAAGAACAAAACATGAATAGAAATTTCATCCTCAACTAGGGAACATGTAGTACAAAACTGAATCAGAATGAGGAAGAGAATAAATATTGGAAGGCAAATTATTTTCTACACCTTAATAATGCAAAAGTATACATAAATATATATACATATATAAATATAGAATCTTTTTGGACTAAATGCAAATACACGTCAAGAAAAATTTTACTTATCTACTAAAAAGCATGTGTTTAAATGAAAAGTATCTTAGATTGTTTCTACACCATTTCTCCTGTAAAGTATCTTGGGTTTTACTTGGCCAATTTAGAGCCTTCCTGACTTCCACTGCTTTCCAGCAGATGAGGTTCTGACATGTATAATTCTCTATTAATTCCTCAAAGGAATTCATCTCTTTTTAAAGTAAAATGCAATAAAACCAATCAAGAAAATGTGTGAAAGCAGCCAAATTTATCTAAACAAAATGTGTCAGCAGAAGGACACAGCCTCATCTGTGACTAGAAACATGGCTGATGTTTTATTTCTTGTTGGGTACTTGAACTTAGAAAAATGTTACAGTGAAAAAGAATGGCCTATTCTGAAATCAAAAGTAATTAGGAAAACAGCAGATTTTGTCCTCACACCTGGTAAAGTACTCCATTTAAGTACCCGAAACACTAGGAAGAGTAAAAAATTAACAATTTCAGGACTTCAGGATTAATGCTATCATTTTATCATTTCTCTTCAGATCGAATATCTTGGTTGTCTTCTTAGTGGGCCTCAAGGTTTTTATTTGAACAGAACTGGAATCTGATTCTCTTCTCGTCTGGGAATGGGCTCTGGCTGACAGTCGCTTATAAAATGATTGGGCTAATTTGAGTTTTCAGTACAAGGCTCTTGCCAACGTGTCTGGTCTAATTAGCCCCTTCTGAAAGCCTAATCAAGAAAAGGCATATGCCTTTTAGTGTGTTGAACTGGTTGATTTAAATCCTTTTAAGGAAGGCACAGTCGTCTTCAACTCTGCTCTGTGGTAAATACATTTTCTTTAGTGGAGGCAAAACTTTTCAGTAGGCAGCCAAGCTGAGAGCTCTGTATTCAGATGACCTGTGTGGGACAGCGTGTGTTTGTCTCGGGGCGTGGGGTGATGTGACATGGCCAGGAAGTCTCACATAACTCCCTGCCAAGCCCTAGAGAGAACAAGTCGCTCTCAATTTTAACAAGGAGACAGCGGGATAAAGAGAGCCTCAAGTACTCTTCACTTGATCTCTCTGTCTCCAGGTAAGTTCCATGAGGCACTCCTTTGCCATCAGGATTTTCTGGAGGTGGCTAAGATGCACTTGTGTTAGCGAGAGCAGGCTGCCCTTTTGCAGTGAAGCCGAAAGCACCGCTGTGTCTCTCTGCTGAGGGGGGATTGCATAAAACTGAGTTTTACCCTTCACATCTGGTCTCTCACATGCAAGAGCACTCTTCTCTCTCCAGAGAAGGGTGGTACATGTCTTTAACCAGCCCAGGTATTGATTCAGGGCTGTGAAAGTCAGGGCACCCTGATTCAAGGCCGAAGATTTCTGCCCAGTAATACTACAAGCAAGCCTTGTTTTTGCAGTATTTTTGGTTTTTTTTTTTCTCGTGAGGTCTCTGTCGAGTGGTACAGGAAGGATCTCTCACATCCAAGAGCAGAGCTCCTGCTCTCCCAGTAAAATGGGACTGTCTCCCATGACAGGGCAACACAACCTGTTGCTACACTCCCAAAGGGAAGGAGGGCAGCAGTACAGCACTCACACTGCTGCACCAGTTCTGCTAAATGAGGGGACAAAGTCAAAGCGTCAGTTTTGTAAATTGCTTATTCTGAGGTAGTGACCCCAACCCAGTGAGTACTGCAAGTCTCTTTGCATGAAGGGACTTCCAGGCCCTGAGGAAGGACAGCTGTGAGAGTCTGACCTCCCTTTGCTTGTCTGAGCTCTCTCTCCCAGTGTGACCTAGTGTTACCCCCCAGTTCACACCTCAGGAGGATTTCTATGTCTATCTCTGCCTACTGATACCAAACTGAAACTCAAAAGGACAGACACCCAGGAAAGGTACGTCTGATATCTTGGTTGCAACTTAGCAAACTGCCAATTAAGTTTGTCTACCACTAGGAGCAGCACAGAGTAATTTAAATGGTTAAAGACCTCAGTCTCAAGGTGTTCTTTCCCTTCAACAGCATCTGAATCTCTCTGAGAACAGGCTGATTCTCACTAGGAGTGGAGAAAAGAGTTGCCACTGATGTGAGTTGGTTCTTGTTTCTTCTGTTTCTCAGCTTCTTCACTGACCTTCCTTGAAGGCAAGCACAATACTTGTGTTCCTTGTTTTTCAGTTCCCCAGCCCAACTTTCCCTGATGTTCCTTCAGCTCCTTCCAGTGCTGGCATGTTTGGAAAGATCTTCCAGCCCTGACTGTGCACTGGCTGATTCAGCCACCACATCTAGCCAGCTTCCTGCTTGTAGCTGCTTCCACTAGCTGGAGATTACCAAAAGTGACAGGTTTTGTCTTCTCTTGGCCAGGAATCTTCTCTCTCTCTGTTTGCTGGATGCCAGTACTGGTGATGTCCAACATGGAAGGATGGGTTTGTACCTTGACTGAACTGGCTTGTGCTATGGCTTTTGTGCCCCAAGGAATTTGGGAGACAATTTCTGCCAGTGCTGCAATGTTTCATTCATGTGGGGACAGAAGCCAGCCATATGCTGGCCACAAAAGTTCTTCCCCAAGAGCCAGCTAGCGCTGATCCTAAATGCAAATCTGATGCTTCAAAGAAAAGAGTGGGAAAGGATGGATCATATTTTGCCCAGTTTTGTGAAAAAATTATGTATATCCACCAAGTGAACTGAATTTTGCTCTACCAACACACATCACTCTCCTCTCTGGAGAGAGGTACATGTCTTTAACCAGCCTGGGTTTTGATTCAAGGCTGTGACAGTCAAGGCACCCTGATTCTAAGGCCAAAGATTTCTGCCCAGTGATACTACAGCAAGCCATTGCTTTTGCAGTATTTTGGCTTTTTTCTCCTGTGGTCTCTGTCGAGTGGTACAGGAAGGATCTGTGCTGTTTCTGCTGCTAATGCCAAATAAAGCACTGAATAAATGTCAAAATATTTGCATCCCAAATAACATGCCCCTTCTTATTTTTCCTGTAGAGCATAATCATCTTTATTCCAGACAGGTTCTCTCACTCCATCAAGATCAACCTGGCCTACTTTATATGTAAACTTAAGTGTGCCTAGCTAGATGCTAATATATTTTTATTTTAAAACCAAATTGGAAAATCTGTGAACATCCGGGAGGAGTGAATATTGCAGAATCTGATTCTCCTGTTTTTCTCCTGTGTACACTTCCTTGGTCCTGTACAAAGTAGGCTTGAGTTTTGCCAATCTGGTCTTCTCTGAGAGAATTTACAGTCACACAGGGAAACAATCACAGGAGTTACAGGCAAAACAAGCTGGCAGTTTTAGCAAGAAATTGCCAGTGTGTTTAATCCCCAAAGAATGTTGCCTTGCTCCCTAGATATGATCAATTCACTCTCTTGTAATTGTTAAATGCAACCATGGCTGTTATTGTGCTCTGAATGATTTCTGTATTTTCATTATTTTCCTGCTATTACTAATGCAGATTCACTCGTTCCTGTGGAATTGCTCTTGGCTTCTATGCAAATACCTGTCATCTTTATGTCTCAATCAATCTCATTAGAAAGAGAAGGTAAAAAAAAAATAATAAAAATGTGCTATTTTTTCTTTTTTTTTTTTTGACAAGCAGATGCTACATTTCAGCTAATGTTCTTTGGTAACTAAATGTTATAAAAATGATCAAAGAGACGGTGAAATATTAAGTAGTTACTTTCATTGCCTCAAGGACAAACCCAATGAAGCTTTAGTGAGCTGCTGGAGTGAGTTATGCCACTTGATATGCAGTTTAGTGTTTACCAGTTACTATTCAATCAGATATCTTTATGAGAGGTAGCCTGCAACCCCTAAAAATACTGCTGGGTCGAAATGAATTCCTGCATGACATCATGTGATAATTTTCATTGGACTCATTGCCAGATGAGGAGAAAAATGAAATAAGACCAACTGATGAAACAAGCTGAGAGTGGGAATTTAGATTAATGGCAAAAAAAAAAATAAAAAATGAGGTGCAGGTGGGATATGATGAATCCTGCAATTTTTCAGCATTAAGACAAGGAATCAGAAGAATCCTTCGAGAGGATGTAGATGATGCTTATTTGTGCAAAGTGACCTTGTGAGCCAAAAGCCATTAATTTGGTAGCACAGAACATCATCGCCACCCTGTGGTTGCTGGGAGAGTTAGGCAGATGGAACGCATTCCCTAATTAAAAAGTAATTAATCCTGCCTGCTGTCTACAGTGAAGAGGTTTGTATGCGCTTTTTGGGAGCTTGGAGGGGATGGAACAATGCTGCCAGCTCCCTTGGGAATGGAGGTTGACAGGTGAGGTTCTAACATGGCTGGGAAGAGAGGATTTGTTTTGAAGGTGGAGGAGTCTTACTTCTGTGTGTGAGCTGTATATTTTACAGGTTCCTCGGTTGACAGAATTTGGCTTGATTTTCACAGGATGATGAAAGACATGTCCCAGACAAAAGCTATATGGGAAAAGTGTAATTTTTTTGTAATCCTACATCAAAAATTGCCCAAACATTTTTCTTAAAATTTCCCATGGAAATATCAGCATGCTATGAATGCTTAGAAGAACCATTCACAGTATTAGTCATAGTTTAATAAGAAAGTAGCCTTACACTTCTTTAGTGTTCTGAGAGAAAGCCTTGCCTCCCAAAGGCAGTTTTATTCAGGAGGCTCTCTTTATTGCAAGCTACTTTACCTGAGAAGTCCTTCTCCTTTTGTAGAGGAAGACTGAGGAGATTATGCTCCCACCCTGGAAGGGCTCCTGGCCAGACTGGATGAGTCTCTGAGCAACCTGGTCTAGAAGAAGGTGTCCCTGGCCATGGCAGGGGGCTGGAACTGGATGATCTTTAAGGTTCCTTCCAAACCATGCTATTATACACATCTAAACTTTCCGTGATAAACATCCTACCTTTAAGCTTCAGCTCAGTTTAACAAAATTTTAAGCAACATGAAAGAAAAGTCTGCAGTGGGAAGTGTCAGGTGATGTTTTTAATGTACCTGGCTTCCAATAATATCTGTATTTTTGTGAATGCTTGGTGTTCATGTGAGGTACCCATTATTACAGGCCAGCAAAGCCAGGTACATTGCAGCCAGGTGGGGAATTAATTTTCCACAGAGCAGCAGTGCATGGGCAGTTTGAGCTGCATGGGGGCGGTTGAGCTCTCTGAGGCTGGGGACAATCTCCACGTCTTGTGGTCCTAACGTGGAGGAAATTTCTGTAGTGTGGACTGCAGCTTCAGGGAAAGAGGCGGTTTTGTAGAGCATGAAGCAAGACCTTGTTGATGCTGCTGGACTGGCTTTCTCCACCTTTGTGCTGGATGATAAATGTCTCATCTCTCAGAGGAGCTGGAGTTGGTCTCTTCTCAGAACACCTCTCTAGTGCCATATTGTTCCTAAGATATTCAGAGAGGCAACTCAAGGGTGACCAACACAAACTTTACTCATATCTAATTTAATTTAATTTAGAACTGAAAGACCTTAAAAGTTAAATGAATGCATTTAACCCACTGCACATTTGACCTTCAGCACAAATTAGCCACTGTGGACTCCCCACCTTACGGTGGGAGCTTATGCTAACATTTTTCTTCTACCAAATGCTTTTCCATCACACTGAGATCCTGTAAAGGACAGGAATAAATATAACCACTCACCTCAAAATCAAGATTGGAGGTGAAGAAATATAACAGCAGTGCAGTGTTACCATAGTAACAAAAGCTCTAAAGTGATCTAATCTACTGTTAAATTCCAGCACGGAGATGAACAAAAATCAACATAACAGAATAAATGTTATATTAAAACGGGAATGAGGATATTTGGAGACTGATATTATAGTTGTGTCCCAAAATATAACATGAAAAACATTTTGAAAAGAGAGGAAATTTTTAGCCATTAAAGTTGCACATTGACCGTATTTGTTTCTAATTTGGACTCCAATTAATCTCTGGTGAGGTTGTCTGTCAGATGACTTTTTGCCATACTGCCCAAGTTTGCTCACACAGATGTATTGCTTTTCAGAATATTCCCCTCCTGTCACTCTGGTGACGCAGATGGTGAGCGGTGGCCCATACGCGTTATGTCCCAGATTTTTCCAGCCATTAAAGCCTCACACCCATCAGTGTTGCAGGATCTAAATGAGTTCAAACACTGAATCTCTTCAAAAATTGGTTTAGACCACGAGGAGCCGCTGAAGTGTCTTGCAGTGTAAGGCAGAACTGTTTTCAGTGTGTGTTTCTCTTTCTGGTGAATGTTGATATGTCAATAAGAATTTCATTCTGTTTCAAGAAAGAAAATTATTAAAATTTCCCTTGAGGTTGATTCCCTCCCTTCCCTGAATAAAAAGTCAGTTTTGGGGGGAAAAAAGTAAAAACAGAAGTTCTAAAATATGGAAATTTCCTGCACTATTTCATGGCATTCCACTCTGAGCATGGACACCATGAACGGGGTGAAAGTAACCATTTTCCTTCCAGTTTTGTTTTAATATCATTAAGGACACTGTAGCTTTAGCTGTTAGTGAAAATTCAGTCATTTTGGTTTGGGGGAATGGAGGTTAGGGTTTTCCGTGTTAAGCTGTATGTTTGAGATTTTAAATACCTGCTATTTAAGCATTTCCAGAGTAGATAAGAAATTCATATTAGTAGTCTAGCTGAGTTTGATATAATTTTGACATATGCATAATAATGGAAAAGTAAAAAGAAAATATCTGGACCAGCACCGATACATTTGAAATAATTTCTGAAGGAATTTGATAACTGATGTTTTAAAATGTTCAAGGTAAAGAAAATATATTCTAGTGACAGAGTTTGACCAAAAAACCCAGTCCCTCTGAATCTAAGCATCTGGTATATATTTTATAACAAGGTATGTCTTCATGATCAAAGATACCCCAGAATCTCTCTCTTCTTCATACTGAAGAATAAATTAACTTTGTGTATGTTTTAAAAGTAGGTCTTCAAGTGTATTTCATCAGCAAGAAACAGATGAAAATAGTTTGCAGAACATCCCTTTAGGTCTATGTTAAGAGCTTACAAACAGCATGTGAACAGCATGGTTTTGAGTTAAGTTTTCCTTTTCTAACGGGAGGAGATGTGCTCTTAGAAAATGACAACTCATTTGCATGCAATTTGCACACTGCTTTTTTGCAGGAGTACAGTTGACTTTTTGCACTTTTCTCTGGTGGTTGCATTTAATTTTCTCAGTGCAGAATGGAAGCGTTAAGATCAGATTTTAACTTCAGAGCATTATTTGCAACGATGAGAGGCTGCTCTTCCCAGCTCTCTCTTGCAAGCTGTGTAAAATCCAATAATATTTTTTCCTGGTATCAAATCATGTATGTGTTTCTTTCTCCTTTATACCATGCACCAGACACTGTCAAATCTTCCATAAAGTTCTTGCCTCGTTATTGAGAGATAGGGAAAGTAGAGCTATTTCTGAGGCAATAATCTTTGCTTTTATGGTCTATTCTGCTTCACATTGATTGCTTGAATTTGAAACTCTCATGGCATTTTGCAGGCAATAAAAACCAGAGGAAGAGCGTGTTTCTTTTTGCCAGTGTTTTATTATTAAGCCAGGCAGGTCTGCTTACAAACTTGGTGCAGTCATTGCCACCAAATTCAGGAAAATGAGGAAAAAGAGCAATTTCTATGGAGGATGGAGCTGGAGCTTCCTTCAGCTCATTCACACAGGTACCCTTTGTCCTTTTTTCACCTCAATTTGCCCTCATTCTCTTTGAGTGAACTTGAAAGCATGAAATTCACTGGGAAGTAAAAATAGGATCATTTTCTTCTCTCAAACTGGTCACTAAACCAATATTCTAAAGTCCAGTGCAGTTTCCAAAGGGACTGGGAGGACTAGAGAGTCTCTGTCCCTCTGTGTGCATCAGGATATGTTACACTCGAATGGATGTTTTTGAGGTTCTGCTGCATTCCTCACTCTAATGCAGACAGGTAAAGAGTGCAAGATGATCTACATTGATCAGAGGAGCAGAGTCAAATTTATGCTTCAGTTTTCAGGCATATCTCCTTAGCAGGGTTAAGATCCTTATTGTGTGTGGGAGACACAAAAGGATGCAAAAAAAAAAATTATCTTGTTTCTTTATATGTATATATATATATATAGATAGATATAGATATAGATATATATATATATATAGTGTAGATTCAGGTAAATACAGCAGCATGNATATATATATATATATAGTGTAGATTCAGGTAAATACAGCAGCATGGGGAAAATCTTCTGGGTGAGCACCACTTTGACATCTTCTTTTCATCAAACTGAATCATTATTGTAGTTACACTTAGGGCTTCCAGTTGGCATTTCAACCCTTATGCTTTCTGTGTTGTGAAATTATCTTTAAAATAGACTAGTCAACTTAAAATTTGTCAGCTGGGAAAGGGAAGATCTCAGTGAGAGCAAAGAGATCTGGGCTTTATGACAGGAAAAGCAAGTGGGTTTAGGATGCCATGACAGGCTACAGATCAAGCCTGCTCTATTAGTCACATCTTTGAGGTTCTCACAGGTCATTCCTTTCATTAATTCATGCATTGCTGAGGTGGTGTTGGGTTGTTTGGTGGGGTTTTTTTCTAGACCAGTTTAGATGCTGGTTCCCACAGTGTCCTTGGCAATTAATTTTGACATTTTAGTTATAGATTGTGGTCAAAAAGATAAATCTTTTCCTAGTTTTAATCTGCTGCCTGATAATGCTTAAATTAAGAAGCATCAAATCACACTGGGGCATTATGAATAACTAGTTCTCTAAACTCCTTTGCAATGACAATCCTTATTTTTGCATAATTCCACCTACCTTTCCTTAAATTGCTTTCCAAGTTTAAAAAACCTTAGTCTGTGTGACCCTTCTTTGCATGGATACTATATTTTTTCTGGGCTCATTTGGTTGTCTTTATCTCTTTTCTTCTGCTGCTCTACCCTTTCAGAGGTGGGGTGCCCAGACAGACATGCAGAATTCAAGCTGTGGGAACACCACGGGTTTATAAAGTGGCATAACAATGGTTTAGCTCTTGTTTTCGCCCTTCATTAATGACTCTTGCCATTCTGTTTTCCTTGCTCATTGCTCCTGATCCATGAATTAACAATTTTCAAAGAACTATCAATAATGACTCCAAGATTTTTCCTGAATGTAATTCAGGAATTCCTGGGATAATTTAGAATACATTAATATATATATATTTAGACTATTTTTCCCTCAAATGTTGTGCTTTAAATTTCACCTGACATTGATTGATTGTCCCATCATTCAGTATTGTGAGATCGTTCTGCTGCTTCTTGTAATCAGTTTTCATTTTTAGTGCCCTGAATAATTTTGAATCATAAAGAAATTCTGTCACCTCACTATTTATTCCTTTCCTGAGCTTTAAATGCATTGGGGATGATTCATATTGGCTCACAGTAATTTATCTTCCCTACATTATGAAAATTACTATTTATTTTTATCCTTTACATTCTGCCTTTTAATAAGTCATTTATCCTGGAAAAGACCTTCCTTGTAGTTCCATACAGTTCAATTTTTTTAAAACCCTTTGGTGAGAAAACCTGTCAAAACCTCATTGGAAATCCATGTATAGAAGATCAATTGAAATGGCCTTATCCCCATTTATCATTTCTTTCAGAGAGCCTGAACACCCTCACGGGACACGACTTTGTGTCCTGGCTTTTCTGTGTTATATTTATTTGTCTGTGTCCTGCTTCTTTCTTTATTACAATTTTTATTAATCCACTTGGTGTAAAAAGTCAGATTTGCTGGTCTAGTTTTCCACTGCTCTGTCAAAGAAATCCTCAGGATTCTGTATGTATGAAGCCTGCTTGAGCTAGGAGTACTTCCATGTGTGATTTCTTTCGGGACTCTTACTGGAATATTGCTGCTTACTCTTTTCCGATCTTAAACCTTGCTTGTTTACATTTTGGTTTGAGGCAGTTGCTCTGGCTTTTCTCCTGCAGAGAAGCTGTATGTCATCTCTCAATTATTTCCTAACAGCCTGCATTGATTTCACTCCTCTAATAAAGCACAAGCCTTTTGAGTAATTGTTGCTTCTAGAAACTCTTCGGCAGACACGCTTCTATTGATACATCATTTTGGAAGAAAATCTTTGCTTTTTGCAAATTGATCCTTGACATTTCTTTTGCCCGTCCATACTATGATTTTCAGATTTGACTCCCTAACGTGCCCTTTACCATGTTCTTCAGCTGAGTATAGCTTCCAGTTCTCGACTTGTTGAGTTTGCTGGAAGCTTGAAAACTAGATTCCAATGTAATTTGTTATCCTCCTTCCCTTCCTTCATAAGAAAAAATGAAATGGTTAACAGTATTGACGTGTGAATTATCTCTGCAAGGCACTCAAATCAATCCTGTGCTAAGGGATTTCACATCCCCCACCACTCTCAGGAGACTTGATGAAACATGAGGATAAATGAAGACACAGCAGCGTGGGCTTCAGTCTCTTGCTAATGCGTTGCTGGCTGAAGTCAGTGCTGCTGTGTCTGCGGTGCTGGCACTGCTGGAGATGTGGAGATTAAAGCTCAGCAGCTCTGCTGCCTCCTCTCCTGCCTGCAGTGCAGGCATTACTCAGGCATCGCCTACAGCAGCGCTCCTTGCCACCCCAGCTGTCAGAGACATGTCACCTCAGAGGGACACCAACTCCAAACCCAGGCACTCTATTCAAAATTCACGTTGTGTGTGTGGTTACTACCAAATCTATCTGAAATCAGTGTCATGAAAGCAGCTGCATGAAGGCACTTGTTCTTCATGTACCTCATTTCTTTTGCTGTTAACATGCCCAGTGCTGCTACTCACACCAGCAAAACATCGTGCAAAGAAAATGCCCCTTTAAAAGGAGGCTCTGCATGCTGGCTCACCATCTCAGAAATACTGAGGGGAAGAGCTGTAGGTACACATTTTCTGAATGTGCAGATCTCTTCTTCCTCAGTTTTGTGAAGGGCAGACTTTATTAATATCTTGGTCAGAGCACGCAAGGGCAATGACAGGTGGTGGAAGTAAGGGAATGTTTACATGGAAAAAGGCTTTCCTGCCAGCAATCAGATTTGAGTTTTCACCTTCAGCCAGTTAATGCAAAAACCAACCCCAAACCAAAAAGGCACTCAAAAAACTCCTTCCCAAACCAGGCTTCATCAAGAAAACATGTAAGGATAGACCAAATGTTGAGCTTCTCTGACTGAGACATTCTCTTTGCGTCTATTTGGGGTTTGCTTCATCTCCTGGAAGATCTAGCAACTGCTTTTTAGATAGAATGTTCTCAATGTCATAACACCTTTGTGATGAGGTGCCCTGCTGCCTGCCAGGTCAGCAAACCTGGACCTTACAGCATTTAAGTTTCAGCTTCACATCCTAAATACAGGGACTATGTCCACAGAGCTAAATTCGCCTCAGATTTAGAAGACACAGGAGTTGCTAAGCTCGTGAAGAAACATCCAGCATGTTATTCATTCAAACTGAACTTTGTGAAAAAGCATTTCCATGAAGACATCTAGTTCAAGAATCTTGCAATGTTGAATAAGATATTTAGGCAACAACACTGCAAAATTTTAAGAATGTAATGTCTGACTGAATTAGGGGTTTCTACTAAAGAAATCATTTGTAACTGCCAGGATGATAATAAATGCAGTATTTCAGTTTTCAGGATCGTGTTCTGTGAAAATACTCAATATTTAGGGACTGTAAATTTAGAGTTTTCCAAAGCTTTTTAGGAGTTTGTTTTGTACTTTCTGTTTGATGCTTGTATCAGTTGCTTTTAAAATGATTGAACAATCCTTACTAACTGAGTATGGTTTCTGCAGTCTTGGGCTTGCACCAGCATTGATATCTTTCCATCTCACAGTAAGGACATTTGTTGGCTACGTGTCATTCTTTATCAGTTCTTCCTATTCACTTCGGCTTCATTTTTGCATGTGAAAGACTATTAGGGTTGAAAGGCATCTCTAATAGCTTATTTAATCTCCTTTTAACTCTAATAAAAGTAACTTCCCTGCTGCAAACCATCTCTGATCCATGGATATCTCAGTCTAGGATATTGCCAGGATATTACTAATTTGCATGATAACTTATTCCTAATGCTGTGTGTTGCTGTCTTTGTTTCACTGTATCTCTTCACAGTTTGGATGACAAAGTGGGTATGGGTGCTTATACGTCTGGTTATACATTTTCTCCTGAACAAGCAGGGTGTGATTTCATATTTTCCATAGTGTTTTAAGCACCTTTTTTTTTTTTTTTTTTTTTTTTTTTTTTTTTTTTGGCACATCAGACAGTTCTAGTCTAGTCTTTGGACTGGAACACTGGTTTGTGTTTGCTGTTGGCCTTGAATATAACTTTTATTCCTTATCCTACTTGCATCCTCAAAATCTGATCCACCTATTCACAAAATGCATTCATTTCTCATAGTTTTAAGATTTGTAGGCCAAACTTTGAGTATGGAGTAAGACATAGAGGATTATTCTTACTTTAAATATTCTTTTCAAATATCATTTCTTTAAACTTCATTGCTCCTGGTCTCTTACATATTTATACACAATAATCAAATATGTTTTTGAAATGTAAAATATTTTCCCATAACTTTGAAACTATTTCCTTTTCCATTAAGATATCTGGAACAGCTGCCACTTGTCTTTTACTCAGCCAGGGTCTTTCTCACGTCTGAAAGGCAGAACTTTGATACTCTTCTTTTTCTACATCTAAAGTAGCTCTCTGTCCGTGCACCATTAGAGAAGTAGAATATAAATGTTGAGATCTGTGATGCAAATGTCAGAGAAAAGTTTGAACTAAAAGCTAGTAGGAAAGCTACTGGAGCTCTAGAAAGTTTCCAGTAATTTGCATTAACAATTTAACTTTGTGGGTAATTAAGCTGTTAACCTGTCAGCTCAATATGAAGCTTTTTTAGCAATTTGCATGTTGACCCTTACCCATAAAAGTCATAATACAAGTAATGACCTAAAGGCCTGTCTTAAGATGATAATATTTCAACTACTGCACCCTTTTCCACAAAGTTAACAGGAACTTTCATGGATCAGGAGTTCTCCACAGGTAATTTAATCATGATACAAATAAGTGCACGATTCAATCCCATTCGGGGAGAGAAGAACAGGTTATGCTTGCACTTCTTTCTCTATTGGGAATACAGAGCAGGTTGGTTGCACTTCCTTTTTTCTAAAATAAGCCCAAATTTCTGTGTGATGCAGTATTCCACTCAGAGCATTCACATACAACAGAACAAGCACTGTGTGTTTGAGAAAGCTGTAAATCCTAGTGCTGGGCTGAACAGAGCCCAGGGGAATGCAGCCGTGGCTGGCAGTGCCTCTTCAGGCTGGCAGGTCCTCTTCTCAGAGAGGCACAAGCACCTTCCCGTGTTCCTGCTCTGCTTGTGAACTGGGCTTGGTTAGTATGCTGCAGCCGTGCAGATCTTCATTTCTGATAAGACTTAGCCTGAGAGGTATTTGTTGATGATTGTCAACAATCAGATGAATTATAGATGATGTTGGTAAACAAAATGCCGCCTTGATGAATGATGACTTGGCTATACTATGACACGACTGCTAAGTCATTCAAGGCACTGATTAAACCCATTACAGTAAAATAATCACCATCCATTACCTTTAATGTCGTGAACTGACAACCTAGTTAAGGCAGCTGATGGTGTCAACAAAATGATTTGTTGGTCCTCATGTCCAATGACAATAAATCACCTTCGATAAATCAATGAACAGTAGCAATAAAACAATATATTTTCATTTTTCTTGACATTCAATTATAGAGTGTGTATACAGACTTATTCTTAAACATTCAGTGATATGGCAGGATTCAGCATCCACCAGTAACTAATACATACAGTTGTTGAGATCTTGTTTTGTCCAATCATGTTTTACCCTTGGTTTTGTTTTTTGCTGCATCTACTGTTGTGATACATCACTTGTCTTACAGAGCCAGATTCATTCCTAGGTATAAAGGCAGAATTTTTATATTCCTTTTCACTTTGCCTGAAGAAGTTTCTTCTTCCAAATAGCTTTCTGTAAGTATTGCGTTTTTTGCAAAACTTCAAGGACAATGATCACATCCCTCTTTTTTCACCTTTCTGGTATCACCTCTAGGCTAATAAAGTCTATAATTTGGCTTGCAGGTTAAACAAAAAGTGAACTTAATCATTTGATCAGCCCAACCTGAGCTGAGGCTCCTGTGCTGCTCATGAATAAGCAGTGGATGACACTGCCAAAACCCAACTCAGCCCACAGCCACTGTCTCCTCTCTGCTCTGCTGCCACTGGGGCTGTGCTGAACGCCAGTCCTGGCACTTAGACAAATGGGTTTGGGAGCACTGGATTTTATTTTAGAAGTACGCATCTGTATCCACCTATTTCTTTCTCTTGCCATAGGTATGTTCAGGGATGTTTTGTTAGCAAATTTTGGGCATGCATAGAAGTATCAATCTCTAGAAATCAACTGTACACTCCCTGGAAGTTATGAAAGGCAAGACACCTCCCAGATGCTTGAAAATATAATATATTTTTATTGGGTAAGCTCACATTCTTTTTATCTCAGGACTGACAACCTCAAAATCTTTATTTATTCTTTTTGGCTAAAGAAAATGAAAAATAATTTTTTCTTTGGATTCCTTCCTCTTCCCCACCTGTGTGCACACACTCCCCCAGACTCTAAAAATACCCTGAGGAATTCACAGGGCATAACTTTTTAGCATAATTCAGGTAACCTATTACCCAAGTGGGTAATCAGAAGGCAGAGACGGAAAAAAGGATGGCTCTGGATTCTGTGGATTGTCTTTTCTGAGCTGTCCTACCATTCATGTGCCCTGAGTCACTGCTTGGTTGGACTTAATTTGTTAATGTCACACTTGCATTGTAGGAGATTTGCTGTTCAGCAAGAGCAGGTATTTTCCACATTTGTACAAAGAGGTTGAGTTTTGGTTTCTGGTAGTGACTTAACATGGAATCCATTTCCTTGAGCACTTGCCTGCTGCAGACAGAAAGAGCATCGAGATGAAACTCTTCCATGTGGCTGAGTTGCAAGGCATATGAAAGATTTTTCTCATTTCTTTCTAAAAATGGATCTGTCAGTAGAGAATGATTGGTCTCGGTGGACATATGGGCAGTTAGAACTAGGAAAGCTGAATGTCACTACGGGATGGTAAAAATGAAATGTTTGACTGTAAATTATTTTTTATGTCATATTTAGATTACAATATAAAAAATGCAGGTAGTCAATATGAGTTATGTAGCAGACATAAGAACGTGTCAAGAAATGCTCCATTTTTGATGAAAGTGAACTGTAATGGAGACTTGCAGTGACTTTGCAGGAGACATAAGTTGATCCTTATTCCAAAAGCAGTATGTGCAGCAAACACTTCTGAAATGACGACTTTCAGAACTTTGCGGGCTGTTTGCTGTGTAAGAGTTATTAAGAGGTCATTTGAGATAACAATCACCAATTTGGCACTGCAAAACCTCAGCAGTGGCTCAGAAGAGAGGCAGTAGAACAGGCTGCTGTCCTGTATCGAATTGTCTGCCTGTGAGATCTGTACAAGCAGTCAAAGTTTGTAAAAGAAAGAATGCACAGAGCTTTTGTGGAAAAGTTGAGTATTTTCAAAGCTTGCATTAAATGCAAGAGATTAGCTGTGCTACCATCGGTGAGAACTGCATTCTTTCCTCTAACAGTGATTCATTTAGCTGATTGTATCCCACCCTTCAAACCCTGCACATCTGTATGTTCAACCTCATGGCGCTTTCCAGGCACTTCTTGGCACACTGGTGCCTTGCCTTGCAAAGCAGAACCTGTGCCTTTAATCACTAGATGTGCTTTCACCTAGAAATTCGTGCTTTTAGGGCTTGTTTTGGCTGGTTCATACTTTCATACTTCATCTTGGTTTATCAACTCAGCTTCAGAATGGTCAGAACAGGGCTGGGAGCGGGCCTAGAAACTGAGGTTCCTTCCCTGCTGTCAGAGGAGCCTTTGGGCATCATGGGTCAGTCAGTATTCCCTCTGCTGCTGCTGACAGGAGAGGAGGGGAACAGGCTTTCCACAAACCCTCTCTTCTCTTGACTGAAGTTTGAACCAAAACCTGCAGGACAGCAGGCTCAGGTGTTCCCTCATCCCAGCTTTACCTGAACCATGATGCCAATGGTTTTTGGCCAGGTAGTTCATACTCAAGTCAGGGTTGAAATCAAATGGCCCCACAAACACTGAGATGAGCATGGTGCTTTAGAGTCCTCACCAGAGACTGACAGCACCAGTTTCCTCAGCTCTGGAGGAAAGTTAAGATGGAATTTCATTTTAACCTGGGTCAGCCTGGCCATCTCTTGAAGTCTGACTAGGCTGGGTGGTATTTCTGCTGGTGCAGGCACAGACTACTTAATAGACAGTCTGCCCACAGGGAACAAGAGGCTTGAGACAGCAATTTTCAGGATGTGCTGTTCTGTACCTCGCTAAAACTGTAAAGGACAACAAGAAAATGTGTGATGCAGAGTAGATGAACTTTGAAAATAACATTCAACTGATGATTCTTTATAGGGTCCTAACTCTGAGGAGTTGTGTAATGTTTGGGGTTTTTTTCAAACTGAAGTCGTCATTTTTTGTACTGTCAATAGCTAAATTATGAGATTCTTGTACTATGGTGGTACTTACTGTACCTTTGGAAAACATTCAGCCCTGTGTACTGGCTCTGTCTGAGAACATATACCCCAAAGGGTTTTTTCAATGAGGCAAAAAGGCAACTTGTTATGAAATTTGCTCTCCTACATTCATTTTAAACTTTCAAGAAATCACACTTCAACATTCCTGTTATCATCATCTTGAGATTGACTAGAATGTAACAAAAAATATTGATTTAAAATGTGTATTTTTACTTAGATATTAAGTACCTAATATAGTACATTTGATGTAGTTTTAAAGTTTTCTGTAAAACTACTTTCATTCAGTATATATATGACGACACCTTATTACATGATAGTCTGTGGCCCCCCTTAGCTCAGAATCAGATGAATGCATTAACCTTTTTCAAATGTCACCTATAAAATCCATGCAATGAAATGGTTAAGCACATAAGCTCCAACACAATCAATATTTCTTGGTGAAACTGGCTCTGCAGCATATCTTTGCCATCTCTATAAACATTTGTATAGCAACTTTAACATTTGTGTCTGTTTCCTTTCAAAGCTGATGTAGAATTTCTGAAGGTGTCCTAGCTTGTTAGTAGCATCAAATATTGAAAGTTGACCCCAAAGTTTCTTTCCCAAAGTCCTTCTTGTCTTGCTCATGGCTGCAAGAAATGAAAAATTAAACACTGAAAACACACAGTTATTCAGCTTGAAAGCTCTGACAAACCCTGGTGATCCCTGCAGTGCATCATTCAGTATTACTGTGTGTGGCACAGAAAATATTGGGCAGATTTGGCTCATTATGGCAAGTAAAATTTATAAGCATGTCTTAAAATGGGGGAAGAAAGAAAAATAACGCAACCACCATCAGCAGATGGACAGAGGCTTTTTTTAATTTTAAAAAAAGGCAGTAGACAGCATCTGAAATGTAGCTGGTGTTAGCTTTTTGGTCACATTTTATCTCCCCACAGGCCACTGTCACCATCAGAGCAGCAGTGTGTGGAGTGACTTGTGCCACAGCTGGCAGCCAGCAGTGCCTCGGGGCTCGGGCCAGCAGGGACCCTGGCTCCTGATGCATCCTGAGAACGAGCATTTCCATGGATTGGGACAAACACCAGGATAAGGGCAGAGAGGGGAGAGGAAGGTGGCAGAGGAGGAGGTTGAGCACATCCAATTTTTACAACTCTCTCAGGGCTTTTCCTTTGACACCTGCCCTGAAGTACACACAGAACACTGCTGAATCACATCTTGTCACCAAGACCAAAGCAATGATTACATTCTGATAATAAGGCAATTTTATTTCACTCTTGTCTAATAAGTTACAGCAAGTAACTGCATGGCAAAGATGATCTTCTGTGGAGAAAATGAAAGGTTCTTTAAATTGTCCTGGGTTTTTTAATACCTTGCCATGGAAGCCACTACAGTGCCATATGATAGTCCTATAATAATATTAAAAAAAAAAAAAAAGCAAAACAACAAAAAAGCTCCCACCTTTCTCTTTTCTGCTTTGTCAGCTCAGCATAGGATGTTCAAAACCTGGTTTTTTTGTTGTTAATTCTGGTAGGCACTGGGGTGAAGGATGTAAACAGCTGTTAAAAGCATGCTTCCCATGACTTGCTGGGAAAAAGAAGTAAAACTTACATTTCATCATTAAGTTTGCTGTTTTGACTAAAATGTAAAAGCTGTTCAGTTTATTATCTTGTAAGGATCCCCCATGTGCCAATAATCTCAATTTATTCATTACTCACATAAGAAGAATGTATTCAGGCCTGGAAATCTGGGACATAATGAGGCTATATTTGTATTTGATTTCTGAATTGGTAAATTGCAGGGATTTCCGAAAATGTTGGCAAGATTCAGAGTAACTTAATGATCATCTGGAAATACAGGGTTAAGCAAATATCTGTTTATATACAACCTACCTTGCAGAATGTCTTCCAGAATAGCTTTTGTATTAGGTCTGTATTGGAATATCTCTGGTAATGGAGTTTAAGAGCACATTTACCTTTCTCACAGCTGTAGCCAATTGGTGACCCATAGTCCCTGTGAAGTAAATTATGTTCTCGTTATTTGCGCTACTTCTGGCAGCAAGGCATCATTTACTTTAAAGGCAGGAGGGGGAAGGAGGAGAGGAGAGTTTCAGAGTAAATGGAGAGTGAGCTTTCTGAAAAACACCCTCCAGCAGAGCCAGCTGTACCTGGGTAAGATGCTCCTGGCTGATTCTGGGTGCGTGGGCTTCTTGGGCAATGATTCTTGGAAATCTCAAACTTGCATTTCTTGAGCCTCTTGAACTTTGTTGTTGCTGGGAATTTAAACTCATCAGCAAGTCAATGAGCCAGTGTTGCTGTGGCACAGACATGCATCCCACTGAGCCATCCTTGGTTCTGGCTGGTCGTTTTGGTAGGAGGGGCACTTGTGTGAAATCTTTTCAGCAGAGCCTGGAGCCTGTCTTTGCTCTGGCTCATCCTCAGGAAAATTATTTCTGTGAACAGCTGATACCAGTGTGGCTGCACCACAACCTGTGGGCTCTCCTTACAGCCTGTGGGTACAGAAAACGTTTTGCTAGCTTTAAACAAATTGATGAAAGGAACAGACTGACAACCATTTATTTTTTTTTTGGTCCAGGAAGGCATCTAGTTCCCCTTGTCTGAAAAAGGCTGTGATTGGTAGAAGGTTCTATCAATATAAAGAAGTCCATCAGTAAATTCTCTATTTTTTATATTAACCAGAAAACAAAAATATTTGTTGTTTGTTTGGGGTTTTCCCTGCTATCTAATTTTCCAGTGGTTTTTGTCCAAATAATCAGCAGGAGTCACAGTATTTGTGTCATTACATCGTTCCCTGCACAGCCTTCTTCATTTGAAAGATTTAAAAATGTTATAAAACACTCTCAAGCCAAATGTTTGTTTATACAGGGAGCCACATTATCTGTCTCAGTTCACACAGGCTGTGTTTTCCTTTTCCTGGTGGCCGTTCTGTCACACCACTCCCACAGCAGGAAGAAGCCAACAGCCAAAGCTCACAGATCATGCACAGGTCCTCTATTAATATATTTTCTTCTAGGTTACCTGAAAAATATTTGCAAACACACTCAAGTTCAGTCAAGCTTGATTGGGACAACTATTTGTGTCTAGACTCTGACATGCCATGGTTGAGGGCTGGCAAATACAATACAGATCTGGCCCAAATATCCAGCAGGTGTGTTTGATGATCAAAAACCTTTAGGTTTTTGTTTCTTTGCTCACTTTTCTTTAATGATTATGAACTGCATTAGCACAAAGAGAAGTTAATTGTAGTTCCTTTGCTCCACGCGACCTGTTTCTGTAATAATTGAAATTTCAGATAAGCAATTAAATGCATTCGTGGCAGAAAAGAAGCATAGTGGTTGAGGAAAGTCAAAGAGTTTGATTTTCTTTGTTTGTTTACTTTAATGGATAACGTGGATTATTCATTACATTCTTTGCTTTGATGGTTAATGAGATACATTGAGCTCCAAGGAACATTTATGAGATTAACTGGCTTTGTCAAAGGCATCCTTAGTTCTCATGAACCAGGAGAAGTCCATAGGTCTGCATGCAGAACACCTCCACAGGCAGTAGAATTTAATTTTTTTTCATATGTATTTGTTTCATATTGCTGTGCCATACATATTTGAATTCCTCATTGTGCTCATGCTCAGTTATTGAGGGTTGCTGTGTTCAGCCAGGATGGAGAGCTCTTGGGAGTCGAATTTTAAAGATGTTTCTGCTGCAACTACCAGGAACAAGTTGGTGCATGGTAGTGAGAAGGGCAGGTTACACCATGAGGAGGAGTTCAAACTCAGTGTAGAGTGAAGTAGATTTCTGCAAGGCTCGCAGCTTCACATTGTCCTCTGCCATCCTTGCTGCCACACAAAAGAGAGGCAGCACTGCTTCATTGGGCTGGTGTCATGATTTAAAATAGGAGTCTGGCAAACTGGTTAAAACCAATCTGTAGTGTGCAAACATAAAATGTGATGTAAAGCCAAAGTCAAAAGGATTTTAATTCAAACACACCCTCAAAGCAAGCTCATGAATATTCCGATTGAAGGTACTCGTCCGGCTGTCTTGAAAGACACCTGAGAGTTTATGAACTATTCCAACAGTGACACCAGAATGGGCTGGATCCTACAGATCCTGCTTCAGAAATTGCAAAGACGCTGTAGCAAACTGGCAGCATTATTTATGCTTCTGCTTATGAGATTATGGTCACACATCCTGTCTTTATCATTGCTTTTAAGTTTTGTAGTCTTTTTAATCTATCAGTGCTTTCACCACCCTCCTTCTGTGCCTCCATACCAGGTCCCACATGCATTTGAAATTCAATGAATGGTTCCCTTAATTAATCATTCTGTGAAAGGCCTGTGGTTTGTTTGTTTCTTAAGTATGGAGTTCCTGTGGTTCTTAATCAACTAAGAGGTAAGTCTGAAAATAAATAAAATGAAAAAGAGAACAAAAAATTCTGCAATTATAAGATGCAAGTGAGGCAGTCAGAAAGCCAAAGAACGCTGGAAGAAATTTTATTATGTATTGTCAATAAATATAACAGTAAAACTTTTTAAATCTCTGCAACCCTACTAAGATTGCATCCTCTTCCATAACACAAGGGATTTAGTACCAGTGTAAGACACACTGCAAAATGATGCTGCCTTCATGCAAGATGGATGTGCAGTGTCAGCAGTGAGCACTCCTGCACTATTTAGGCGTCACATGGTCCCTTGGCTTGTAAAACTAAACGGGTTATTTGTGAAGAAATCTGTTTGTAAAGGTGCCACAACTGTAATAAGTCAGCCTGGGAATGGCTCTGATGCCTCTCCTGGCACGTCCAGGAAACTTCTGCAGTGAGCAGTTGTTCCACCCTCCTTACTGTGCTACACCTTTTTTTCCCCGTGGGAATCTTTGTAAATTTGGGGCCAGTTTCTCCCTGCCTTTTCCTAATTGCTGATGTGAACATTACTAGTTCCTGCACTGTGGACACAGCCTTTTTTGGCACACCTTCACATCCCAGTGTCTCTTAATCCTGTGATGGTAGCAGTACTTCTGCTCAGCAAGTGGGTAGGAACACTGCCTTGTCCTCTGGCAGAGTCTTGTTGGTCCTCTGGATTTTTCACATCCTTTCTCAGTAATTCCTCTATCCAAGTTTAAGCTCTTCCATGTTTCCTTGCCACTGGTGGCATTCACTTAAATTTTTAGCTAAGGGGCACGAAGATTTTGAAGCCTCCACTGCTGCCCAAAGTCCACACCTGCCTCATATAGACCAGTCCTATTGTAGTTTTCCTTTTGCCTTTGTTTTGAACAGCTGTTGGGACCAGGCCTGAGCTCTGCCCACAGTGTCCTCAGTCACTGACACCTCTGCAGAAGGCTGCTTGCTTTATACAACACTTCTGTAGACAAGTGTAAACCCTAAACAAGATCAGATTTCATTTTGTGCAGCTTTTAGCCACAGCCTGCTGCTGCCAGCTGGCCTCACAAGACTTATTTTCCATCACCTGCAGTTGGTCACACTTGCCCAGCCTAAGATTGCTGCTTATCACTGTTGTTTCAAAGCTATTGCATTTGGCACCACAGCCCAGCTGGAATCAAAACATTCATTTAATAGTACAGCTGCAAATAAGGCAGCTGAGTGACAGGTGCCTGGCTTTGGCTGTGCATACACTCTCAGAATCCTTGCTTTTCCTGGAATTTCACTGCAGACATCATCGTCTGAACTAAAGCTCTCTGCATCCCTGGGCTGTGTACTCACTGCTCACTCCTTTCTTCCTGAGATAGCTGCAGCACTGGGGATTACAGATGGCTCTGTTTCACATTCTCCTTGCACCTCTCTCTTTCTCACTCCTCACGGCTGTCTTTAACTTAAACCTGTTCCTTTGTGTGTGTGAGATTTTTTGGTGGATTTTTTTTTTCAGTATGTTTTTTTATTTTTGCCCCCAAGCTGCAATTTTGCTGGTTTTTCTAATCACTGGAGTGGTCCAAGTGGGGTGGTAATATTTGGAGATGCCTCTCTGGAGAGAAAGCAGTGCTCTCTCAGCAAACTCTCCTGTGGCTGGGATCCTAGGTTGGTAGGGAGTCACCTTCAAAATTACAGGTAAATGAGAAAGTTTTAAAATTCTTGCTACTTATTTTTGTGTAAGTACATGATAGATCTCTTCTGGCCTTTTTGGGGGGCAAGAGGATCATAATGCTTATGCAACATTTCTATCAGATGTCTGGTGTTTCAGTTACTACTCTTAGCAGTGTTTTTTATCTTACTTTTCTTTTTTCTTCCCAACATGATGGCTCATACACATATCCCTTCCAGCATCCAGTTCTTTATCTTTTACCAGCTATCACTAGATCTGTATACAGGCTTCGTTTTCCCTGAATTTATGTTTGTGCCAGATTCTTTGTTAGAAATTCAGCATGGCCAATGATCTGAGTCACTCTATGCTAATCACCTTCCCTGCCTTCCTGTACATCTCCCTGTCTCCCTGGACTGCCTTCACCACTTTTCACACACCACACACTGGCTCCTAAAACAAGAGGGCTTCATGCTGCCAAATCCACGTGGCTCATTATTCAGCAGCTTACTTCAGAGGTGCTGCAAATGCAGTGTGGACTCCTCCTACAATAAATAGGTGGATGGCACAGTTCCTCCCTCACATTCTTTCTCCTTTTTGCATCTTATGCACTTCAGGTCTGGACAGGGAGAATATCTCTAGGACACAGCAGTTTAAGCTCTGATTTCCATGAGTGTTCAGTACTTTTGCAAGCAGCATCCTTGCTCCTTCTAGAAAAGGCAGCTCACTGTGAACCCAGACAACATTCTGTGCCAGACAGGCAATCATCTGGAGTTGTGTGTGGATCATATTTCTGTCCTGGGAAAAAAATTCCCCCTTTTTTTTCCACCCACTGGAAACAACACACCTTTTCAATGCGAATAGGATTTTAAAATCTGTTTGGTTTGTTGGGGTTTTTCAAGTAAATGGCGAATTTAGTTACACTGCATGTGCATTTTTTTAATTGTAGTTGTAGAGTTTATGTGTATCTTAAAATGAGGAATTTAAAAGAGGATCAAGAAAAATGGCAGAGTTGTTGACTTTCTGACTATTCTTATACATATTTTGTGTTCAGTGAAATTGTTTGTGTTTAGCTATTTGCATCTTTTCTTTGATTTCCTGGATAATTCTTGTATCTTATTCAACCTTTAACACTAGGTTGTTTTTCTTTTTTGTTTTGACTATTAAAAAAGCTTTTGATATTGCTATCACAGAAATGGATATAAAATAGCAATCTAAAACTAAAGATTGTTGTGCCAAAGTTGCACAAACTGTCAGACCTGGGAACAGGTCTGATAAAAACAGGGGGGTGGGTGGAGCTGGGAGCTGCCTGGGATTCATCTCCTTCAACAATTCCAGTCATTATTCCTCATTGTGGATAATCAAGGGTGGGGGGAATTAAGTATGCAGTTTTATTTAACAGAACTGTTTTGAAGATTTATGGAATTCTTTGTGAATAATTCATGTTCTTTAAGATCAGAAGTACTGAAACAAAAAAAAAAAAAGGTGGGCAATTCTGCTGGGATGTGCCAGTTTAGAAACAAAGCAGCGCTCTTGCCACATGTAAATGCAGCTGAAATAGGATGGCTGTAGCATCAGGCAAAAAGCTCTTTCCTAAAAAGTCTGTAGCAATATAGATGATCTCTTCTTCAGAATAAATTATTCATTTTGTCCTTGATCAATTGCAGTTAACATGTATTTGTGGCTCACAACTGTTTCTCCATAACATAAAAGTGGCTCACAGGGGAAAAGAAAAGTCATGCTTGGGGAAAAGAGCATCAAGAAAACCCTGCCACAATGAAGCCTTCTCCATCTTATGCCCCTACCAGGCATCTCTGATTAATCAACCCTTTCAATGACTTTGGCACTATCAAGTTATTTAAATTTTCCTTGCCTCTCCCAGTGCATTGCTCTACTTATTTTCCTACAAGATTAGATACAGAATGGAAATCAAAAAGGAAAAGAAATATTGGAATGTGCTTTTGATTTGGTTCAGCTGGAGAGCAGCAGGTGTAGTGTGGGCTGTTAGGGTGAAGCATGTGAGGGACAGGTGACAGCTCTGCCACCTCATGTAAACCTTCTTATGCTCCCTTCTGTGAGCCTGCACCAGCACAGTAATACAGGTATTCATTAATATTTTTTAATGTCTCCACATCGAGTCCCTGGTTTTGCAGTCCAAACTGAAGTCAGTGGGTATCTGCTGGTGCCTAAAAATCATTGCTTCTTGTTTGAAGAGCTGTGATTTTGTGGCCCAGGCAAATCATCCCCCAGTTGGTCACTGGAGGATCTGCTGGGCAGCTGGGCACTGCTGGGGAGCCCCTGTCAGAGCACAGCCCTGAAGCTTCTTCCATTTGTGACACTCCAGCAACACCTTCTGCCCTTCCCATTGCAGGGAATGCATGAAGCAAAGCGTTCTCCAGGGCTGACATTTCTGTCTGGTTCCCTTGGTGCCTTGATGACTTCTGGACGATCTGTAGATCCATTTTATGTAACACTTTAAACCTCTTGGGAAACTGGATGCAAACTATTTGTGTTCAGCACTCAAAAGCTGAAATACTTCTGTAAATGTTCCTCTATACAAGCAGAATCCTTCTTTCCACATGTATGGTGGCTGTTAGCACGTCTCTTCTTCTCAGGGAGAGGATATTCTTTGAACACTCAGGAAAGGACACCTTTGGCTACAGGGACATGGGTTAGGTAGAAGCACAAGGTGTCCAGTTACACCCTAATTTCAGAACATTTTCACTGCCTAGGTTACACAGTGATACTTATCTGGAGAAGCCAGACAGAACAGAATGCACCAGTCTTTTAAAATACTCCTTTTCCACCTCTTTACTACTTTTTCCAAGCATAGATAAATAAAACTATAGTTTGGTGGTGAGGTTCATCCAAATCAAACTGTCTGAACACCGAGCCATTTTTGGAAGTGCCGCAGTGTGCCCTGCACCACTTCTTTTCCATTTTACATGCATGCAGAGAAGGTCAAGCAGTGAATTAGCAGACACCTTTGATGGTGCCAAAGACAACAACCTGCTTCAATACATTATCAAATAATAGACTATAAATTATGTAAGCACTGAAATGCCAAGCAGCAAACAGCATTTTCAGTGCTAAATAAAACCACCAAATTCACTAGAAACTGCTAACCACAATGAAGCAATTTTTTTCGAGGAGTCTGAAAGTTAACTCTTTGTCGCCATCCTTCCTTTTCTTTCTGCCTCTCTGTCAAATGTGGTTGTCTTTGGAACATATTCCCTTATGAAGTGATTCTGTGACACTGTGTTTCAATTCATGTTCAGACCAACTGCATATGCTCACAGATTTCTAAGGCAGTTCAGGAGGGGCACCATGTAGGAATAAAATATTGAGCATGAAAAGCTAGGGAGTAAAATGCCTGAAAATGGAGCTGACAACATGGAGTTCTGATCCTTTGTGTGCTGCTTAGCTCCACACTTTCCACAAGCAGATGATGGAGAGGTGAAAAATCTAGCAGCTGTGCATGCATAAGTGCAGTACCTCCTGAGATGGGTCCTGCAGCCTCTGGCAGAAGGGAATTCCAGCTGGCCAGGTCTTTCAGCATCCATGGTAGTGAGAAATCAGAAACAAAAGACAGATTTTATTAGAAATTAAATTATGTTTTGTGGTTTGTTGGTTTTTTGGTATTTGGTTTTGGTTTGGTTTTTGTTTTGTTGTTTTTTTGTTGTTTTGTTTTTTTTTTAATAGAGAAGCATCAAAAGAAATAGGATAGACAGAAAACTGTGGAGCACCTTGGTTTCAGGGAACACAAGCACCTTGTTAGTACGAGCTTGATATATCCAAGTCAAGAGAGTCTTATAGAAGTTGAAGCATCCTTGGGAAGGCAAGTATTTTATGTGCAGGCTTGTTTTGACAGTTTCCCAGAGGCTGTGGACAGACAGGGTCCTGCTAATGCAGTTGGTTGGACACTCAAGGGCGGGGAGTGCCACATGTGCAAAATACCATCATCGTTTATGGACAAAATGTCTCATAGACTCCAAGGACTAAGTAAAAATTAGGCTAAACCAAACCAAATCCAGAACCTCAGGTAAATATTAATGAACAAAAAGTCCTTAGTCTAGCATGGTGCTTGGTTCCTATTTAAGCACAGCAACTGTTATGATCATCGGGTACATAGCGGGGCTCTGGGGCCAGTGTTGAGGTCTGTAGGGAAATGTTCACAAACTCTTTTTATACAGACTCCTATCAATGCATTATTTTGGGAAGCCACTAAAATTCATGGAATCATTATCAAAGGACAACAAACATAAAGTTAAAATACATGGGAAGTACCGAATTGGCCTCCGAACATTTTACTTGCTAAGGCTTTTCCTTCCACAGAACTCTGCAATTCCTAAAAACAACTCTTTCCTTTTCATGATCACACATAGCTTTTAGGACCAAAAAAAAAAAGAGAAAACATCTTTCTTTGTATTTTATCTCAATGTTTCACTGAACAGTGAAAATGTTTTAAAGCCTCCAAAGCAAAGACAATTTGCAAATTAATTTCTCTACCACTTTGAAAAAAGAAAGCATCAAAAGTTCATTCCATGTCTTGTGTTTCTGTGAGAGAACCTAGGCTAGGGAACACATATAATTAGGTGTTTCACAGCTGAATTTTGCTCTGATGATTTCTATACTTATGATAATTTGCTAGTAACGCTGCTTAAGGCAGGGCTGCAGTTGTTCTACATCTTAGTTCACGTGGTCTTTCTTCCTTCTTCTGCAAGCACGTGAAGTGAATGATCAGAGAAACATCTTATTCCCCTTGTTTGCTCCATGCACCAAGAGGCCAGAGGTCTGTTTGCTATAGGTGCTCAGAATTAGATTAGTTTAACAGAGAAGCAAAGAAGGAATACTTGGAGGCATCTCTTCAGAACAGGGCAAGCTGTCCCCTGCCAGTGGGAAGTGTTCCTAACCCAGGAACATTCTCCAAGTTCAAGCATGAGCTGTGCTTTTGGTATGTATAAAACAATTCAAATTCATAAAATTTGACATCTACTTGGCAGGCAATGGTTTCAGCTCTTAGTAAAGCACCGCTGTCCTTACATGCATCTGGAGGCTGTAGAGATATATGACTCAAGAGCTCTCTGTAGAAAGTGTCTCCTGTTCCTGAAATTGTCAGTACCAGTATATTTCACTGTTATAACTTCTATGCAAAACAGTGAGAATGCTGAAGAGGAAACTTTGGAGATTAACATAAGTGAAGTATTTCAATTAACACAGTAGAATGTCTCCAGCTGCTGTAGAAAGCTAATTCTCTTTAAGCCAGGACTGATTGGCCATTGTGAGATCTTAAAGCTGGAAACAATATTCACTACAGCAATATTTAATATTTGCTATTCTGTCTCCAGAAGTGGTCATAAATGGACACCTAAAGCAGGAAACTTTTGTAATAATACCTTCCCTAATATTCTCTCAGCCTCCAACTTCATACCTCTTGGAGATTTCCTAAGTCTCTCGTGGCTTTTTCATTTAGGATCCTAAATCATCTCTCTTTCAGTTAATCATTGAATTTCTCCTTGAATCAGTGTCCACACTTGCGCCCACAATAACAAGGAATTACACAGATCTGTTATCTGTTGTGTTCAAAACCAGCTCTCCTGGCTTCATTTGATGACCCATCGCTCTTGGAATGAAAGAGACAGTAAAAAAGTTGATTCCAACCCTTTCCTTCCATGCCAACCCTTATTTTGCAGACTTGTACCAAATTCTTTCAGATCAGTTCTTTTTTTCAGCCTCTTCGTTTTGACCCTAGCCTTTTTTTTTTTTTTTAACCCAGTCAGAACCATTCGTTTTCTCCTTTAGCTATTTGACTTTGGTGAAGAATTTTGTCGAAAACCTTTCAGAAATACAAATAGATCTCCCTTTTCTGACAGGATCTGCAAGGCAGGATTTCCCTTAGCAGTTTCTCACAGCTCTGGCAGTTTTCCACGTTCTGTAGATGCATCCTTTATTACAGTTTCTGTTAATTTGCCCAGCGTTGTCATGATTACAGGCCTGTGGTTCCTCAGATCTCCCTGGAACCTTATTTTAAGGATTGATATTGCACCCAGTCTTTAGATTGGAGGATGTTTTAAGTGGTTGGTACGCTTGCAAATTGCCATTAGTAACTCAGCTGCTTGATCTGAGTTCTCTTACTCCCCCTGGGTGACTGCCATTGGTTTTTGCAAAGGTTACTGGTCATGTGGAGCTGAAGTTAACCAGTGTAATTGTATTATGTGCCCTCACTGGCTCTCTGATTCTTCTCAGCACAGAGCAGTCACTGTCACCAGCTTCCTAAAGGGTATCCTTACTCCTGCCTGGATGTGGTTCAATGTGATCACGTGCCCATCTTCCTGTTCTAATGATGTTTCTGGAGCTAATCCTCTACAAGCCTCTCCCCATCCTCTTCCTGGGAAGATGCACTTAAAAATGAATGGAAGAAATGTTTGATTTTTCTTTAATTAATCTGGAGCTCTAATCTCACCACGGGATCTGGAGACTAAGCAGGATCAAATAGTATTTACTCTTCTGCCTTGGCCTGCTGTCAGAAATGTGCCACCTTACACTCTGACAGATCAGTTGAAGACAAAGAAGAAAAGAGATTAAATAGGAACTTTTTACAGATGCTTAACTTGGGTGCTGTCACCTTCATACATGGCAGGAATGTCACCTTCTCCTACACACAAGGGAGAATGCTCCCTACAGCAGCTGTGCTCTGTCAGTGGCAAAAGCCAGAGTTTGTGGTAGGATGTGAAAGTGTGAATATTGGCCATGATCAGCCTTGGGAATTTTTTCCTGCTGCTACTGCTGGCAAGCTTTCTGCCCAGAAGCTGGATGACTTTCTGGTGTTCTGTCATCAATGTAGCTTTAGATTTGGACAAGTATCCTATCTGAAGGGCATATTTGGTCTGGGTTTCTGTTTCCCAGGATTTTTATAGACCTTTATAGTGGCTTGTGTACCTTGACTGTTACTGGTTCTGTTTTTCTTTATGCATAGGCATGCCAGGATGGCAAGGTTGCATAACAACATGCAGAGGCTAAATATTTTAATTTCTTAATTTTTATTTTTTTTTTTGTCCAAAGAGAGTCCTTGTAAATCATTTTATTCCTCATTCAAAATTCAATCCTCTTCCCACAGTTCAGTGTCACTGCCAGCATTTGGTAAAATCACTCCTATAATGAATTTGAATTGAGATATATGAGGGTGACCAGTGGCTTAATGGCACAACTGTAACTACTCCTTGAATCAGCTCCTGGGTAATAAGCGAGGTAAGAATAGCTCCTCGTCTTGTGTGCTGCACTACCTGAGGCTCCTGCAGGCAATCATTATTACCTGCTACTTCATACTCTGTTTGGCCAGATAATGTCTTGCAATTAGGCCTTAAGAGCAAGCGATGGAAAGCTCTCCATAAAAGCTGATTATATTTGGGCCCAGCAGCACATGCCTACCACCATTCTCCGAGATTTATGAGATTTTTGATGTCTCGCTGCTGCTGCTCTGGTACAGAGGCAAGCTGTTTATCCAGGCTGCTGCAGTCCAGAGCTTCAGCAGTGATTCTCTGGCAGAGCTGCACTGAAGTCAAGGACGATATGGTCTGGCACCTTCTCACTTACATCCCTTCGTATTCCGTAATGTCGCTGTGTCCTGCTGGCACTTTTCCATTTCTGTTATTGTCACACTCATTTTCAGTGGGTATAAACACCATGTCGACATTTACTCAATTGATCCACCTTTGGAATCAGGCTCGTATCATATTGTTTTTCATGATGATGCTGAAATGTTTTTGGGGGCTGTGGGAGACAGCACAAACACAGAAAACCTTGAAAGTCTGGTGAATGTCTGGAGAGTTTGGAAATGAATCGTCACTGGAATTTATGGTTACACTGTCATGCATGGAAAGGATGGAGAGTTTAAACTGGCCCCAAGAGCAGCCCCACATCCCGAGTGGATACAAACTCCTTTGTTCCTGCAGAGCAGCAGACGAGCACACCTGGCTCCCAAGGACGGGCAGCGCTGCAAGCCCAGGCTTAACAGGTAATTCAGCTGGGAATCTGTAAGGAAATTTTCAGCCTTCCTGCATTCCAAAGAGGACATCCATATGTGGCCAGGGTGCCTTCTGTCCCCGTCCCAGAGCTGCTGTGGTTGTGGAGAGTGTACAACAACATTCTCTTGCCATATATTTGGAGAAGCAACAGTGATGTCCCCGAGGCTGAGACGCAGCCTCCAAGGGCACACCATATGTTGCTCTGCAAGCAAAGGCCAGGTCACTTTTCCCATGGGCCAGGCCAGCCAGGAGTTATATCAGGAGTAATACTGGTTGGCTCTGAGTATGAGCTAATGAGCCCTAATGAGATTTCTGTTCAGCTTGGAGCACATGCAGGACAGGCTTGTAAAATATAATCATATCACTTTTTAAGAGACAGTACAAAAACCTCACCTGAGAGCTTTTTGGTCTCCAAGCATTTTGAACTTCATCTGGGCAAGAAAAAATCAGTCAAGATCTGATCTTCTTTACTTGATTTGGAGGTGTTTAACAGATTGTGTTTCACCTTTGTGGTCCATCTTAAAAACAGCAAATGAATATGGCCATGAAAGGTAAAATGGTCTTGCAGTTTGATTTGCATTGTTATGCCTAAACTGTGATCCCAAAGGTATTTGGTTTTTTTCATCTCAGGCAGATGTAATACAACAGGATGTGTCACTTGTTGATAAATGATATCATGCTAAACCATGTCATGTTAGTGAAAGGGTAAGGAAAACTGTAGTAGAGGTAAGAAAAAGGAAATATGTTGAGGTAAGAAAAATGAAATATGTGGTGGAGTATGACTTTTCTTTCTGCTTTTAGGTTACAGCATTCAACAGATTTAAATGTCTTTTCCACATCTAAAACTTTTCCTATCTAACCCATCAGTGAACCATATCCCTTCATTGTCACAAGGGTGGCAGCAGCCACAAGAGCCCTTCTGAGTGAAAGACATGCAATCTGTCAGGGTGGGCAGGCTAACACAAATCTGTTAGCACTTGCTTTTCCCACACAGGTCAGAGTCTTCTGGAACACTGGCCAGATTTCAATTTGGGTAGCTATACATCTGTTGGGACTTCAACTGTGGCCCGTAAAGTTTGTTTGAATCCCTTGAAGAGCAAGTAAATCCTATGTAAATGTCAGGTGTGACGGGATTTCAGAGACAAGGGAAATCTGAGATCTATGCTGGGATGTGAGGAGGAACCACAGTGCATCTCTGTCCTTCCCCAGCTTCCCCTGGTGGAAGCCAGTGAATTCCTGCAGGCAGCAGGGATGCTTCTGCACTGCCAGATCACATCTGGACGTGCAGAGAAGCACAGTGCAATGCCAAAAGCGGCTGCAGGTGGGCCAGGGGGTGGTCAGAAGTCCCGCGTGTGTGTTTGCAGTGCAGGGCCCCAAAGCACAGCTTCCTGGCTTGGGCCATCTCTGTGGGGTTATACTTGTTGTGCACAAACCTGCACCTCTCTGGGGTCTCTGGCTGCACCCCAGGGCACCTACCCACCACCAGGCAGTAGATGTGCCATTAGTTTCCCTGACATCATCTGTAAGATGATGCTGGAGGTCTCTCTGTGCTGTAGAAGTGGGGACAAAAATGAGCATTAAAGCTGCGGAGCACTTTGAAAACGTGGTAATGAGGTCTATAAAGCACCTCAGAGAGATGGACAAGCTTCTTTTTCATCATCTGCAGAATCTCATTAGTCTACCTGCCATTCCATTCTGTGCCTTAAGAGCAATGTCAGGACCTTATTCTTCTCCTGCTGCAGAGAGCTGTGCCTGACCAGCTCCCTCTGCACTGAGAGCAATTGCAGCCAGATCAAGAATCCGAGGCTCCTCTTTGTCACCTTCCATGCAGTAACCTGCTTCCTGACAGAAAAAATGTCAAAGGAAAACTGTTTCAAGGATGAATATATCACTGGACAGTCTTACAGCACTAATTTGAGCATGCTGAAGCAACTTGGAGCTGTTCTTTTTCATTTTTTCCAGGGCTACAGCTGCATAAAGACTTAGACATGCCCAGCTTTCCTTTCAATGCTCATTTGCTTGCTTTTAAGTTCATGTGTCATTTTTCATTATTTTATATGCTAAGGGGCAGATCCTGAATTTTTTAGCCATGTTTGGCAGAACCTTGTTCCATAAATAATCCTATTCACTCCAGTGGATCTTTTTGTGGAAAACAGTACTGTTCGGCAGCAGCTGAGGAGCCCCAGCAGGAAGCTCAGGGAAGAGTGGCAGAGGAAAATGGCTGCCAGAGATCGGAACAATATTTAGGTTTTAATGTCATTCCATGTCAGCCACTGAATGAAGCAAACTAATGTTTTTACTTTGCTGTAAAAGCTCCAGAAAAACCAGGAAAAACCTCGGATGCCCTTCAAGGATGCTTTAAAGCAAACCTGCAATATTCATTCTCACTGTACAGTGCTAAAAAAAAAAGCAGTTACTCTTTGGCTCCTAATTGTCACCTCAGGCAGCTTATTTAGCCTACCTGTCATGAAGGTAAAAGTATACAAAACACTGTAACTCCTGCAAAGTAATTGAGCCACTTTTTTAACCTCCTTCTATCAATATTAATAACCTACTCTGATTGCTCAGTGCTTCTTTTTTTCGTTTCTCCTTTCTCTTCATTCTGCTATAGGGATTAGTCATCTGCATCTTCTTTACAGGCCTTAACAAATGTTAATTTGTCATTCTTGCCTCTTCTTTTTTTTTTTTTTTTTTTTTTCTTAATTAAGTGTCAGAATGAAATTAATTTCCTGGAAGGATATTTAGTGTCTTTCATGTATCAATCACAGCTGAGTTCTTCCTTTTCTCATGCAGAGATGGTTTCTCTTAGGCTGTATGAGGTCAAAACAATAGGAGATAGGTATATTGTAAAGATATTTCCATTTCTGACCTCTTTCATGTGTTTTAATGGAGCTGGAAGTGCTCACCCGACCTGATAGAATTTCAGGAAATTTGGTTGCTCTGGCCAAACAACAGGTTGTTAGCACTGTCTATGGGCCAATTTTAAGTATGAGAGGAATTAAACAAGTTTCCTCTTTACAGATATCTCCGTACTTCAATCTTTGAAATTTCTCATGTATTCTCTGCCAGGCAGCTCTCTTTCTTTAATATGAGATTATAATTATGGCATGTTGTGGAGGCATCATTAAAGTTTCCTTAATTCATTTTATGTCATAATAAATTGTACTTGAAAGAATTAATAGCCTCTTGAATTTTAATGGGGAAGAGCTTCAGGTTTGTCACTAAACTGTTCCTGAATGGCAGATTTGTGAACTTTGAAATGCTGGACAGAAAGAATTGCCAGCCTTGGTTTTTTTCAGTCCAATGAGCATTTCTCCTTTCTTTAGGGATTAAAGACTAATAGCTGAGCAGCATATTGTAACCATGCTCAAAAGCAAGTGGCAGTGTAAGTTTGAGGAAAAGCATGAATAATCAGTCTCTATTTTAAACATCCTAGGGAGATTTTTTTTCCGCTGAGCCATAAGTAGAATCACAAAAGAATTCAGGTGAAAGAGGGACCTGGGGAGGTCCCATGTGTTGCTCAATGTGAGGTCAATCTGGGTTGCTCAAGGACTTATGCAGTCTGGTCTTTGGAGCTTCTATGGAAGGAGAGAGCACGACCTCTCTAGCAGCCTATGCTGCTGCTTGCCTGCCCTCAAGGTGAAAAATTATCTCCTTGTAGCCACTCTGAATAGCACTTATTTCAACTCATGTCTGTTACTTTTTGCTCTCCCACCCTTAACCTCTGCAGTGAGCCTGGGTCCACTTCTTGATCACCATCCTGTAGGCTCTGGGGACTGCTTTTATGTGTCCACAGGCCATCCCTTCATAGGCACTGGGGGCTACCATAAGGTGCCCACAGGCCATTCCTTCCCCAGGCTGAACAAACTCTGGTCTCACAGCTTCAGCTCACAGAGCCAGCGCTCCTGCCCTGACCATCTTCGTCCTTCCCTCAGTTAAATGATGTCTGTCTTCTACTGCACGTCCCAGAATGGATGCAGTGCTGTCACTGAGGGAAGGGGAATAATCACACCTCTCAATTCACCAGCAGATCTGCTCCCTGAACAGGCAGTGCCCAGCCTGCATGGCTGCAGGGAGTTTGTCTTCCACAGGTCTGGGGCTTTGCATTTGTCCCTGTCAGATTCCATGGGTTTCCCCTGGTGCTGACGTGAGCAGTGCATGGTTGTTGATGTCCGTGGGCAGGGCTCCTTGACGCCACAGCCAGGCAAGGTTTCTCTTGCCTCACATCTCTGACCTTCAGGTACCTTTTGCTGCCTGGGAAAGGCGTCACAGGAGAATACATGATGCAAAGTGTGATTCTAGGCAGGCTTTGGTGCCTCTTGTGCATTATTTTGGTCTAGTCAAACCCACTCATGGACAGTGAAAAGGAAAAGTACTTCTATAACTGTGCTTCTACAGACGTGTGATAGAAACCCAGCAGATGGGCTGCGTCTTTTATTATCGACTGGGGATGAACAGACCTGAACCCGAGGAGCAGCACTAGATGGAGTGACAAAGATTGTTCCCTGACTTCACTCTTGTCTCTTGCATGTGTCTCCTGTGGTCTGAAAACACATGAGGTGCTCATATCCTCAGATTGCCTCAGAAAAATCACACAGATAAAGGGCTGAGTGGGAGCTTCAAAACCATAAAAGTATTGGGGCAGAGTGAAATAAAGAAAGTCAAAAGTCCCTTGTTGCCCCAGTTCACATCACAAGCACACGCTCACTGCTGAGCAGTGTCAGCAGAAACATTAGAAGTGCCTGAGACCCTCCCATGCTGGGCCATGTCCTTCCTGAGCTACACAGACAGGTTTACACAAGATCCTAATTCTTCTTCAGCGAGGAGGGAAGCGAGAGCCACAGTGCAGCTGGTCATTGCTGCGCTGGCCACAGCTCCATGCCATGTGCAGCTCTGGTTTCTGCAATAAGGGAGCAGCTCATCACAGCCAGGTTGTGAAGTCAAGAGTCAGACAGTCCCAGGAAATCTCCATGAGCATAATTCCATGCAATTTCTAATCCTTTCCCTTACACGTGTGTGTTCTATTCCCGAGTCAATGCGCTCCCTCTGGTGGCTGATTTACTGTCTCGGCGCCACTCCTTTATGGGAGGTAAGGTTTCATGTGAGCAGACGGATAAAGGAACTGAGAGAGCAATAATACTGCTTTTATTAGGCTACTTTGTCGTTTTATGTTCTCGACACCGAGGGCACAGATAAAGTCTGTCCATTCAAATGTATTTAAAAATAATCCCCATTCCTTGAAAAAGGGGAAGCTAAAAATATTCTGTTCAGAAAAGCTATTTCTGGAAAGAGCCTAAAACATTATATTTTTATCAGGTCAATGGTCTGTTTGCCTCAATGGTCTGCTGTTTTAAGACCCATGTTGGTCTTTCACAAAAGGTAAATCAGTGATGTGTCAAGGTCCCTTTTAGTAACTTCCTCTGATTTCCTGTTAGGACCTGTTCCATCTCACACTGCCAGCTTTTCTGGATAGAAACCACCTTTTTCTGCTCATAGCGTGGCAGCCAGGACAATATAGGCTATTGCTGCTTGTAAAGCCACAGGGAGAAACTATGTGCTGGAAATCATCAAAAGAGAAAGAAATATCCACTCTGAAGGGTATAAACTTCTTTTGGATGAATTTTTAATGTCATCTGTTCATGCAGGTGATTGATTCGCTTACAGATTTTTGGAGAATGCTTATTGTTAAGCAAAGCCACTGATAAAGTGCCATTCAGTAATTAAACGCTGTTCTGAGGCTGGGAACCATCACTAGAAACAGTAGTTACTTAATTAGATCTCACGCTGTGTTTCAAAGGAGAGAAACACAAGCAGATGCTGCTCTGAACTTGCCTGCCTGTAGGATGGTGCACTCCAGAACCTGGTGACCTTCCTGCCTTAAGGAAAAGAGCTGTTCCCACACTTTCAACAGCTGCATTTAGATGCTGACCTGACCACATCTACCCTGTGGTGAAAGGGCTCTCTTTGGAGCAAGTTTATTGAGGGCAAGAGAGAGAGAGAGTTGGGGTGGCTCATTTTATTTCCCATTGTAGCCTCATGGATCCAGATGAGAGCATGGCCCAGGACAGGCACGGCTGCTTGGTCAGGGGATGGAGTCTGCAGATCCCCTTGGTTCCTCTGCCTCAATGCTTGCAAAATTCAGCCAGAGCTAATTTTAGAGGCCGGTGCTGACTTTAGAGGCCATTCCTATCAACCAGAATCCTTTACCATCTTAAAAAAGATCCCTTGGTGACCATATAACCTTGAATTAACTGTTTGTCCCAGACACTATCTAATTTCATAATCTGTAACATCATCATTGAATATCTGTCATAATTCACTTAATTGCATGTCTGTTGCTACAGTGCTTCAATTTGGGGAAATTTCTGTTTTCTTACTTAGGAAAACAGTTTATACTCTCAAGACCAATTTGCCAGCTGGAGCATAGTTCTTCTGCAAATGGATGCAAAGATAAGGCTCTCATAAATATCTGAAAGCACCATCATCTCTGCATTTACAAATTCAAGAGCTTGAGTCTCAATGGCAGTGCATCCTTGCTCCTAGCACATGATGTTGTGAAGGTGGTCCCCTGCAACAGGTCCTGTGAGTTTTCAGGCACGGTCATAACTCCAGTCTGGCACTCAGGAAGGGTTTAGGAGTGCAAACTCCACAGAAAGATATCAGGAAATGTTTTTCCCCCCCTCTTTTACATGGATTTTCTTCCCAAGAGGAGACAGCTGGGCTCCTGAACTGGTAGTGAGAGGATTACCAGCTGATGAATCGATGCAGGGGACTGTGCTGACGTGGCTGTGTGCCATTTGACAGCCATGTGCAGAAACAGGACAGAGTTTCCCAGTTCAAAACATTGGTAGACACCAGAATCTATCCTTTAAGACCTTGGATCGTATGTTTAAAGCAACTCAGAGATCCTTCTGAACCTTCATATATCCTCAGGGAGTTTTAGTGTGGTCCTGATTTAGTGCTTGTTCCAATATGAATGAGATGTCTGTTCTGTTTAGCATACTAGCCTGATTTTATTGAATGTAATGATACTTGCATATTTCCATCAAAGTCTTATCTCCACGGTGTTACAGGAGAAGCTTGCAGTCTGGATAGAGGGTTTGTATCATTTAATAATTGTTATCTCATTCTTAACTGATGAAAGTGAAAGTGAAGCAATGTGTACTATACTGATAAAATGGTCTCACCAAACAAAAATGAGAGACAACCTCCCTCCAATTTTTCTTCATTATGTTCATCATTTGCTACTGAGCCTGACCTAATGTTTTAAAACATCTCTGTTTTACTAGTTGTATTAAAATAAAACATACTTATTATAGTTTTGGAAGTCACTAATAATTGCAAAAATGCCTTGTAACTCTAATGATATTTTTTGATCTCCTGACTTTTGCATATAGAAGAATTATTACTATCATCTGAAACAACTTTTGTGGTTTGATACATGAAAACCAAAGTTAATCAAATTGCGATGTCTTCATATCAGTGAAAATTGTTTTGACATTCAGACAATGTTACCACTTTTTAAACTATGTCATAAATATTACTATCCATTTCACCAGTATAACATGACCATTTATATTGGTGTATTTCAGGATGAAGAGATGCAGCTTAAATTCCTCTCTATCCAAATATTCTTGTGCTCTTTAGATTCCTCAAGCTTTACATTTCACGTTTTGAGGGTTTTTCAGCCTGCTTTTAGTCTACGACTGCAGGAGCTGGAGAGTTTCTGTTGAGAAGACAAAACCCCCAAAGCCTGAAATGATTTGTCTTGCTGGCATCAGTTTAAATCCTGAAGTGTGTCATTATTCCAACTTTCAGTGGGCTACAGCAGAAATTTAACTAAACAGGAATTTGTTTGATCACAGGGTGCAATTCTGCAGTTTCCATGCCATTAAGTGTGAAGGTGACTGAAGGTTTTACGCCTTTCAGAACATCTTGTAGGTCTGAGATCTTTCAAAGGAAAGGGAAGAGAAAGAGATGAGGAAAAAGTCACTAAGGTTTTAGAAATCCTTTTTTACTGGAAGTCACTGCCATTCTAATGAAACTTAGAAAAATGGACTCTGTTTTACACATACAACTAAAAGAATACTCTTACAGCTCATTATAAGCCTACTATTGTTAGAAAAAGATTATCATTCTTTTTTTTTTACTTTTTTTCTTTGTCAATATAAATTCTCTTCTCATCTTGAGTAGGCTTAAATGTATAGGGGAAAAAAAACAAATACCTCGTACAATTGGGATAACTCTTAAGTTTAAGAATTATTTTAATTATTTTAAAAATCTTAATTAGTTCCCTTAAGAAACATCTATATTATGAGGCTTGTTTTAAAGGTGAGAATGATAGAATCTTTTGGTCAACACGCTTCAGAGAAAAGATGCTGTCTTTTGTCTCATTGTTATTGCTTTTTGATTATGCAAGTAAAAAAAAAAAAAACAAAAACAACAATTAAAAAATTTTAAAAACAAGCTAACAGCAGCTTTTAACAAGATTAAGAAATCCTTCCAAGCAATGGGAAGGATTAAATGTGAGTCAAGTTCAGCAGAACCACCCATGGCTGCCTCACGTACTTAAAATGCACATGATGTATAAGCTCTGTGTGTCTGAAATAGCCATTTACAGTCTAAAAGAAAAACAAACAAACCCCTCAAAACAAACAAACAAACAAACAAAAACCCCACAAACACCTTTATCTCAAAATGCTCATTTCAGGTGTCTTGGAGAGAAGCCCTGGTTCCAGACAATGTCCTGGTGCAGCTTGACTCAGGGACAGCAGAGATCTCACAGGGTCCCTTCCTCGAGGATTAGTATTTGTAGCAAGACATTTTAGCTCAGACAAAAAAGTAAACAAAACAAATAGGGACTCAAAGACAAGATTCAACATCCAAGCCTTCTGATGATATCACTGAAGCTGTTTTCCTCCTGACAAATAGTCATCTGGCACATATCTGGGATTTCTGCTCCAGATGATGAAATTAGTTCACCAGTCCACAGGGACAATTTGGATTGTGGCGTTTTCTTCTGTTTGGGTTCCAATAAAGGTGCCAAAGAAAAAAGGGAGATGATTCAGCAACTGCATGAAAAATGATCACAGCTGTGAAAAAAAGGGCATGTTATTTAGCTCTGGCTACAGAGGTTTTACCCTATGAAGTAGACTATATTCCATACAAAATAATAACACCTTATTTTGTCTAGGAGCAATACAAAAGCAGGGGCTCTTGGATCCATGAATGGGAGCATAAATACCACCATAAATAGAGTCCTTCTCCCTCAGGGACAAAAGTGGCTGGGCTGTAGAAAGTAAAAATGCTTTGGTCTAACCAAACAAGACATGCAAAATAGCGTAGCAGAGAAGCAAGGACCTTTTCCCAGCGCATTAAAAGAGCCCCGGTTCGTACAGCTGGGCCCCCTGGTTTCAACACCACTTGAAATGCAAAATACTTGTGTCATAAAAAATCAGCATTGCTCATCTCTATCCCTACTCCAAGGCCATAAGGAATGTGGGGTCACGAAGTGAAACTTGCTGAGAAGTCATCCCCTAAGAGCCACATGGTTTGTCCCAGCTTTCGGGGCGGATCTTCCATCCAGGGAGTTGGCCTGGGAGGTCTGCATGTTCTTGCCTTTGAGATAAAGGAGACGGGCACAGATGTGCAGGCAGAGATGTCTCCAGCCCTTGGCTGCTTGCTGCTGCTCCTGGCGGGCTGCCTGGGATGCCAGCACCACGCCTGTCACTGCCTGGGCAGGGTCTTCGTCTGTCAGGAAAGCCAGGTGCTCCAGGTGCCCTGGGACATCCCTGCCAACACCACTGAACTGTGAGTAGGAACAGGGAGTGGCTGGGAGCAGCAGCCTGGTGGCTGGCTCTCCAGACAAGCTGCTTGGCCAGCCAAAGGGCAGGATCGTGGGGAGGCACTTGGGAGACTTCATGCCAGTTGTGTGCGTAGCACAGCCCGTCCTCTCGCTCTTGCTTCATTACACCCTGAAACTCCTCTCCATTTCTCTGATCACTGTAAGATCTCTGTTGAGAAAGGATTTTGCATGTTACAATGCAAGGTGCAGACTGAATTTGAAGCAAGCATCCTTGGTGCTGTGACAGTAATTTGAAACATATAGTCTAAGCTTTCTTTACAGCTTTGCTTTAGCGTTGTCGGAACGCGCAGAGCAACTTGTCTGCCCCAAACAACTCGATGATGAGCGCTTGTTTGTGCTGCAGGAGCTTCCCAAAGGTTTGCGCTTGTTTGCCAGGAAGCAACTTCATGTTTTCCCTTTGAAATCTCAAAGGCGTTGCAGAAAGGACTCCGATAAACATTCAGAGAGAGATCCTCCTCCACCAGAGGAGCAGCGTGGCTGTGGCTGGAGAGAGTGAACAATGTGACGATACCGTACTGAGTCACGAGAGGCTGGGTTTTGTCTACCTTAAAGCTTTTCATTATTTCTCGTAAGAGTAACATGAGTGTGGCAGCTGTTTTCTGTGTCAGTAGCACAGGCAAGCAAACGAGCTTGAGCAATGGCAAGTATGTAACTGCAAGTGATTGTTTTCATTTTAATATTTTTAAAGCCAATTATATCATCCTTTGCCAACACCCCCACAGACATCTGGCGGTGTTACGACCTAAAGCAAAACCAAAAGGAGTAGTCCTGCATAAAGCCTTTAATTAATAAGTGGACTGGCAAGGTTGAAGGGAGGATACAATGAAGAATGATGTGTCAATAGTTAGAAAAATATACCCCTATCCCAATTTTACACACCACAGTAAATCCATGGTTGTTATGCCACAGTTTTCCTAGGGCAGAAGTTTTGTTTTCTTCAGAAGGAGGAGTTGTTATGCTCACTGACTAAGCAGACTGCAGTGAAAACTTGAGAGAAATGTCTGAATTAACCACAAAAGGACAGTAAAAGTTTAAATCATTCTCACAACTAGAGGAAAAACTAATCCATCTGTGATTTAGGTCATCTAATTCCTGAGTGAACTGTGCTCCAGGCGGATATGGCTAATTTTGTTTAATTTTGCTTTGATTGTTTCTTTAGATTACACAGTTAAGGTCTGCCTTCTAGGGATTAAGCAAAAGCATTTTTTAATTATTTCTGCAAAGAAGTAAGAGTATCACTGAAAAGCACCTGTTAGTAAAATGGGATTTGTTCTCTCCTTGTTAACTTCTCGAGAGTTTGTTGAGGATGCTAATTTGTGGGTTCTTAGCATGAATATTATTCTCTGAAATAGTCAGAATACAACATTAGTGTGACTGAAAACAACAAATAAATCCTTTCTTCTACCAGTGCTGTGCAAATACCAGAGTTAGAATCTCTCAACTCGACTCTATTCTCACTTTCTCTCTCTCAAAATAAACCAGCTTTTGGGGAGTAATTCAGGTCCCTCTCCATCAGTATAACCCTGGGACTGATTTCAGCATGGCTTAAAAATTTGAAAACTACCTACAGATAGCTTTGATTATACCAAACCTTAGCATTACTAAAGCCAGATACAGTAGCTGAAGAGCTATCAAGTGACAGATAAACCTTAGGTTTTTCCTTCAGGATCAAAGGGGAACTCTAGAAAAGTGCTTTCCTCTGCATCTCTCCACTGAGTGCCCAGTAGGGTGATTGAGGTGACTAAAATGGCTTTTACTGCTCCACATGACACTGCAGGTACACTCCTCGTAACAGAAAAAGCTTGCTTTATGTTTCCTCAAAAACTATCAATGAGTGAAAAGGGGTTTAACATCAGTGTACCAACTTAAGCACTAGGCCATGGTGTCTGAGAACCCTGTACAGGACACAAGCAGGGACTTCTCGCTAAGTACAGCTCCTCATTTTGGGAGTCTGGATGCAGTCTGGTTTTGTTTGATATAAAGGAGAGAGGTTTCTTCAGTACACTTAGAGCTCTTCACCTTCCCTTATGTTATCTTGATAGCTTTCCTAAGTTATGCTAGAGTCCTTCCCTGGTGCCTTTAAAATGTTGAATAACATGCTAGTAAACGCCTTAGAGTAAGAACAGGAGCCTGATAAGGCTCAAGCACTTTTCCCTTTGCTGTGTGTTTCTGTTTCACTACAGCTGTATCTGAAGTTGGGACACTGGCACATGGCAGCCAGCTCTGACTCTGGCTAGGAAAACTCACGAGAAAGGTAAAAATAGGACCCTCACTAACCATTATCTCTTTGCCACTGCCGACTCTTTTAATTGTTATTTTTTTTAGTGTTTGAGGAGTGGTCCCGAACACTGTGCTGTTGTGAGGGGTTTCTTTGTGATTGGTTTCCCAACAGGGAGAGCTTAGGCTTCACAGCAAACATGAGTCCTGCAGTGTGGTGCATGAGATGGGGGGTTGATCCTGGCTGGATTAGCACCTGCTTTAGCAAGGCTGTTGCAAAGGGAAGGCTGGTAGCCTCTTACCGTGCGTGATTTCATTTTGTACTTGCCTTGTGGAAACAGAGCAGGGGTCAGAATCCGTGGGCTTTCATCACTCTTCTTTCTGCCACATCTATTTTTGCACTAACAGGCCAAAATCTCATGAGAGGATAATTACAGCTTGGTTTGTACATTGCTTTTTGCAGATTTGCAAGCAGTCTGCAGCTGGCATGTTCTGAGTGTTTGCAGGGAAGGCTGTGGTTATTAGCTGCTTTGCTTTATAATCTTTGCCAGGATAGAAGAATTTTTGGTATTTTTTTATAGATACCAAAATGCCTGAGGGATGGCTCTGACTTAACAACTTTGGAGTCAATTCATTAGAAGCTAGAGGACAAAAGTTCAGATGGGAAATGTAGGCTCACCTGTGTCAAAGTATTAACTATTAATTGCCTTGGGGGAAGAGGGGAGGGAGTGACTCAGTAGCAACTGGGGACAGTTTGATCCTTGAAGATCTATTCCCATCTTAAAATCCAGCATCAAGTTTTGTAGTCCATCATCAGTATTCAGTAGGATTTCCTTTATTCATTAGAGGTCTTGCTTTGAGATAGTAATGCAGAAAAAAATAACATTCTCAGAAGGGATCCTTCTTAAGATTTAATAAAGTACGTTAAGCAGAAACATTTGAATAGCACCAGGTAACAGAATAACAGAAAATGGCCTCAAGTTGTGCCAGGGGCAGTTTAGATTCAATATTAGGAATTTTTTTTCCCCTCAAAGGGTCATCAGGCATAGGAATAGGCTGCCCAGGGAAGTGGTGGAATCACCATCCCTGTAAGTGTGCATGTGGCACTTGGGGACATGGTTTAGTGGTGAACATCGTGGCGCTGGCTTAACAGTGGGACTCAATTATCTTAGAGTCCTTTTCCAACCATAATGATTCCATGATTCCATGATTCTAGGAGGCAGTTTAGCCATTGTCAGAGCAGTTTAGAGGTGTATTATATAGAGTGCTTCCTCCCAAGCATCTGCAAACTATAAACAGCAGGGTTTTTTACTTGCTCACTGCATAGGTGTTTTTGTACAATTGCCCAAGGATATTTACTTTAGACTATCAAGTCAAGGCTGAGTAGATGTCTGAGCACTAAAACATCAGCTGCCTGGAAATAGCAAGTCCTGTGTTATGTACTGAGTGAGTCAGACGTGCTTCCCAGTGACAGAAGCTGCAAATTATGTGAATTGTAGTTGCAACTCTGTTATTGACAGCTGCAATTAGGATTTTTTTTGTTCTTTCACACTTGGAGTTGAACTTACACTGAAACCTGCAAACAGCTACACTTCTTGCTTGGGTGTTTATACTGATGGACTGACCTTAGCCTAAGAAAGGAAAGGTGTGGAGAGGATAAAGTAAACTAACGATATGAAGACCCATGAAGCTTTGAACTCCCTGTGTTGTGGTGGTTAATCATACAGTTAATCAATAAACCCACATTTTTTCAGAATGAGATGAGCATATTTTCACAGCAGAGCATATTGAGAACATATTACATGCTGGCTAAAGCCTTTTTAATTATTTTAGTTTTTAATTCAAACCAGCTTTGCATCTGTTAGGGTTACATTCTTCTCTTCCTGAATTTACGATCAGTTCCTGCTTTGAAACAGAAAGCTACAGAGTTGCTGTAAGATTGTTGTCTGTATACCAGTGCAGTGGTCCAATGCTTAGGCTGGATTCTGCGTTTGACATTTTAATTGGGAGGATAAAAAGAAATAAGCAGATCATAAGAGAGGAAGAAAAAGAAACAGACGAAATATAATAATAATAAACTGTGCAGGACAGATCCTCAGCTGGCATAAATGCCCAAGTATATATCTCTACAGAAACATTCAGTTTCTAAAGCTTCAGGAGCTTTTGAACACAAGGAGTTACGCTGCACATGATGGGAGCTGCTTTGCAGTGCAGTACTCTGCCGGCTTACTCCTGATGCTGTAAATAAATACTGGCACTTCCTTACTTGTGGGGTCTGCAGCTTGATGCATGGATGAGAGAGGTATGGCCGAGTCTGAAGATGTATAGCTGTCTGTACATATATATATATCTAAAATACATCTTTGAAATGAAAGTGCATTCACTTAAAATTTAATGATGTGCTGAACCACTGAGCTTTTTGCAGGGAAACAGGGAAAGCCAAGACTTGATTTTGTTTGCCTGCAGCATCGGGAGGGTACCAAGCTGATGCCCGTCATTGGGGTCAGCTACAGAGAGTTTCTCTCAATGTATAAATTCCTGTTTTCCCAGCAGTGTCTTGTCTCACACACACACACACCCACACACCCCCACCCACACACACACCCACACACACCCACACCCATACCCACACACACCAGCCTGTGTCACATCCCCACACATCTGAAACCAGGCTTCTGGGCTATGAGCTCCATGTCCTGAAATAAAGCCTCCTTGATAGACATTTTAGATATGTTCTGGTTCACTTCCTACAAAGAATCAAAACATGCTTACTGAATGAGATAAGTGTTTTTCTAAAGTGTTTGGAAGATTAAACCAGTCATTTGTAGGTGTTACATTTTCTTTTCTCAAATACGGTGTCTTCATCTCATGTGTCTCCCTATTCAAGTGGTGAATACAGTTAAAACCCAGGAGAGTTTGACAGTAATGTTATTCATGAGATGCGATCTGGTAAATGCCAAAGTTAGTGTTGAGGCACAGCGGGAAAGAAAAGCCCCAGTAAGATCTGAAATTAGTAGTTTTAAACTAAATTGTGGTAAAAATTGAGAAGTTGGTAAACCTAGGGGGCATTGCAAAGCAGGATGGAGGTCTATCTTTTACTTCTCCAACAAGAACATGAATCACGGAGCGGATTTGAGGACTCATGAATTCACTGGTGTCACACAGCAGTTAATTTCCCTTGCTCTGAATGGTGTGTTAGACTAAACACTCCAACAGTATGGATGATTTCCTGGCTTCATTTACTCCCCTTCCGACAGTTGCTCACAACTCATCAGTTTTCACTCGGCAGAAGTAAAACACTTTATTTCAGACTTTGTTGCCTTCTCTTGTCTAATATTAAAATGTATTAACTCCATCTCTCATCCCATGCAGGGACACTTTGGCACAGGGAATCCTATTGAGTATCACTCAAAGATGACTACTGCTAGCTGGGAAAGCAGAGCACAGACAGAGCTCTGGGGAAATGCTTTCACGAGTCTGAGTGACATTAAAGTGCTTATGTGGTTCTGTCTCAGCTTCAGTGAGCTGCCTTCCCATCCCTTGCACAGCGAGCTCAGGGTGTTTTTGAAGAGATGGATGCAGAAGGGGGTTTGTGTGTGTGTGCCACTCATGCTCTGACCCAGCAGGGTACAAGTTGCTGTACCCTGTAAGAGCTGCCAGACCAGGACAGTTCATCTGTTATCCTGTGTTTGTCCACGCAACTGTGCTTTCAGCTCCTCGCTCAGGTTTATAAACAGCATCTTGGGAATTTGAGTTCATCATTTTCTGGATCTGACCCATAGCAGATTCATATCAGCATTGCAGTCTTGAAGAATAAAGCTTATTACCTCCCTCAATATCCCAGGCCATGCCACTTAAGTAAAAAACTAAATTTAAAAAAAGCTTCTCAAATACTTGATAATCCCAGCTACATTTCTGAGATGGTTTCTGGAGAAGAGATCCCCAGTGGGAGGTGTCTTTAAAAGCTGCAAATCACATTCCTCTGGAAGAGTATCACACATAAAATGTGTCACCTGATAATCCAGCAGGGGAAAGTCTACTGTGCACCTCCAGACCCTGAGGGGGTCTCCTCAGGCTGACATGTCACTGGAAACACTGCTTGTGTGAGAGTTTAACAAGGGTGACTGAAGAGAGTGAATGAGGAATGGCACAAAAACAGGAAAAGAGTTGCCCAGAGGGGAGATGCTAAGTGAGGACGTACATCCCGAAGGGAGAGCTGCTCCAACTGCCAGCAGTTTGTGTGCAGGAGGGGGTCCTGCAGAGCCAAGCAGAGTTATCTGCCAAAGAAAAATAAACAAACCTGTGAGACACTCAGCTGAGGAGACAAAGGAACCTGTGTGGAGTTCAACATGCCTCACTCTCTCTTCTCTTGGTGGCATTTTAGTTAGTTCTGCTTAACTTTCCCAAGTCCTTGTGCAGGCGAGTTAACAGATAATTGGAGTAGGTTCACAGTTAATTTAAATTGTCATAGCTTCATTAACTTCAGTGGAAGGAACTCAGTTCATTTTCAGTGTTTGGCAATGGGGACCTCTCTCAGCCATGTGCTGTTCATTTTGGCAGCAGCTGATTGGGAATGAGTGTGTGTGTGTGTTCAGTAAACAAGACAGCTTGGGCACAAAAGGCTGGTATTATTTTTCATAGCAGTCTATTAGTTTTACACAGTGAGGGACAAGCACTCCGGTAGGAAAGTCACTTTTCTTTGTTTAAGATGACCTTTTCAGACGAAATCTGTATTATTTCACACACCTTGCTTGTAGTTTGATTGGGCTGCTCTTATTAGCAGTGAAATTTAAGTCATTAAAATGAAGCTTATGTCAAATTATAGGTCAGAGTCAAGCATGGATTTCATGTAAGAATATAGAAAATTATTTCTTTTAATTGCCTTGCATACACTATAATAAGCCAAATTTCTTTGATCTTGAGGGTTTAGGGTCACAAAAGCTTGTGATTTGTTTACTTTTGCTCAGTGTTTTCCTCCAACTATGCTTAAGTCTTCCAGGAGCTCAGCCTGGAAGGTAGGGGTGCTTCTTATCTCCTATTACCTTATCAGCCACCTAGAACCATTTGCTTCTGGGTAGCTGGAGGAGACTTTACAGACTGTTGTTATATGCAGAGGGAGATATGTGTCTGAGCGAAATGAAAACAGCCTCCAACCCAACTCAACTGAATAAATTCTTGTTTTTCACAAGTGTATTGAGCTTGCTGAGCCTCCCTCTTTGCCTGGACTAACTAACTAATGCTGTATCCTTAAATGTAGCTTACTCAGAGCTTGCTATAGACAGGGCAGCCTCAATTTTAAGCATATACCCACTGGGTGAGCTGCAGGCTGAAGCTTTCAGCTCTGCCCACTCTCTTATCTGCTCAAGAATGATGTGACTGGTCAGCATTTTAACATATTTGCCTGGAAATTCTGTTTTGTGAATGCCTGTGGAGCATGATTCTGAGAATGGTCCTATTGACATAAAGTTTCCCTGTATCCACATACATGAGGATGTACTTTCTGATATGAATCCTTGTCCAAATACAGCCAGTTAATTGGAATTAATTTGCAAATATTTTTTAGTCAGAAATCTGTGAATCTTCAGTGGTTTTCCAAAAACACTGTGTGCATAAACATGCATTGGGGAAAATGTCCAAGTTTTCAGTGTTTGATTCATCTTTTATTTGAGAGTGGAGCAAGGAGGAAATATACTTTCAAGTGAAGATCAGAAGATTTATTTTTATAATTTGAAATAGTAGCATGCAAGGAAGAACTGTGTGAAGACTGGAAAAGAAAGTGGTGCTTGTTTTCTCAGGAGAGTTTCTGGTGTCCTATGTTCTAAACATAAAATTTTGGGGTACCATGGAATATTCCCACTCCCTTACCCCAAAACCAGATGCTACCCCAAGAAGTGTGTGCACACACCTATGTATGTGCACAGGGTGTCTGTGTTCAACTTCTTCTTCCACCAGTTTGGCTCTGGGCAAAGAGGGTGAGATTAGAAAACAGCAGCATGGATATATAGCTGTAACTCCTAAAATGGCCCAGGCTGAGGTGGGACAGATTAATAATGGAAGGAGGGACTGTCTGCCTGTCCCTTTTTCCCAAAACCAGGAGCATGGGATGGGAAGAAGTGATATGTGGTTATTTGAGGTTGGTTTCCTTCCTGAAAAAGGATTGTTGCATAGACAGGCTAAGAATTACAATGGTTTTCTTTACACACCTTTGAAAGCCTTTTAATGATTTCATACTCTGTACTATGTCTTGTGCTTAGAAATAATCCCTGGTGTAACACTCCTGCCTACCCTTGGCTTTGAGAGGTTTGGATTTCAGTGCTTACCTTCGGGGTAAGCTTTGATTTCTCTTTTCACTTTTACCATCACATGGTATAAACATATGAGGCTATTGCCTCTAGTAGCCCAATAGGCATTTCTGAGGGCCAGATCCCTTGTTAAAGGGTATCCCATTCAGTGGGAAACATTCATGCCTGTGAGAGTCACAGACATTCACCAAGGTAGGAAAGCACATCTGTCTCCAGCAGTAGAAGCACCACCTGTGCTCCTTTCTCTGGTGTCTCCAGTCTCTCCACAGCTTTAAAAAAGGAGCACACATCAGCCAAATCCATTTTTTCCTTCTTGATAACTACTGAGAAGCAATCAGTTCTGAAGAGTCTTTCCTTGGAGTCCAGTCTCCCAGCAAGAATATTTATAGACACACGTAAATTTCTGAACAAGCAAGGCATAGGTAGAGGAGCTATAAACCCATAGAAAGACAGCAGGTTGATGCTAAAAAACTTCTCTTGTCCCCGAAGTTTTCTTTGGCCAACAGAGCTGCTATGGAAATTTTCACTTTTCATTTTTGGCAAGCAAAGTCTCATAAAAGAAGTACAGGCTGTGTTAGAAAATGACAGCAAACCAAGAAATGCCTTGGCAGAACAACTCTCTCTAGGTGGAATTACTGGTTTGGGGAAATACTCGCTGCATCCAAATCCCATGAGCTGTAATTTCCTATCTGCAGTATATATTGTTGCCGTGGCAGATGAAGCCCAGACCTCATTCTCCAGTCCTTTGAAATCAGCATTAGTGGCCCCTGTGAGGGAATACCCTACAAGAAAATCCAGGGTCTGATTCCTCAGGCATTCATACACATCCTAATTGCTTGCCCGAGCAGCTCCACTGCTTCCCGATGGGACGAATCGCAGGTGCAAAAAGTACCTGTCTGCACATATTTGCAGATTCAGGACTTTGTGCTATTGCAGTAGACAGGAAACCACTGTAGGGAGAAATAAAATGGGTGTTGAAAGTGCGAATGAAATAGGTAAAAAAAAAGTTTGCATTTATTTTAAATCATCAGGGGAGATTTTAATTGGTTTAACAGGCCATTTGGAAATGATAAGACTGTCTTAGGGCTCACAAAGTTTTCTATAAGTGTTAACAGATTTCACAACATTGCTGCTAAGTATGTAAACGTAATTTTATCTATTACAGTAACAGCAAAGCTATAGGTTGCAAGAGGTAAGGAATTTCCCAAGAGTACAGGGTTTAAGCCAGTGGCTTAGCCTCACCTTATTCACCATAGGCTGTTCTCCTAGGGCAACGTGTTTCCTTTTTCCAAATAGCAAACAAAAAAAAATTACCTCTTGCATATTCATATTTCTTTCTGATAACTATTTCTCAGCAGAGCAAGTCATAGCTCTACTATTTTTTAATGTCAAAGTTTCAGGTGCAAAGTTTCAGGGTTTTTTTCCCTCAAATGCATTTTTATTGACTTGGTACACCTGCATCATTACATTTTCCACTTTCTCCATTTCTGTATGTTTCTTGTATCACTTTCTGTCACTGAATTAGAAGAGCAGCATTTCACAGTACTGTTACAGTCAGTAATTTAAAGACAGCTGAGGTGGAGATTTTTGTGAGTATTTCAATTATGGCTAACTGTTGGCTCTGTTATGGTCAGTAGGGCTGCCTATGGAGCACTAATTGGAAGTTTTTCACCCCTTTACGAGTTAAATTGCTCTCTGTATATTTCCCCTTAGCCAAAGACCTTTACAAATACATGAATGTTGCATCTACAGTTACTTCTAAGTATATATTTACAGTATTCATATAACAAACAATATTTCTTTTACTTCTTTCATTTCTCCACATGTTACTGTTGTGTTATGTCAGTGTGGCTGCGCACACTGCCTGGGCCCACACCCCAGAAATCACCTTGGTTTTTGAACACTTTACCCTAGAATTTGGAGCATGTCCATGCAGAGCTTTATGGAGCACTGTACAGGCTGAACATGGAGCCGTGAGTCTCCGTGGAGTTCCCACTGAGGAGTGCTTGCCTTTGGATGTTCTGCTGCCCTGGTCTGGTGGGGACAGCTCTGTAGCCTCAGGCTGTGGACCAGCACGAGCTCAGGCTTTGCCGTTTTGTTTGTCTGTCCGAGGCGTGGACGCTGTCTGCAAGAGACGCTCCGGCGGCACTGGAAATCAGGGAGACTGGGTCTTTGTTCAAGGCTTTGAAAGACTTTGCTTTTTTCTTTTTTTTTTTTTTGCCCTCTGTGTCAGGCTGCTGGGAGCCGGCCTTGGTTCCAGGTGTGGATTCATCCCTTTAGTGTCCTGCAGGCTGAGCTCACAGTGGTGGTTATCAGCTAAAATAGGCAATGAGGCAAGGGGTGCATCAAAAGTTCCTGCTTGCATCTCCTTGAAGATTTCCTGCATTCCACAGAAAGCTTGTTAACCTCTGATTTGGTGGGGTGGCAGACTGCTATTTTTATTGGCCTGACTTGCCAGCTAGAGTACATCTGTACAATGTCCGTTGTATAAAGGAGTTTATAGATTCCTGTAAAACACCACATGCTGGTATCCTACTTTTGTGAACAGCTTTAGGTTTCAGCCTATGTTGCATAGCAACACTCGGGGTTTTGTTAGTCTGAACTCAAGTGATTCAGACTGGCCCTCAATCCTACAAGCCCAAAAGTCCCAGAAGCCTTGAGCTTTAATAAGATGCCAACTGCTTTTCTAAAATGGCCCAAAGAAGGAAAAAGGTGCACCCAGACTATGTGGAGACCTAAATTTCACCTTCAACATCAAGTATAGCATCAGTGTAGGAGTTTCCATGGCTTTGAGTTCCTCCTACTGGAAGTTCTTTTTCCAACCTCAGTATCTGTATTTCAGCAGCTGCCTAACAGAAGCTACTGCCCATGCTTCCTCTGCCAGCCTGCCTAAGAGCATGCTTCCAAGCTATGCTTAGCTTGCACAGTCATCTGACTGGTCTTCACCCTTGCTGAGCTTATTGAAGAAGTGCAGGCTATGGAAAATACTGTCCAGAAAGAAAAGGTGTCAAACCAATCACTAATCACTCCCTGCTATCTCAGTGCTGAAATAGCAATACTCCGTGAGAGGCTACTTCTGCCTGATAAAGGATAATCAGCTAAAACATCTGTGTGCCTTGGAAGATTACCCTTGAGTGAAGGAGGCAGGAAAATCAAAAAGCATACACAAAGGTAGAAAATCTTTTGGTTGTGGCTTTCTATATTTTCAATGTGTGCTACACAGGATGAGGAAGAGGCTGAGATATTTAATTTCTTTTTTGCCTCTCTGACAGTAAGACCATTTTTCATCAGGGTAACCAGCCCCCTGAGCTGGTAGACAGGGATGGAGAGAAAATAGACCCTCTGTAATCCAGGAGGAAGTAATTAGTGACATGCTGAGCCACCTAGAAACTCACAAGTCTATGGGACCAGATGTGATTCACCCAAAGGCACTGAGGGAGCTGGTGGAAGGGCTCACAAAGCCACTCTCCCTCATTTACCATCAGTCCTGGTTAACCAGGGAAGTCCCAGACAGATGGAGGCTGGAAAATATGGCACTCATCCACAAGAAAGGCCAGAAGGGGGATCCAGTGAACTATAGCCTGTCAGCCTGACCTCAGTGCCAGGGAAGATTATGGAACAGATCACCCTGAGTGTGATCACAAGTGCTCACAGTGTGAGCACAGACAGGATAGCTAAGGGATCAGGCCCAGTCAGCAGGGCTTTGGGAAAGGCATGTCCTGCCTGACCAGCCTGATCCTTTATGACCAGGTGACCACCTAGTGGGTGAGGGAAAGCCTGGGGGTGTAGTCTGCCTGGACTTCAGTACAGTGTTTAATGCTGTCTCCCACAGCATTCTTCTGGAAAAGCTGTCAGCCCACGGCTGGACAGGGGCACTCTTGGCTGGGTTAAGGACTGGCTGGATGGCTGGGCCCAGAGAGTGGTGCTGAATGGTGCCACATCCAGCAGGGTGCCTAGTGCTGTCCCCCAGGGCTCTGTATTGGGGCCAGTCCTGTTCACTGATGATCTGAATGAGGGGATCAAGGGCATCCTCAATCAGGGTCGACACCAAGCTGGGTGGGAATGTGGAGCTGCTGGAGGGCAGGAAGCTCTGCAGAGGGACCTGGACAGGCTGGATAGATGGGCTGAGACAATGCGATGAGGTTCAACAAGACCAAGTGCTTGGTCCTGCTCTTAGACCACAACAACCCCTGCAGTGCTGAAGACTGGAGGCAGAGTGGCTGGAAAGCTGCCCAGCAGAAAAAGACCTGGGACTGCTTGTTGACAGCACTGAACATGAGCTGATTTGTGCCCAGGTGGCCAAGAAAGCCAATGGCACCTGGCCTGTATCAGCAATAGTGTGGGCAGCAGCACTGGGGCAGTGGTTGTCCGCCTGTACTGGGCACTGGTGAGGCCACACCTCGAGTGCTGTGTCCACTTCTGGGCCCCTCACTACAGAAAACACATTGAGGGGCTGGAGAGACTTCAGAGAAGGGTGACAGAGCTGGGGAAGGGTCTGGGAAGGGAGTCCAAAAGCAGCAGAGAATATACTTTTAAACACTGCAGTCTTATAAACAAAGCCCTGGGAAATAAATATCCTTTACAACTGTCAAACTCAGAGCAAATGTTCATTTTCTCATTGCCAAAAGCCTTTCTCAATCTGAAAAAGTGAGAGAGAATGACTGCTATCATACCTACTCTTTGAACAATCTATTTGCAAGAATAGATATGAGTGTCACATTAACCAAAAAAAAAAAAACAAAAAAAGTGGTTGGCTGTTGAGGTGAAATAATCAAAAGGGCTGAAATAACAAGCACTGAATCTAACCCAGCAGGTCAAAGGGTATAAATTAGCAGCACATTTTCTTGGCAAAGTAATCAGCTACAAAAGTCATGCATTCTCACATTTTTTTGCAAGGCCAACTTGTCTTTGAAACTTAAAAGACTTTTTGCCATGTAAAACAGAGCAAAAAGATAGGAGATTCTGCAAGGAAGCTGCAATTAGAATAAAGTAATGATGCAGACTTTTGAAATAAATCTGAGGGAAGACATAATGATTCTGGAAGGATAAGCCTGAAACTTCTCAGGGACATTTCAGGTTCGGTGGGTGATGCTGACTGTCATTTTTGCTTGCCCTTAAGCTAAACCAAACATGGTTAACCAAGCCTCTTGCAGCAAATTCTATCAGCTAGATAAGATGTGCAGCACTTAATGTAGGGCACGTTGGCTGATTGTGGATGTCGCCGGAGAAGAATGTGAGGCCAACTCATTTTTTTGTTACAAACTCTGACTGGGACAATTCCATCTCAGCATGAAGAGATTGTCTCTGCACCACTGATTGGTTAACCTCTGTTCCCATTATTCAGGCTTCTGCATGCAATAAAAGGTCTGTCCAATACATATTGGAAAATCAGTTGAAGAATTCCTATTGTTTTCCGTTAGATTGTGTCGTAATATTGGGTCCAATCTTTCACTGCATTGCTTTAGCAATTGGTCATCAGCACTGAAGTGTCAGCAAACAGAAGCCAAGGAGTCGTGGCAGCGTTTTTCTCATGTAACTCATGAATGGATGTTTACAATAAAATGAGAGCATTAGAAGAAGCCAGGCTCTTATGCAATTTATACCTCTTTAATTACCTTCTGTCACAGCAAGTTATCATTGTTTTTAATTTAGCAGACGTCCTCAGACTGGCAAGATGTGCTGTTTCATCCCTGCTGGAAATGTTGGTTTGGTTTTTTTTTTTAATTTTAATATGAAACATCAGGGAGGTGGAAGGAGAGCAGGGGTTTCAAGCACCCTGATATCCAGTACTCTATCTTATGTTTCCCTAACTCTCTCTTCAAGGTGAGCAGCCAAGATAAGGCAATGATCTGCAGCTCATCTGATTTGTTTTTCCATCATTTTCTTAAGTTGTCTTATGTGCAATAATCATTACAGTGTAAGTGACACTGCTGGGAAAATCAATTCTTCCTCACTGAATAGAAAATAAATTACACTACACTTGAATCATAATTGGTATTTTGTTTATTTTGTTGGACTTGAACTTAACCACTGAGTACTTTGCCCAGGAAAGTTCTGTGTCTTCTGGTGAAGGCACTGCTTGCTATAAAACATTAAAGAATCTGCTTCCGATCGAAATGTAATAAAAAATGCTTATGGATCTACACTGAATTTTCTGTCAGATGTTTGATAGTACGTCCTTGAAGACAATAAAGTCTCTGAATATCTATTAGCAAGATGGAAGTCTATTCCAGATAGGCTTTGAACCATGCTCACCACTGGAGCATATGAATGACTTCCAGTAGTACGTCTGTCATATATTATATTATCACAAGATTACTATTCCTCTTCTGCTGGTTATCTATAAATCAACCACAACAATGAAAAAGATTCTTAGTTGCTCTACATGAGCATAAAACCCACATAACTGGTGCCAACTTTTCAACCTGAGGATGAATGGGAGTTAGCAGAGGTTATCAGCACCTTGCATTGTTCTCACACCTCTAGGGTGTCGTCCCGTGGTGAGGCAAAAACCTCTTCACTTTTACTCTATTTGATAAAATAAATTCAGGACTGGTAGTTTCTACTCAGCTTAAATTTAACAAAAAGTTTTATTGGAGGGGAAAAAAAAAGGTGGGGGGGCTGGAGGGATATTTAAGTGCTTTAATTTTCTGCGTGGCACTTACTCGTCAGAGCTGATGCTCTGTGTTTAGCATAAAACCCCTGTGATGAAAGGGGAACTCCTCAGTGACCAGGCCCCCCATTAGTCAGCCACTGCAGCTTCCCTGGAGCAAAGTCCCTTTGGGAAAAAAGAATCCAAGAAAACAAAGACAAAGCATAAAGGGGAAAGCAAGGTGCCTGTGTGTAGCTATCCCCTCCCATTGCCCAAAGCCTCACTAAAGCCAATCCCACCATCCTTGTTCCCTCCAGTGGATAATCCTTGGCTGAGCACTGGGGTCAGAGGGAACTTCTGAGTGTTCTCTAACACCGTTTCCTAACCTACTGTGTGGAAAGACACTTTTCCAGTGATCTGATCTCTTCACCTGAGCATTAAATCCCATATATAATGCAGGAAACTTGGTGCTTGTTTATTTATTTAGTTCTGTGCTCCCTGTAAATTCCTGCATTTATCTTCAGGGGGAAAAAAGGATTATTTTTGGGTTTTATTTATTATTTTGGGGCTTTTTTTTTCCTTCTGGGGAAAAGGAAAGGGAGTCTGTGTTTGTGTTTGGATAACCAGGAATATTTTCAGTATCCAGCTCTGTGTACAGCTGTTCTGGGAGAGATACTGAAAAGCTGCAAGTGGATTCTTTTCCCATCTTATCACATTCAGACAAGAGAAAACACCCCTTGGCTTATAATGATAAGCTACAGCCTTGATCGATTTGATCTGTGCTTTTGTTCTTCTTCATAATTTGAGCCATTGATTCTATTTATTAAAACTAATTTAAAAAACACAAGCCCTGAGTGCTCTGCTGTTCCAGATCAGGCTGCTCCGGGCAGTCTGATCTGAAGCTAATCCATTCACTGCTGATTTATTTTCACTCTCTTTTCAAGCAGAGTTCTGTTCTGTGTTTCATTTTTTTCTGTCCTCTCTTTCTCTGTGAGAAAAAACGCATTTTGTTTCACACCTCCAGTGCAAGCAGGGGGGTTTAGATTCCTTTTTCTGATAGATGAAGTGAACTCAGGAAAGTTTACCTGACTGTTTTTCATGCAGGTTTTGTTCAGAAGGTGGCCCACTGTGTGTATTGTTCTCTGTTGTCTTAAATCAAAGCACTACCTTTATGCTAGAAAAGAAAGTATTTGCTTAAATGCACTCATCCTGCCATCTTGGAATTCATGGGACTCACCATGTTCCTAAATTAGGGGCCAGCAGAGGAAAGCTTTTCCCTGTTCTTCCTGGGAAGCACAGGTTTTTCTAAAGGCTGGTTGATAGTTCTCTAAAGAATAAATACCTTTATTCAGATTTAGAGAAATCAAATGAAGCCCTTATTATTACAAACAGATTAAAAGAGGAGCCTCAAGGACATAGGCACTTTTCAACACTGAGTTTCTGGGCAAAGATCAGCATTTAGTGACTTAGTGGTGTTTTATTTACTCTTGGTGCATTTTGTTAATGATGTTATTGGGCCTTCTTTCCCCCAGTTTACCACGATTATTTAAATCTTTAACCTCCAAATCCTCCAGCTGGTTCAAAGCCCCCTGAGTGTCCTGCTTGTGCAGGGACTGCGTATTTTCCCTACTGCATCTTTCAGTGTTTGCTGCTGTAATATATTCTTTCCACAGCAAAAAAACCCCCTCATTGTCAGTTCCTAATTTATCCTGAGGTCTGCTTGGTCATCCTCACAGTCTAAAGCCTGCAATTTCTTTTGCAGTATGTCAGAACTATCAGCTGGAATCAATCAGGCAAACCATAAGCCTTGATACTGTCACAAAGGAAACGGGCACAAGGTAATATAGAGTAATATCCTCTGAAGCCTTGGTCTGGTTTTGAAAACATTGTGCTTTACTTCAGAATCAATATGGGCACAGAAAGATGGAGTCTGAGTTGCTGGCTATTTCTTTGTAGAAAAGCCTCTTGTAGTGCATTAGGAAGGTATCTTTGTTTTGACTTGAGAGCCACAGGTAGACTATTGATGGGATACTTGCTACAACCAACATTTAAGCAAAACCAGAGTTGTTCAGATACCGTAAGAAAGAAACTCCCCACAGCTTGTTTGCAATGTGATCTTGCCCCAAAGCTTCACAGGGGTGTTGTATAGCCCTGCAAGCATCTTCTGCAAGGGGTCAGCAACTCAAATTTGACCCATCAGCTCCAGCTAAGGCCATGCTATTCCCAGTTTCCACAGTCCACTGCCTTGCCCCGATCTCCAAGGCAGGGTTACAGCCCAGCCAAGGCAGATCATGGCAAGTTTTGCCTTCTGTAAGAAGGGACTCTTTTGCCTGCTCTGTCCCTGCAGTATCAGCTATGGCTGCAAGTGAATCAAGTACCCTATGCAAACAAAGATTCTTAGGAGCTGCTGAGGGTAGCTTAAGAATTGGGTAAACATTTAAGATACGTTAGCACAATATTCCTCCAGGCTCCAAATAATTCCAGCCCAGGGGGTTGCCTGAAATTTGTGTAGAAGCATCAGTTCTTGTCCACCTTCTCCAGGCCTTTTCTGGACCTCTAGCATCTCTTTAAACTTTCCATGCCAAAAAGTCACAGTGAGATTGGTTATTCCTCTTGCAAAAGCCACATCATGTCTTTGATCAGCATTAGTGCCCTCCTCTTTACCTTTCCCAATACTCAAATGCTCTTTTTGAGATGGAAGGGGCCAGAACTGCACCCTCTGTTTTTATGGTAGAGAAGGGAGAGGAAGGCTTTAGAATAAGAGTACAGCAAACAAGTGACACAAAAGTCTTAAGCATTTAGAGTATTATGAGCCTCAATTTGCCTTCTAGTCCATCTCCCAAAGAGGGTCTGGGAGAAGAGTAAGGGACGACCTGAGACTTTGCAGTGGCACTTCAATTTGTCTGATTTTACAAAGATTATCAAAACTCTGGGAAAAGGAAAAGAATTCGTGGTGAGCTGAAACATTCTTTTAATGTTTTCATTATTGAAGAATGCCGAAGTGTTCTTGTCACATTTATTTTTGGTAGTATCTTGTGGAGCCAATTCTGCAATGAAATAGGAGTCTGAATGAGGTGCTGAAAACATTAAATCGTATCAGCAAGTGCCACATCCACAAGCCTTTTTTTACCCAGTTTTATGCAAGGATATGCCTATCACAGTCATTTAGAGAGCTGATGACACAGTCACCTCAAGAAAGACGATGAAAGGATGTGTAGGAAAGGGACAGAAGTCTCATCCACTGAGGTTAGATGTTGCAAAGAATATATTTTCCCAGGCATAACTGCTAAGCTCTTTCTTAGAGGGCTTCCATAATCCACAGCTGTGCCATGAGCAGGTCAAGTTTCTCCCGTCTCTATTTCACTCTTCTGTCACCCTTTTTAGGATGACCATGTATGTTTATTATTTTTAAGTGCTCCATAGAGGGTTCATGTTTGAGAAGCACTCTGAAGGTGAAAGCACGAAGCACATCTTTATTCTGAACACAACCTAGCATTTCAGATGCCGGTGTGGTCAAGGTGGCCTCTTTCTGAAACAATAACACTCACTTTCAAATGCAATAAAGATCCATGCTTGACACCAGTGCAGGCTTCGTCCTGTGTGATACTGAGAAGAGACCTGTCAGTCTTAAAGGAAATCATACAGTTGGTGTTTTTAAGGGTAGTGGTACACTAGCTGCCATGCTGTATTTAGTCAGGAGCATCATTTTAATATGTGAAAATAAATCCGTGGCTAATGGCAGGTAGATAGATAAATTCAACTTTTTGCAGTGGCAAGGTAATTCTTGCTAAAATAATAGGAAAATGTAATTATTTATTTGGTTTTGTACAAGAAGAAGTAAGGAGAATTCCTTGTTTTTTCACTCCCTATCAAAATGGTGATGTTTATGGGGAAGAGACTTCAATAACAGAGAAAGACTATGAAGGACAAGAGAGACTCTCAGGAGAGTGCAGGACAATATTGGAAGAGTCCAGGCACCTGCAATTGATATCCCTGTAATTGTTTCCCTCAGTAGTCTCCAAGAGGTGAGCTGAGAAAAGTTCTTGACATGGGAGCTCTGTGACCAGGAAGATACGGGAGTGTGTGGTGAGCAATGGCAGTGAACAGGGATGTTTACAGGACTTAAATGAAATGTGCAAAGTGCATTAAAATGTGAGGACTGAGCTCTTTTACAAGCACAGGAACCTGCTGCTCACGTTAATCTCATGGATAGTCTCATTCTCACTGTGCTTCATGGTTCACCCCCTTGCACATACAGCAGCAATTCCAGGAGCCAGCTTCTGTGCCGCTGAAAGAGTCAGCAGAGACATTCACATTAGAGGAAGGCATGACCAGAGGAGACTTCCTTTTTTGCAAGATTGCTGGAGTGGCCAAAGTTGGGGATTTCTCCCCTTTGTCTATTCTAGTGTTATTTCAAAACATAAGTATTTAAAATTTAGATGTGTGCTTCAGTATGTAAAAATAAATTAATTCTCCACGTGCCACCATGGGGGAGAAGCAAGAGCATATGGCACAGGCCCAGTACATTTCTGTGTTTCAGAATAATTGTTCTAGCACGAGTCTGGCTGGAGCCCTGGGAAGAGCAGGGTAGGTGCTGTTTGCCTCTGGGACCCCTCCTTCTGGAGAGGCTGTTTTCCCAAGAATTCCAGTTCAGCTGGTGGTGTTTGACAATCACGCTGCTCTTTGGAAAATACAGCACGTATTGATAGCAGAGAGAATATTTACATTTGCAAAGCTTATATTCAGATAGGAAAGAGGAGCACAATCAAATTTCTAAGAGCTGTTTCTTAAACGGTGTCTGACTGCTCTGGCATTGGGAGCATCTGATATCTCATTACAACTTCAAACAAGCCTTTGCATGTTTCCAAATTAATCCAAATATTTGGTGGGGACCCTGTTACTTATTAGACTATGTGCAAATTAGGGAATGTAACAGTGAGTGTCTTTCTTTTTATTTCATTAATATGCTGGGATATTTCAGCTGTGTCCCGTTAAGCAGCATAGGTATAGTGCCCATGAAGATATGGATGAGAAAGCAGATAAAAAGCACTCTGGCTGTTTCTAATGAATTTATCAAGATAAAGTGACACGAGTCAGTTATTTGGTGTTTCGCTATGACAGTGATGGCTCAGCAAGAAGTTTTGAAGAAAAGCTTCCTTCTTCTCTTTTCCTAAGGCATCCAACCCAGAACTTAAGGGATTTTGTCCCTGGAGAATTTGTCTCAGGTAATAAAAATAGCATCATGCACGGTGGGCCTGCCAACATAGAAAGTCCCAAAGTCTTAAAGGTAGAAACACTACACACAAAGAACACTTGTCACCTCTCTGGTATGACCTCAGATGATGAACAAACCACTATTCTCTCCCTGCTATGAAGTAAGATCTTTTTTGACAGATTCTTGGGCAGGAAATGAGCCTAAGTGACTGGCTGTGTGTGAGCAGGATGGCTATCCTTGCACTGAAACAAAAGAGGGGAAGAAAGCTTTGAAGGCAATACCTAAAAAGCTTCCCATCTGGTTGGACTGAGGACATTTTCCAGAGCCCTGTTTGCCTTGACAAGTTGCCCATGGGAAAGAACACAAAGTAAAACATTCTTTTTGCAAGAACAAAATACCCAGTACTTGTACAATGCTCCTTTTGTTAGGAAAATATGCAGAGATATTAATATGAATAGATGTAACATCAAGAGTGTGCTCAGAGTGAATGGATTTTTAATGGCTCCTCACCATAAAGATGGTTGCAGATATCAAGGTCAGATTTTAAGGAAGTTGTACATTTTTCACTTGCTGTACATTTCTCAATGTGAGTAAGCTGTGAGGAACGAGGATGTGCTCTTCCAAAAGCAGCATAGTATCTTACAGGATAATCAATACTAATAAAAGTATAGCTATTTGTAAAAATAAAGCAATCACTATTTCCTGGCTCTCTGTAACTGAGACAGGATAACTTCATTCACTTGTGTTATTTATCTTGCACAGAACACTTTTCACAGCATGCCTTCGACATTAATAGAAGCAATTTTAACTGTGCTTTCAAGCTTACTGCTGGCCTTTTTTGTGGGTAACTCATTCCAAGCAGTTAAACTCTTCCCAGATGCGAACACGATAACTGTGATTCTGCTCAGCGGCCTAAAGAGGACTTGTTTGTTGCAATTTGCGCTCGGCAGCAAACCCTTTTTCATACTATAGAGGAATCCAGAGCTCCAGCTTTGCTTTGCTACCGCTCTGGGTAAGCTTAAAGCAGGGAGGGCATCCCTCCTGCCAAGAGAGCATTGCTTTGCCCGCTTCACCTGATGTCATTTGTGTTTGTGACATATCTTGGGCGCCACTGCTACTTGCACCTAAATCTTCAACAAAATTGGTTGTCAGGGTCTTTACAAAATGAGTTAACACATGCAGGCAGCTGGTCTGAATAATTACAACTCTGTGCCTCTCCAGCTTTGCCTCAGTGTAAATCAACCCAACCTAAATACACTGAAATAACTACAATAAGTGTTGACCATTATATATCTCAGAATGAGTAAAAGACTTGGTGTTGCATTCCTTTTTCTGATTGGGAATTCTGCCATCTTTTTTTTCTGTTCCTCCATATCCAGATTCCTCCCACCCTATTCAAGCAGAGCTATTTAAAAGCATCTTGGAGCTTTATTTTTAACTGGCTGCACGTGTGACCTCAGAAAGAAGCTATCTGCTTCGCTGTGGGGGGATGCAACAGTGCTGCTGAGCACAGTGTGTGCTTTGTCCAGAAATGAAAAGGGTATCAGTGCTGAGACTAAACATGCCATGGCTTTGGAAAAGTAAGGCAGGGAGGAGGGAGAGTAAACTATGAGCCCATTGCTTGACCACTGTTACAGTCTTTTAGATGCCTGCTTTTTTTTTCTTTTCTCCCAACAGTTTTCAGTCCTTTCTTATCTCTCCTTATCAGGTGTTAGCTGCCTAGGGGCACTGTGTGCAATTAATTAGCTGACCTAAGCAAGGTCCTCGGGGAGAAACAAATCCCACAGCAAATTTGCTGTGTGCCTGTGGGAGCAGCATCACAGCTCTGCTTGGGAAACAGGGGATGACATGTTATTATGCACATCGTGGTGGTGTGGGCACTCAGCACGTGAAATGCCGACAGGACATTGGGGGTGTGATCTTGAAATGCTTCCCTGCAGCTTTTTGTGGCTGGGGAGCATTATTACACTGTGTAAGTGTTAACTAAATTTAGAATAGGGATGCAATCAGTACTATTAACTATCCTTTTAATCTAATCCGAAAAAGAAAAGGAAATTGATTTTTATGGGAGGCCACTGATAAAGATTAAGGAGTGATTTTTCATCAGCTGCTGCACTTACTGCCTTTTAGTTCAGACCTGCAAAGCAAACGGACCTCACTAATAACTTTATCATCACAGTTCTAATTGTATTTACTTTGTCAGTTCAAGACTTTAATAGCTCACAAACCAAACTATTTTCTTTCTCATAGATGCCTTTTACATCACTCCCAGACCTGAAGAGATTCCCAAGTAGCATTCCTGAAAGGAGGACACTCCCAGATTAACCTACGGTTTTCAGGCAGATAGAAGAATGGTTTTCTCTTGTGTTGCTGAGCATGGTGATGTTCTGTGGTATGGAATATCTCCCTGCTTAGTGTGGGTCACTGCTCTGTGTGTCCCCCGGCCTGTGGCCCAGACCCCAGACCCCAGGCTCTTCATTGCAGGGGCAAAGTGAGAAGCAGGTGGCCTCAATTCTGTGCATGGGTCAGCAGAAGCTGCAAGATCAGTGTGTTACCAGTTTGGGCCAAAGTCTAAAGCAAAGCGCCGTATGAGCTGCCATGAAGAAAATTAACTCTCCCCTAGTCACACTCAGTCCAGCCTGAAAGACAGGAGGGGATCTCTGTTTTCTGTCTTCTTCATAAAATGCGCATTGCCTAGATTTTCCTTGGAATACTCACCTTTACCAGCTTTTATTATCCCACAAGAGGAATAAACCAGCTGCACTGTCTAGATAACTTCTTTCTCAAGCATTTTAAAGGGATGAGCAGCTGACTTAAACACATTAGGTGGATGCAGTGAGCAGATGCTTCAATCCAGATTGTGCATGTTAGCAAGGGATTACAGTCTTTCTCTCATAAATCCATTTACATGTGTGTGAAGTGGGGCCTCTCAGACACTCAAATCCATGGATCATGTCTCATCTGAACAAATGAATTGCAAAGCTCTTCCTCCATTATTCAAGTGTGCCTATGCTATCAGGGTCCACTCTTTGAAATGAATCTGTAGTTACATAAATAGTCATTATTAGAAAAATATTATGCTTGGCTTTGGTTTTCTCTTAAGCTAATACTATATCTCCCTGAAAAGATGAGCCAGCAGGATGGTGGGAGATGGTTTTTGTCACTGCCTGTGCCATTCCTCATTATCCTGCTTTACTCAGCTTTATGAAGTTCCTGCTTTAGCATCCCATGGAATTGAGGTGACTAATACAGATCTTTCCCCATTATTAAATTAAAACCCCATGAGTACTGAAAATAGTTTAGCAGCATGATATGAATGCACTCCAAAGACTTGAAAACCAAAAAGCAAATAAACCCAAGCTTTTTGCATTTAGCTTGATGGTTTTTGAAGCCTGATGTTTGAGATTCCAATTTATGAGTTTTGTACTCCTCTCTCCCTGCTGTTAGGAAAGGGAGAATATAGCTTTGTCTGAAAGCACCTGCAACCTATTTAATAGATTCCAGAGATTTTCCACCTAGTCAACTGATTAGGAAAAACACTTTAATGTTCACATATTTCTATGTATGCCCCTTCCCAGTGAGATGTTCCCTAGAACCAGACCCTAGTCACAGTGAAGTCATATGACAGTGTGAACCCATTTCAGTGAGCTGGAGGCTTACAAATGCTCTTCATAAATTTAAATTAAATCGCATTTAGCTCTAAGGAATCTCATTATTCATTCTAGTGAGAATTAGGACAGAAGTTTAGGGCCAAAGCAACACAGATCAATCGATTTACACCATCTGGGATGTGGTCTGCAGTATCTATTTGTCTGCTATTACAGCATGAAAAGCAAAATAGTCCTTCACTGTTGTATTGACTAATCAAGCAAAAACAGGGGAAAAAAAATATCCCACCAGGGTGCAGGATCTTGTTGATTTGTGCATTTAATCAAGAGCACATTAAATAGGTCATAGAATCATTTTGTCTTCCCCTGATGTAAAGGAAAAATTCATCTGTTGCTTGTGCTGGAACCTCCAGCCCATCTCCAAAGCAAGAAACGAAAACAAAGAAACAACAAAGAAAGAGTCAAAAAAGAATTATGGCGAGCAAATTAAATTTCGCTGTAAATCTTTGTTTGACAAAATGCACATTGCAGCAGAGGATTAGAAGGTGATAGCATCAGTCTATTAGCTCAGAGATGAAAGTAAAAATGTTCTTCAAAATCCTATCACATTTATTTCTTTGGAACCAAAGTTGGTGATTTAGCATTATGGTCACTGAATCTTTTTGGCTTTTTGTTTTATTTTCCTTTGGTCTTTAAGTTATAAAGTTTATAGTATCTGCTTGATATAGTTCATTTTAACGTCAAGAATTTGCAATTTACATGAGGCAGGGAAGATAATTCTACAATGCACACACTTTTCTGATTAACTGCGTGTGACTTAAGTAGATCTGAGAAATGCGTTTTAAAGAGTGTTTTGAAAGATCTAAATTCAGCCATGCTTTATGACTCAGAAATTATTTTATTTTTTTTAACCAGTCTAATTTCTCATAATCAGAGCAGTTCTTTGTTGTGCAAGGTTGTTGCCAGTGGCAGGGAGAGGCCTTTGTCAAGGAAGGAGGCTGGGAGGAGGGAACACCAAAGCGGTGTGGGAACAAGTTCTGGTGGAGAATTTATGCCAAAGAGCACCTTAAATAATTGTTCAGAAAAACTTGTGGGACCAGGGTCTGAGAATTCATTTAATGAATATGTAAAATACACCATCCTGCACATAAATGGCTAACCTCACAAACACAGGGTAGTCACATTGGCTTCACTTCACAGGTTCCCTTTGCACTTTTTATTCAGAGACATTTAGCTGAAATGACTTGTATAGGTCCACTTTCTATCTTCTAATTTAACAAGTCTTTTTAATCACCCGTACCTTGGGCATCAGATATTTGAATAATGACATCCAGTTCTCCATCCTTGTGTGATGAGGTCGATCTCCTTTCTGTCATTGGATTCATGTGGGGCTGGATGAGAGAACATTAATTTTTCTGAAGACTTTTTTTCCTTCGTGTCTTATGCTCTGCCCGTCTGAACTACTTCAGCCAAAGACTCTATTTTAAGAAAAGATCAATAAATCTCTTCATAACTGGAAATGTTAGAGGGTTATTCAAGAACATTTTAGCAGTACTTGCTGATTTCTGTTCTTTGCATCATGTCCTCTGTAGGCATTGAGATTAATTTGGCACTATGATATCTCTCTTATATGGGACACAGCCATAGAGAAACAAGATGTATTTTTATTGTTTGTCTTCATAGTGCTATAAAGTGCAAATCATCTGTGTCAGTGGCTTCATATTAAATGAGACCTCAGTCTTTTAAATAACCAGGTGTCCATGTCTCTGTGTAAATAAACAAACCTATAGGAGATGGTTTTGCCCTAGTCCTGACTGGGCTAGTTTAAAGTAAAAACGTTTTTTTAGTAACTTCATAATAGAGGAGTTTATTCACACCCATTCATGAGGCAAATGAAAATGATATAATAGAGAGACATATAAAACAATTAAAAATGAAAAATGAAAAAAGCTGTGAGAATTTTGCATGCCCAGTCTAGAAAATATATAAAGTATAAGTGTGATTGTAAAACTGGAGTAGACAGCTTCAGCTGCTACCAAAATACTCCTCAAGAATCACTTTCAATAGATGTATTTAAGCCAGGATTTAGAAACCTCCCCTGGTTATCAGCAATGGGCCAGACTTAAATCTGTCTTTGTTACAAAGCGAATAACAATAGTTAATATTGCCATTTTTCTATTCCCAGTTATGTGTATTGCCTTCACACCAATCAGGATACCCATGGGACCATCTGGGGCTTGGTCCCTTTTCCCGTGCTTCCTGCTCTGTCACTTGTTAAGTTTTTGGTGGCTCCAACACTGAAGTCCTTGCTAGAACTTTCTCATGCCTTGTGTTGGGCACCTGGCTCTGGGTTTTCAATTCCACACCACTCACTGAATGTTTAGGCCTTTCAGTGCTTTCTTTGCTGGTGCCTAAGTGCCAACATAAATTTTTAGGACCAAATACCACATCTGTCTCTTAAGTACACTTTTTTTTAAAGGAAGCTTTTATTTACTTTCTTCTCTTGACGTGAAACATACTTGAGCAAAGGTGGGCTGTGTTCATTTATTTGACTCTAAAATAGTGCCAGAAACAAAACCAAGGAAAAATGCTTTCCATTTATTTTCTCCATGTACCTCAGAAAGAATTGGTACTGAACAGCCAGTATCTCATGCTAAGTACAGATTGATTCTTGGAGACTAATTGGTGAGATTTATTGACAGTAGAGAGTTTGGCTAGTTATAATAGACTCCTATTCATTATACAGTTGATAATTCAGCAAGTAGCTGATTCTAATTTTCACTGTTATGCCTTTAAGTCTGACTTTTTATAACTTACTCAGAGATGTTTAAAAACAATTAACCTTAAATTTTTTTTATGTGGAATGTGAGATTTCAGCTATTATTCAATTCTGGTTTAACTGCTTCAGGGAATTAGACACGTGGATCTTGAATTCTGGCACCTTATTAACGCAGGATTTCAGGGTCTTAACAAAGAAACTCAAGGTCTGATTTTTAGTTCTATGCAGATGTGGCTTTTCTCATATCAGTATTCCAATCTATGAATGAGATTCCCTTCTTTTCATTAGTTTCTGTATCAGACTGTAATTTCTTGCTGTGGTGAAGCATGGCATAGACCAGTGTTTAATTAAAAATTGCAAATGTCCCGATGACCTGCGTCTGCAGAGAGGATTCATTTTAGCACATTGCCATAAAAAAAAATGGTAGGTGGCTTTTCAGACAAAGCCCGCTAGCTAGGGCTCAGAAATTAAGTGTGCATTTCTACAAAGAAGAGTTTGAGAGAACTTTCAAAGCAGATCAAAGTTAAAGGGTTTGCTGATGGTTCAGCTTTGTAGCACTAAGCCTGCTGGGTGTTCTGCAAGCATCCATTTTACCCATCCACTCTGAGAGCACAGCCGCAGCTTTGCATGCATTACACCAGCCCTGTTTTCAGTCGGGTTTTACAAATTGCCTAATCCAGGTTAGGCCTTTTCTGGGAGCTCTTTTATCTTTCTAACATTTGCATAATGATCTCAATACTGTAATTCTTGTGTGACAGCGTGTTGAAGCTCTTTCTGATTTACATTAATGATAGCACAGGAATAATGAAATGCCAAATTGACTTCATCATCTTTCAGGACAGAATACCATAAATTTCAGTGTTTAAAAAAGTGTGGGACCAAGTTCACTCCTGGTGTAATCACAGTGACATCTCTAGAACTAAGTGAGGTGTGCATTGACTTTGTCCTGCCTAAGTAATTATTCACTCATGAGGGGGTAAATTCTGCTAAAGACTTACAATTAAACAATGTGAACGTGTCACATTGGTACTCTGACAGAATAATAGGGTTTTTTTCTCTAAAACTTTGATTAAAACATGATAATCTCCCATAAAAATTCTCACCTAATCGTCTGAAATTAAACATAGATGAGGATTGCATGAATACTTTATGTGAATGGTAAGAAAGTAAGTCTCTAGTTTTCAGGCATTGTGTTAAAATTTGCAGGACTGCACAGCAGGTAATAGCAGGCTGAGTTCCCATTTCTGTCCTCCTGCAGGCCTTACAATGAGACAGCATATGAGCTGAAAGGTGATCCCAAACAGCCGTGCAAAACCAGTTCTGAGAAGACAAAAATTAGGGGTGGTCTGGCAGAAATGTTCACTGAAAAAAAGTATTTCCATAGTAATTCAGAAAAAAATTCATTTCCATTTCCAGAAACTGAATCATAGGGTGTGATTATGTATGTAAAGTGTTCATATATGTGGCACGAGTGGGTGCTTTTTTTTAAAAAAAAGAAGAAAAACATTTTTTAACAACTGTCACTCAGTGCAACCAGTATTATCTGACGTCTTGTGATGAGCAGGTCTTGTTAATATATGCACTTCTTTGTGCTCACTTCTTATCGACGATTACATGTGTGAAAGAAAACAATCATGCAGGTTAACACCTTATTTCTCTGAGGGGTAGTAGAAACCTTTCACTTGCTGAGTGCCGTCAGAGGTTTTCTAGTCCTCTTTGTTTATTGTGATTAAAGGAGGTGACTCCAGGTTAATAAAAAGGTGTGTATGGTATTTTAAATGGGTTTTTTTCACAAAGCATACTCTGTGACCTTTAAAAATGATAAAAATGTTGTCCTGGTGCACGTGTGATCGAGTATTCCAAAGTCCCAATTTTGTGGCACATTATGAACTAATTAGAAATGAGAGACTGTGAGAAGCCACAAAGTTATTAAAGTTGCAATGATGGGAGACAGTAGCTGACTCCTTAAATTATCTGTGCAGCAGGTTAAGACTTATCCTGCATGAGCATGGATGGACCACTTTACAACCTCGAGTAAGCACTTTATCCCACTCTGGCTCCACAGGAATACTTCATCCTGTGCTTGAGCACCTCTCAAAAGAGCAGTTGACACGAGAAAGGTGCTGTTCCCTCTCAGCAAACAGAGAAGCTGCAAGTCTGGATTTCTTCCTGAAGCAAACAAGGAAATGGCAACTACTATTGGATGCTTTTTTCCCTGAGGAGCCCCAATGCTGTGCTGTAATTTGGGATGTTACAGCTGTATTTAGATGTCAAAGCCTTCAGGCTGGAGACCATCCTTGTACCTGTGCCAAAGCCGTATGAGCTGCCATCAAGGCTACTGCACAGTCCTGTGCTGTGAATAGTAACTAATCCTCCCATTTTCTCTATTTTCAGGAGATTTGTGCTCACCAAGATGAGAGTCATTCCCAAAGGAGCTTTCGCAGGACTTGTTGACCTAGAGAAAATGTATGTATTGTGTCGCTGTTTACTAGGAAACAACTGTTTTACTCCAAGCAGCACTTTCTGATTGCAGCTCCTTTCAGAGCCCATTAGCAAGACCCCATCACTGAGCTTTTATCTTTCTGTTTAAAAAAACCAGTATGTGTTTTTATTGACACCATGTTCCTGAACAATGTTGTCATAAATCCATTTTCATATCAGCAAGCGGGCAGTCTTCAGTCAAAGGGCTGGTTGAGCATGGAGTGTCATTGCAGTTAATAAATACACTGCCATAGCAGAAGATCACGGGAAATTGCTTATTTTGAGAGTTTGGGAATGAAACAGTGGAAATATTAGGGGGGAAAGAGCTCCTGTT